>JANAVB010038018.1:26196594-26481795 GCA_029216955.1 Iris pallida
TCCAGACACGATAGTTCACGGACTAGTATATGTTGGATCATGATATGAGATGTTGTTCCTAGATTTTCTTGGTATATTGGTACATTTCCTGTCTTATTCCCTGTACTTGTATAGACACCGATTTCTAAGAAGACTTGCTACCCTCTTATGGAATCCCGTATCATGACGTGTTATGTCCAGATCCATTATACTATTCGGGGATGGAGAATTATTAGGGGCTATGTGATCAAAGCCTTCCTGTCACTATATTTTTGTGCTTGCATCACCCTCATCTCACGGAGGGTGTAGCGAGATCTTATTCATGTGCTCGTTATCTAGGTTGGCCGGAATGACCCTTTCCAGTGATTTTTATGTGATTGTCTGGCCAAGTGGATAGCCTGTCCTGTAACATTCCCAAAACGGTCACATAACACTCTAAAAATTTAAGGTACATTTTATATTTATTTTATCATATCTTATATCCTGCTCAGTTCTACATTCGGTACTTTCTTACCATGCTATGATATTCTTTACTCACATGTTCTACATGCTCTTATGCTATACCTTGATTGGAGGCTAAGTTCTGTTCGGGACAAGGGTTACAACCCCGGTCCTTGTTTGGTTTAAGGGTTGTAACTCGGCTTCCGAATAGTTCCCAAGTCATCCTATATCTTTGTCTTGTATTTCATTATACTGTCTCTTATAGAATTTATCAATTTATATGGAACTGTTGTTAGCGTTTGTACTTGCTCATTTTTCTGACAGGATACCGTTGATATATTACAGATGATTCTGAGGCAGACTGCTCGACCTATTATGGGGTTGAGATAGATGGAGTAGTCCAGGACTGTGGCCTGATAGTTGAGCCATAAGACTTTGCACACCCAGAGTAGTATAGCTTAGTTAGGTTTGTCTGGACTGCGATCGTAAGTATCGAGGTATGATAGGCAGTCTACTGTATTTATAGGCTACTACAACTAAACTAGAACCAGATAAAAGCGGCAAACCTATGGATCAACGTAAGTATCGAGGTATGATAGGCAGTCTACTATATTTAACTGCTAGTCGTCCTGATATTACGTTTAGCGTTTGTCTGTGTGCTAGATATCAAGCAAATCCTAAGGAATCACACATGTCTGCCGTTAAGCGTATCTTTCGATACCTTAAGGTACGGTTACAGTGGGCCTATGGTATCCCAAATCAACATCATTTGACCTCATCGGTTACTCTGATGCTGATTTCGCCGGATGCAAGGTCGACCGTAAAAGTACGAGTGGCACGTGTCATTTATTAGGAAAGGCTCTAGTCTCTTGGTTTAGCAAGAAGCAAAATTTTGTCGCACTATCCACAACAGAAGCTGAATATATCGCAGCTGGTCATTGTTGTGCACAAATTCTGTGAATAAAGCAAACCCTTGAATACTATAACTTATCTTTTATGCACATTCCTATATTTTGTGACAACACTAGTGCTATAAATCTCACTAAGAACCCCATATGTCACTCACGCACGAAGCACATTGAAATACGTCACCACTTTTTGCATGATCACCAGCAAAATGGCACTATTAACTTAGAATTTATTGAAACTGATCATCAACTAGCAAATTTATTTATAAAACCACTATCCGAAGAGCGTTTTAACTTTCTTTGCCGTGAACTAGGAATTTTGGATGAAGCTGTTATTCATAAAAGTAACCTGCATAAATATCGACTATGTCTTAATTCTTTATGATGAAATTGCTATGGGTACAAGCCTAAAGGGTCCTTCTGACAACAAGGCGTAAAAGCCTAAGCGATACGGTGCACTAGTCCTCAGGACTACCGCTAGTTGGGATCCGGCCCCTGCAGCTATCCCATGGCAGCTTCAAAATATTGAATTGTGGCATATTTCCTTGTTTATTACATGATATACTTTTATTTATCACATGCTAAAATTCAAATTTTTAAACTTTACTTTGATTCAGCGTTGACTTTTTGCTATTCTCTACTTTGTTTTCTCATTTTATATATGTATCAACTCATTATCATATTCTTTTAGTCTCTCTTATTTGATCAAACTGCTTTTAGCCTGATTTCTGTTCTGGCTACAGGAACCAGAATTCGGACCGAACTCTGCCTTACCCAGAGTTCGGGCCGAATTCGGTCTGGCTGTTCCAGAACCGAAAGCAGGCTCAGCCGCTGATCAAAATATGATCCAATAGTCCACAATTGTTCCGACCATTCGAGCCCTTACACTTAAAACCGGGTTCTCCTCCTCTTTTGCCTCCATTGCCACCTTCTAAACTTCTCCAAATCACTTCTCTTCAAACCCTAACCCTAGTTTTTCCATCTTAGTACATCTTTCTTCTCAAAATTCAAGGAGAAGGATTCTCTCACCATTCTCTTTCATCTTTCATCAACAAATTGAGGTATATTTTCATACTTTCTCCATCTAAATTTCCTCAATTTTCTTCATTATTTTATGGCTCCCAAGTTGTTCAATAGAGGGAAGAGACTTCGAACCGAGGGTGCATCCTCTTCGAATGCTCCTCCTCGTGTTGAATAACCCGTTGAACAGCCTAATCAACAACCTATTCACCCGTTGTTCAACCCACCTCGTCCACTCGACCCCAACACGTACGACGACTGGATATTTGTATCACTAGACGCTTCCAATGAGTGGTTTAGTGATTTTTGATCACGTCCTGTGTATGCGGGTCATCCTATAAATTTTACTATCTTTTCACAATATGATTCATTATTTCATGATCTATGTCTTGATGAACTTGTCACTACCAATTCGGTTATATATCTCAATGCCATCCGAATGTTTTATTGTAACCTTTGTCATAATGATACACATCTATTTTCACGTGTTGCGGGCATTGATATTTCGTTTGATGATTTTGACTTGGCCGAATACCTTGATCTTCCGGAGCCTGACTTATGGGAGAAACTTGTTGAAGCTCGCAAGTTTCAATTCCTCGATGGGTCATCCCTAGAAAGCTTTAAGGATGATTTGTGTACTCCTAACACACGTCCTCGCAAGCTTCTCGCTAAGTTTCTAAATCCTTACTTTTATGAACTTCATCGCATTATTTTTAACACGATTCTGCCCAAAGTAGGATCAACTGATGAGGTTAAATACTTTGAAATCTCTGCTTTGTACCACCTCTATTTTCATGTTCCTTTTTATCTTCCACGTACCATGATGGACTGGATGATTAATGCAAGGAAGAAGCCAAGATCCTTGGTTTATGCTCTTTATCTTCCTATGATCTTTCGTGGCTTTCGTATTCCTCTTGATGAGTGCCAATTCCTTCCTGCCCCTGCCTTTCTCTCTAAGGCACGGTGACTTCAGGCAGCAGTTGGCTCACCTGTTGTGTCTGAGCACTCTGACGATGAGCCCGACGCACCTCCTCTTGGACAGGATGCGCCTCCTCTTCCTGCTACTCTTGAGTCACTACAGACTATGCTCCGCGATTGATTCAATTTAGAGGATGATCGCTGGACTCAGCTTGACTACCGGACCACCCTGCAGATGAGTGCCATCAGCAACACTCTACATGATATTCGGTCCTCTATGTCCCGGCATCCTTCTATGCCTATTCCTATGGAACAGGACCCTGCTCGCGATGGATACCGTATCGATGACCCTTGGGTTATCCGCTACCTGGATCCGGATGCGACGTTCGTGGACCCTCGTCGTTCCTTCACTGATCCATCCGACGACGCTGGGCCTTCACGAGCTCGATGATGGATATGGATTTCTACTTGCTGCTGCTGCTGAGGATCGTAGTTTATGTTTTTCTACATTTTTAGTTGATGTAGTTATTTTATTTCTGCACTTTGGTTGTATTAGCACTCTTTATGTGACTCTTGAGATATTTTATTCTACCATTTATCAGTTTATGCAGTTTATTATTATTATTGTTGGTGTGCTTGCCAGTCATTATTATTATTAAATTTTTGTTTGATAAATGCCAAAAGGGGGAGAAATATTTTTGCTATATTCATCATCATATCATTGTATATCTGTGCTTTGGGAAAAATTGTTTGTATCAGGACAACAGGAACAGAGCAATGATTACGGAGGAGCTATTGATAGCTCTGTACTGATTACGGGGGAGCTACGCTACTGCTATTTAATGTGTCCAGGTATGAATATTGCATATACAAATATCATTTTGTCAATTATCAATATGGGGGAGATTGTTGACACAAAATCACAGTCAACCAAATATTGATACAATTGACGACATGATACTTGTAATATTTCAATACGACACATGAAGACTGAACTCAGTACAAGACGGACGACAGCTCGCACCTGCTATGTTAAATGTTTCAAGTCTGTATTTTACACTTTTATTTAGTCTAGACATATGTAAACTGAGTCGTACTGAGCAATTTTAGACTTAACCTATACCCATACCTCAAATCAAAAGCTCCACAAAAATCCAAATAAGCCCATTTACCCATTGGACCTGTTCTGTGCTCTGGAGACAGAGTTCGGGCCGAACTCTGCCTCCACACAGAGTTCGGGTCGAACTCTGCCTCCTAAAATCTAGGATCCTAATTTTTAGGGTTGGCTGGATGCAAGTTGTCCAACGGCCAAATTTTTGAATATTTGACCCATAATTCTGGCCGAATTCTGCCTATCTGATATCCTATAAATAGGCCATGAATTCTCTCATTTTCAATCATCCAATCTTCTCTTCTCGTCTCTCTAAAGCCTTATACAAGCTATACCCTTCTCATCTACTAGCCACAAGCTCCCTAAGCCTCAAAGTGCTCAATACTTTTCAGTTAGGAGTTTGTGCAAGAGTTCAAGAAGTCGCTTGGACAATTCCAAGCATCGCCACTGCGATCTCTGTAAGAAGTTGACGTGCTCTTCTGAAGAAAAGGCACAGGGTGTAACTACTATTTCACAAATAGTGGATTTAATCCTGAGCTAGAGTTCTCAGGCCTGGACTAGTCCTCCACGAGGAAAACCAGATTAAAATCAGTTATGTTTGCGTATACTTTCTTGCTCTTTACTATTTCTGCATTTACTCTGATTATTTACTGTTGGTGAAAGAGTTTAAATTTTAATTGGACATTTTTGTCATAAACTCTAATCACCCCCCTCTAGAGTTGCCTATTTGTTCTTCACTAAGCATCCCCATAATAACACCAGTTGGATCTTTTTTAAGACTTCTAATCTTAACCATTGAAAAATCAATGGTTAAGATTAGATGGCTTAAACAAGATCCAACGGATGTGAAAGAGGGGATGCATGGGGGATATGAAAGTAAAGGAATACGGATCCCTCCTCTCTATATATTATATATTATATATATTATATATATTATATAAATTAATTGTTATTTGGAGAGGACAATTACTAAATTACATAACATAATATTTATTATATATTATATATACCTATCCAGATTCAAATCTAAATTCATTTCAAAATCCTTTCTTATCTTAACCAATAAAGTCTCCATCCAAATCGATGCTGAACTTCTGAACCTATATAAACAATAGAGAATAAAAACTCTCGGTAAAACTCATAGAGCCCCAAAAGCTTGCCAGGAACCTTCATCGACTTTTCCTCCACCAATATCGATTGTCTGTATCGCCAGCAGTCGCGAAGAGCCACCATGACTCGCTGGACATCCACTGAGAACAAAGATCCTTTGTGCAACCAACACAGCTAGGTATGTATATTGTAAACTATATTTCTTCCCCCTCGTTCGACCAAATTTTGATCTAAATTTTCCATTGCATAGCCGAGTTAACCAACATCATATCAACATAATTACTTGGTAAAAGTTCTATATTCATCAATCAAAACTTCCCAAAAAATCTCAAAAGAAAATATGATGCACATATATAATTTATCAATTTTCAATGCTTAAACACCCTTATAGGAACGTTGGAAACTTTTCAACTCTTACATCAAATCGAAATCTAATTGCATAGTTGTGTAGCCTATATAAACAACATTGAAACGATATAATTAGTTTAGATTATTACCTATTATTCATTAGTGAAACATATGATTAAAAAGCCAAAAAAGCCAGTTTTTGAAAACTAAAATCCTTTCATATAGGGTCCATTCTAACAAACCAGAGCACTCATCACAAAACAATTGTACTGAAAGGCACATATGGTATTCCTCGACATGTGCATTTGACAGAATTCAAATTCGTTGCGTTTGCATAACGGATTTTATCCGTATCCATAATTAATCATTGTATCGATATTTTTTCTATTTTGTAATTATTTTATGAACGCTCGTCCTATCATGAAGAGACTTCTGCCATTAGACTCGCAATGTTTGACTTTTCGTGTGATCCAAGTTTCGTCCGATTTTGAGACAGTCGATAAGATCGGCCGTCCCGCGATCCGATTCGACAGACATTTTTATGATCGGCTCATCGAAATTCAATTATGGACATACCATTAAGATTATATTGTCGTTCTAGTTTTTTTAGATATATGTTTTGCAGAATTTGGAGACCTTTAGTTCTGGCACATTTTCGGTGCAAAATGGATCTTTCTACGGACTCTATTGACCCGAAACTGTTATATTTGCCCCTGTGTCCAAATCGGACTTATGGGTTGGCTATTCTGACTATTTAGGCCATTCCAAACAAGTTAATGAAGTCTATTTCATCATCCAATGATGTCTATACGTATTTCCCTTTTTTATGTCATCATTAGTTTTAATTAATTTGTGTCATATTTGCATTTCGAAATTCGTGTGTCAAAACTGAGGTCCATCGATTCCAGTAATTTTTTATTGCTGAAATTTATAAATTGAATACGGATCACTAAAACAATATATTTAATCTTGCGGTTGATTATTTTGTCAATGACTGCTATCAACATTGACATTGTGGATTTAAACATTGCGTAGACTACTTGCATACTACCTGTATTCTCCTTTCTGACTCCCTCACGATTAAATATGATCACTTGACATTAACTTTGAACTTGAACATTGAACGTTGAATGAAAGTATTAAGTGAACATGTATGGTCATGATAACAAGTATAACTCTCGTACACCAATAATGGAAAGATAAACTAACAATTGAAAGAAAAGAACAACATGCAGCATAAAATAAAGGCAATATAGGTTATAGTGATACTTGCCTGCTTCGCCGGATGATGAAGTCACAAACTCAAGATGTTGTAAGCCTGATCTACCCCATCACATAAATGATCATAAGTTAGATATGAAAATCCCACTTTAAAAATTCCAGGAAGTGGCTAATGGTTTTACCTAATTAATTCTATTTTAATTCTAAAATAAATTATATAAAATTATAATTTAACCTAATTAAAATCTAAAATAAAAATTAAAGACAAGTTTTTGGCCAACAAAAATTACGGTTTCTAATTAGGAACTCGTGGCACGCAAATTGAGGCATATCGTTGACTAAGTAGTCAAACGATACAAACTTTATGATTTGACTGTGCAACCTAGTAATAGTAGCATTAGTGCATTGGAATCGACCATACCACAAAATCATGATTTGATCAAAAGTTATCGCCATTATGGCTAACTGTGACCAAATCGATGAATCATCGGCCAAAACTGAGTTCCACGAATTAATTAAAATAATAGATGAAAGTATTAATTTTTAGAAAAATTATATGTTGTAGATTTCTATGTCAGATTTTCGAAACTACAAACGGATCACAAATCGTAGTTTAAAATCTCACGAAATCTTGAAAACCGTGCGAATTAACAATTTTTGGACAACCAACACTCAAATAATTATCCAGAAATTCGTACACACAATTCTAGAATTTTTTTTTCATATTTGGGAAACTAACCTCGATACACTTCTAACAAAAAAACGACGCATGAAACGGACGTCTAGATTGGTCGCAATCGTACCGCGAAGTCGGAAGATCTCTAAGATCAAACCACAAAGGAGGCTGAAATAATAAAATAGGGTTTATTGAATATACATGTATATATATAAGGGAGAGAGGCGGTTACTGTTGATCTGGGCGCTGACAGGTGGCCCCGTGGGTGACTAGGTAAATGCATTATTAAATTACAAAAATTTAATAGAAATTCATTTAAACTCCAAATAAATCCAAATAAATCACAAAAAAATCCAGAAAAATCCTAGAAAATTCTAGAAAATATTTCTAGGTGTCTAGTACTAAAATAAAAAGTTTGGTATCAAATATCATGGTGTGACCCCACAGTAAATCCTAAAAGCCTATGGAAAATAAATTATATAGGTTTAAAATTTCCAAAAA
This sequence comes from Iris pallida, assembly GCA_029216955.1. Taxonomy (NCBI): domain Eukaryota; kingdom Viridiplantae; phylum Streptophyta; class Magnoliopsida; order Asparagales; family Iridaceae; genus Iris; species Iris pallida. Next base: position 26,204,828 of record JANAVB010038018.1, read on the forward strand.
TTTCGGAAAAATTTAAAATAATAAAATAAAATGTTTGCGGTTATCTAGGGACCATAGTGACCATATCTAACATAATGTTAACATATTTCACCTATAGGCTTAGACACGAACCCTTGCGATCCTAAAATCAAATTCCTATTTAATAATGATTCTAACTACTCTATACCTAATAATAATAAAATAAAAAATTTCTCCAAAATAAAAAAAAAATTCTAGGAAACCAAATGTTACACTCGCTCAGGTGGGTAGCTTCGATGAACTTGCCTCAGCTTGGCCTTCACACTAATAAATGTAAGTTTTCATTTGCACTGAGTAGGTATGCTAATAAAAGAGGTGAATCCACATAGCTAAGGAAATAATCCCATTGTGTCAAATGTGTATAAAACATGAATGGTTAACTTGTTGCTTAGATATCACTCCACGATGGCATTCAAGTTGAAATCCAGTCCTTCGATCCTACGACTTGGGTAAAGAAAAGACGACTTGGACAAAGTTGGTCACATTTATACTGGCACATAGACTATCGACTTACGGTCATAGTCTAGATGTTCCCACGATCGCATGCTTATCATATCATGCCCGTCCCACGATTTCAATACGGGCTATACGGTGTATGATACGAGTTAAGGCACCCAAAGAATGTAGTTGTTTAAGTCGAGCATGTTCACATCCCCACGGGTTCAAGGCCCATCGTATAGAGTATGACACGGTTTATGTGGCACTTTGAAGGAGCACGACTTGTTCAAGTTAAACAAGAGGGCTATCAAAATAGTCGTTCCTGAGTTTGAGTCAGAAAAGAGTATAGTGACATTGAAAGTTCTCGGGACTATAAGTCGTCGTGACAATCCCTGGTTTGGGGCAGTTGCATGAGAGGAAAGAAAGAGAAGGAACATTGGTTTGAGTCATATGGTCAGTTAGGTAGGGGCCATTGTATGATCATTGGAATACTTATCGACAATATTTTGTACCCTCAAATGGTAAGCTCGGGCCACATGACCAATTCGGCCTAGGAGGAAAGCAAGGTAGCTGAGTTGGTTTGTACTGCTCAGGTGATTCAAGAATTTCGACGGGGCTCGCTATCTGTGCAGATCGGCCTTGTCTATGCCAGGCTACATGTCCGAGTAGGCTTGGGGGGCATGATCTTTCATATGGATTGAGTCAGCAAGATTACGACAATCTGCATATATGTCTTAGATTGAGTCAAGAAGTATAAAAATGACATGAATGAGTCAAAGAATGTTGTACGGTATTCATCAAAATTATTGAGCCTAAGATTTGGCCTTAATAAAGCGTAGTCGTGTGTTTATACACAATCTGCAACGTCTAATTTTACAAGAAAGTTTGACACAAAGTTTATAGTTATTGATGAGTCGGTGGCATGCTGAAACGGCAAGGCCGCTTGGTAAGTATAGATGAGTTGTACTATGTTGCGAGACACAACCACGATGTTGTTACACAATGGACAGGTTTACACTGAGTTGTGAGGCATGGCCTCGATGTTGAAACACCAATGATTTATATGGCACAATTATGTTGTTGCGACACAAAGTAGGCAAGTAACGTCTGTCTTAAAACTGATCAAAGGCAAGATTAGAAAGACCACAAAGAGAATAAGTTGCACTCATTAAAATAACGTATTGGTTTTGTATGGTTGGGTGAGAGGCCCACTCACCAGTACGATTGTGTACTGATACCTACCAGTTTTCATATGATGGTTCAGGTACCAACATGCTCGGGGCAGAGCTAGCTTGGATACGCTGAGGCATGGAGTTTTTTAGCGTTTCGAGGAGTTGCGTCTGCGTTGAAGTATTCACCTATACGGGACATAATGTATTGACATCGCCTTCTGAAGCATCCTTGTAAGCCTAATGACAAGTTATATTGTATTGGGAGATGAGAAAGAGCAGAGTGATTATACTGTGAGGAAAAGTGATCATGAGTGACTTGTAACCTTGGCTTCGCCAATCTTATCTTATTTTTAATATCAATAAAGAGTATCATTTTTATATGTCTTTTGTTATTCAATGTTTCTGCTTCGGGACTTCTGTGTGACGATCCCGTCGCTTGGCCTATAATCGTCCATTATGGTATATTACCTTACGCGAGCGCAACTTAGGCTCGCGTGGCATCACCCCAAAGCGAGGACGATCGGTTCCGTAAAACCGAGGCATGTTAGTTACTAGACGTATGGGATACTTTACACATTTTAATTACGTCGTATGATCCGCCGGTGGTTCAATGTTTATAACCCTTGATGTTATAGTTGTCTTACGAGGTTCGATAAGCGTTATGCATGATTTTACAAATGTCTGGTTGTAGTATATTTATTCTCCCCTGGTTCCGAAAGAGAATTATACTGATCCTATTGTTAGCTAGAGAGCCCATGCATGCGAACGTTGTTATCAAAAGTATATATTCACATAGTTAGTTATGAGTAGTTATTCCATCAGTTACTTGTTGTTCCCTTGTTGGTAATTACTGTTTATCATTTATGGCATGTGTCATGCCCGGTTCTGCAGAATCGATCATTCTCGCTTGGGCGTGACGTCGTGTGAGCCTAGGTTGCGCTCGTGCAAGGTGATTTTCATTACGACCGATAATAGGCTAAGCGATGGGGTCGTCACACAGAAGTTCCAAGTAGAGAAGTTGAATAACACGATCATATACAAAAATAAAAATCTTTATTAATATTTAATATAATATTATAAGGGTGCGAAGCCGAGATTACAAGTCACTCAAGCTCAGTTTCTCTCAGAATACAATCTCTCTGCTCTCTCATCTCTCAATACAACAAAACATGCCGTTAGGCTTACAACTTGCGGTTGCTTCAGAAGACGATGTCCATACATTATGGCCCGTATAGGTGAAGACTTCAACGCGGTCTTATGCCTCGAGACGCTAAGGAACTCCATGCCTCAACGCGTCCAAGCGAGCTCTACCCCGAGTGTGTTGATACCCGTACTTGCACATGAAGACTAGTGGGGTATCAGTACACAACCTTACTGTGATTGAGCCCCTCGCCCACACATACAAAATCAACATGTTATTTTAGTGAGTACAACTTATTCTTTTTGTGGTTTTTCTAATCTTTTCTTAGAATCAATTTTAAGACATACGTTTCTTGATCGTGCCAAATAACTCATCGGTGTTCAACATCGAGGCCGTGTCTCACAACTCAGTGTAAACCTGCCCAATTATGTAACAACATCGTGGTCATGCCTTGCAATATAGTGCAACTCATCTATACTTACCAACCGGCCTTGTCGTTTCAGCAAGCCACCGACTCAATAATAACTATTGTAACATTCGTTTTTCAATGAACAAAATTATTTTATCTAGTTAGTAGTTAGTGCAATTATAACATAAATTTGTGTTATATATATATGTATATATTATGTGAACTATGTTAGGCTTAGAATAGGTGTTGACATGTTGAGTTATGTTCAACCTAGTGTAATGAGCTAGTGGGTTAGTTTAGGTTAGCAAAACCTATTCAAATCAATCCCAATTGAACCCAAACTTGAACCCTATATACTTGGGTGTAAATGGACTCAAACTAAGTGAGACAAGCTTGTACTTATCACCTAAATAAGTGGATATAGCAGCTCTACACAACCTAGGGGCCGGCCTTGGAAAAGCGAAAGAAAGTACAAATGTGGGTTGTTAATGAAACCACCCACTCACCCTTTCTTTAGGCCTTCAAACTCACTATCTTTCCACTCATTTTATCGACCAAACTTTAGCCACAACTTTCTCTTCCCATCATTCTTTTACTCCTATACTCGATCTCTCTTGGCCGAAAATCTCAAGGAGCTTGGGGTTGTGCACAATTGAGGTCTGAGTGATTACTCAACTTTCAAAGGTAAATTATTTTCCTCCAACTTTGAACTAGTATAATTTTTCATATTTGTTATATTTTTTAATTCTAGAAGTTTGTATGAAATTTTGGTTATGTTTTCTATAAATTTTATGTTGGAGTCATGTCCAAAATATTTCGTTTGATTGGTATAAATTAGGCTCAAACATGACCTTATGAACTCTAAATCCTGAAACTGTATTTTTTCTCCAACTTTGAAGTAGTGTAACTTTTCATACATGTCATATTTTTCAACTCCAAAAGCTTATATGAAATCTTGGTTATTTTTTCTACAAACTTTATGTTGGGGCCATGTCCAAAATACTTCATGTAATAGGTGCAAATAAGACTCAAAGTTGACCTCATGAACACAAAATTCTGAAACTGTAGTTATCTTCCAACATTGAGCATGCCTAACTTTCTTTGTATTGATTATTTTGCAAAGCCAACTGTGGGATTGAAATCTACAATATTTTTTTTCTATCAACTTTGTATAGAAGCCATGTCCAGAATAATTTGTTTTACTAGTGTAAAATAAAACCAAAGTAGGCATCATGAGCAGTTTTCTGCACACTAAAATGTGGTTATTTTTACCAACTTTGGATGTGCTTTATTTTCTTTGTATACCATATTTGTATATTCCAATGCCATGTATGTATTCTTGGTTAAGTTGCGAATCATTTCATATATGTTCGTGACTTAACTACTTATTTTGGGCTATGTAAATTGAGGGCAAAGTGGGCTCCATGAATAATATTTAAGTATTTCAGTCTTAAACCATTTTTGGAGGACACTTTGAGCTATGTTTTCCGAAAAAGCAAACCGTTGGATTTCTTTGGAGTTTTTTCATAGCAACCTCTAGTTAAATTTATATTAAATATTAGAAGTCGAGCCACAAATAACATTATTTGTTTTTTCAAATATTGTTTCCAAAACTAAAGAATTATAAATTTTTGTACTCAAATTATTTCTAAGTCTAAAATCAGTTTTTCTTGTAATTTTGTGCTTTACGGAAAAATCCAATCGTTGGATTGGTTTCAAATTTTCTTCTACTGATAGAGAAAACTTTATTTATCTGAATCCTTAAGTTTGAACCATTCATAATTACTTCTGACCACTTGTTCACTAGCCTAAAGTCAGGATAATGTGAACTTTTGAAAATTTCTATTTGGCTAAATATGAACTAGAAATTGTAGGACTGTGTACCCTCTATCCATACCAACTTGACATTAGTGTCATATGGGTTAGATTGCATGATTGTATAGGTTAGTTTTCATAGATTGATGATGTGTATTCATAATATAGATCTTGGACACCGATACAGACTTGCTTGTTACTTTTGGCTCAGGACCACATGTAAGTACAATTCTCTGATTGTTTCAGTATATGATAGTTTCTATATTATATGTTTTAGTAGTGTGTACTTGATTTCTGACACGTACGTTACACGGACTGGTATTGCCTGGATTCCTAGTTAAGAGATGTGTCTTTCATGCAATTGTTGTAAAATCATCGTGCTCGTGTTTATTCCTTGTCTTGTGATTTACGTGTTGTGACATATCGTAATTCGGATCCATTTGTATTAGTTGGGACGGAAGAAATACTAGTTGATACATGATCAATACTTTTAGATTTATGTTGTAGATTTTTGTGGATAGCTAATCATACGCTCATGTATAAATAGACGGACTTGATACTCCTTGTTGCACCTAAGCCGATCACAAATCAAGTAGTATTTCAAAACTCCTAGAAATAGTAAACATTTACCATGTTATTTTGATTTCCTATTTCTTTGTTTACTGCCATGAATCTTGTTTGTACTTAATTGATTATACATGTCGTTTGTGATTTTCAGTAATTTTTAATCATGTATTACATTTACTATATTCCTATTTTATAGTCTTTATCTTTTATCTGGAACTGTTTTAATTGATTGTACTTTGCTCCAATCCTGACTAGATAACCACATTTTTAGGAGATTTTGTGCTCACATTGTTAGACTTCAGATGGACGTTATAACTGAGACTAATCTTAGACTTTGGACCAAGAGGTGATATTGTATTTATATATTATTATTTCTTATTTATGTCTTCCTTAGCATGCTGCGATTGAGGAGGTATTGGTAGTTGTTGGATTAGTATTGGTATGTTGGAGGTCTAGACAAAGGTCTACTGTCGATACTACGACGTAGACTGGTCGTACCCACGACTCATGTCCAAATCTTCCGGGTGCGGGTCGTGACAACTATGAACTTTGTGTCAAACTTTATTGTAAACCAGACGTTGCAGACTGTATATAAACATACGACTCCATTGAGGTAAAATCTTAGGCTCAATAATCGTGATGTATACTGTACAACATTCTTAGACCCATTAATGTCATATTTATACTTCTTGACTCAATCTAAGGCATACATACGGATTACAGCGATCTTGTTGACTCAATCTATATGAAAGATCACGACCCCCTGGCCTGCCCAGACATGTTGCCTGGCGTAGACAAGGTCGTCTGATGTGGGTAGCGAGCCCCGTCGAAAGTATTGAATAACTTGAGCCGCACAATCCAACTCAGCTACCTTGCGTTCCTTTTAGGTCGAATCGGTCATATGGCCCCAGGTTGCCGTTCGAGGATATGAAACCTTATCGACAAGTTTTCCAATATCATGCAATGGTGCCTACCTAACTCACCATATGACTCAAACCAGTGTTCTCCCTTGTTCATAAACTATACTTTTCATACTTCATTGGAGACTCCTAAATGAGGGACCGCCTCGGCGACCAATAGTCGCGTGAACTTTCCACGTTACCATACCTTCTGACTCAAACTTAGGAACGACTATTTTGATAATACTCCAACTCAACTTGAACAAGTCATGTTCCTTTGAAGTGCCATATGAACTGTGTCATACTCTATGATGGGCCTTGACATCATGACAACGTACACATGCTCAACTTGAACAACTGTATTTTTTGGGTGCCTTAACTCGTGCCATAAGCCGTATGGACCGTATTCAAATCGTAGGGCATGTATGTTATGATAAGTAATACGACCATGGGAACATCTAGACTATGGCTGCAATTCGATAGTCTATGTGCCAGTATAAATGTGACCTACTTTATCCAAGTCGTCTCTTCTTTACCCAAGCCGTGAGATCGAAGGACCAAGTGCCAACTTTGAAAGCCATCATGGAGCGATATCTAGGCAACAAGTTAACCATTTTCTATGTTCAACTCAATCTGACTTAGATCAAGATTATTCTCTTTAACTATGTGGGTTCGTCTCTTTTATTAGCATACCTACTCAGTATAATTTAAAACATCCATTCATTAGTATGAAGGCCAAGCTGAGGCAAGTTTATCGAAGCCACTCACCTGAACGAGGAGATTGTTTGCAAAAACAAAAGTATAAAACTTTATTGATACAAACTGTAATAAAGATTACAAGAATTCTGGGAAAATTACAACTGTAGGAATCCAATCTTGATGACGATTGCTTTATCCCTTGGACGATGTGAACTTTTGAAGACGAAGCCTCTGAAGTTGAAAACAACTCTGGAAACTGAAGGCAAAAGCCTCGGAAGTTGAAGGCAAAAGCCTCGGAAGTTGAAGGCAAAAGCCTCGGAAGAATGCAGCAGCACTTCGGCAAGAACTCCTGAACTCTCTGATTTCTGAACTTTATGTCTGATCTTGATCCCCCTTGAAATGAAGACTTGAAACTCTATTTATAGAGTTCTGGAAATAACTAACTTTTAGTTATTCTGGACTGCGCAAGATGATTTGCGCAGCAACTGGTTTGCGCAACATTGGACTGCGCAGGCAGTTACTGGATCGTGGGCCAACTATCTGGGACACATGGCATTATTTGATTGAAATGTGCATGATCGTGCATAGACAGTTGCCACGTAATGAGCAATTGATGGCATGAATGCCAAATGTAATTTGTCAGTTATGTTGGTAGAATACGCAAAGTGAACTGCGCAGACTTTGGTTTGCGCAGACTCAGACTGCGCAGGAATGGTTTGCGCAACCATGGATTGCGCTGCCACCTGTCAGCCGCCCTCGAGCACTGTGCGACGCCAAAAATGATCAGTCTCCTCGTTATCCGTGCTGTCAACTGTCAGGAAGATTTGATTTGATTCAGGTAATCATGACTTTTGCCACGTAAGCCTGCGCAGTTGGGAACATGCGCAAACCAACCTACACAATGTAATATCTGTGCAATCTGTTCTCTGCGCAACTCATCAAAATGATGAATATCTTGAATTTTTTACTTTGTTGATTGATGCAACTTGATTTTTTAGGACCTACAAGACCCCCTTCAAAGTTTTCGAAAGTTGATTTTATTCAAAATTTCGAAATACTTTGAATTTTTGAATGTTGAATCACTTTGTGCAAGATGATGAGCTGTCTGCGCAAAGCGAAAAGACCATAATTTTAGGCGCAATCCGAGGCATCCGTTTCGTATTTCGAAAACTATAAATACCCATCTCTTTGTTTTCATTTCTTTACTTTGCAATCTTTCGAGCTCTTTGAGAAGAAAATCTCCCAACCCTTACTGTTCTCCTCCTCCGACGATTGTCATGGCACCACGACGATCCAATGCTGTCGCCACCGCCGCCGCGAAGGGAAAAGCTCCGGCCGAGTCATCTGACAGAGTTGCACGGCGGGCATCTCGACACGAATTTGTGCACCCCGCTCTGAGAGGTAGTTGAACCGATCGAAAACCCCTTTTTAGGGTGATTCCACTTTCGGACGAGGTTCCCTTGGTGGAGGTGCAGAAGGGGTAGAAGTGGATGTAGGCGGAGCTACATTGACAGCCAAAGATTCTTTGTTTTTGTTCAAGTTAATGTTCAAAGTATCTTTTGCTTTGCGATTGTTCTGGCGGTTGCCACCACCTGAATTCTAATGCTCATCTCGATCAGGGTTAGACATTTGTACCCCCAATTGTTTGAATTTGTCGGCACTCACTTCAGCAGCTTTGGCGTTGACAATGAATGAGGGCCAATCTTGGAATTGGGTAGACCCTGTCCACATACTGATAATAGGCAAAAGATTTGCCTTACAAGTATCAATAGTGACAGCAGCTGGAGTTCCTGGAGGCATTTTTAAAGCTTTACGACGGAACCGTTCGATAAAACTCTCAGCAGTTTCATTATGTTTCTGTTTGATTTTGTTGAGAGCTGACATCGTCATATCATTAAATCCTTCATAGAACCGTTCTAGAAAGATTTGTTTGAGACCTGAAAAGGATATGATGCAACCATCGGGCAAACTTCTGTACCAATCATATGCTACGCCGGCTAAACAACCGACGAACACTCTGGTAAGAAGAGCATCATTTGGTTGAAGTTGAACAATCATTACCTCAAAATGATTGATGAATTGACTTGGGGAAGTACTGCCATCGAACAAAAAGATCGTTGGAATCTTGTACTTTGGGGGAAATGGGACTTCCTTCCATTCAACTGGATAGGGCTGCTTAATCCCCAATCTTTGCAAGTTGTCTTTCTCTTTAAATGCTTCGAACTGAGTTCGTAAGAGTTTGACAGCTTCATTGGCGTCTTCTGATGAAGATGAAGGAGCAGGTTGAGTTGTAGTAGTAGGAGGAGGAACAATATTGTAAGCACTACCCCCAGCTCCTGACTGGCTAGGTATAGTTTGTACTTGCACTTGTACAGGAGGCATTTGGGGAGGCACTACCCCCAGCCCAGTATTAGCAGGTACCGAAGATGCTATGATCTCTGGACTAGTAGTAGGTGCAATTAGTGGTGTAGCATGCTGTGCTAAATGATGAAATGCATACTAGCAACCATTTCAGCCATGGTCTTTAGCTTGTCTTCAAGTGCAGCGATTCGCTGTTCTTGATTTGCAGACGTTGAAGCATCTTGATCATCAGTGACAACATAAGATGTTACTTCTTTTGGTACAGTGGAAGACACTGTCTGTTCAGAACTTTTGCTGTATGCATCATAGTCGGAGAAAGAGTCATCTCCTGACTGAGAAAGAGGAAAATGACCAGAAGGATCTTGAGGAAGATTTCTTTGACCGATTGTATCTCGGCTTCGGGAACATGTATGTTGAAACACTCCTTCGGAAGATTCTTGGAGTAGTTCTAAATATCGTTGGCTTGACTTACGAAGTCTGCCATGTTTAGAGCATCTTTTACCCCCAGTGTCTCGGGAAGTCATGTTAACAAAAGCATACAAGACTTCATCTTCCTCTGACATAGGTTTAGATTTAGCAAAAAGTCAAACGATCAAAGACAGATCGTTTTGTTGTTTGACAACAACATTGGATTATGACTTTATGATTGTAATGATGATCAGATGATTGAACTGAAGGAGTTGAGGCATTATTCCGTTTTTGCCTGAGATGTTCTCGAAGATCAGAAACCATGCCAGGACGAGGAAAAGTTCGAGGAATATGTTCTTTAACAACATTCGGAACATGGTTCCGATTCTTCAAATGTTTTATCCCCTGTGTGTACAAGGAAGTGCTCATCTCATTGGCATAGGTATCGGGATTTTTGACCTTGGAGTTTTGTCTTTGAGGCTTGACCTTCGGCATAGGTTGCTTACGTTTTGCCGAAGTTGGCCTGTTAAGATATGTTCTTAGGTCTGCAAATTCACCCCTAGGGGTTTCTATTTGAGACACCAACAGTTTTCCCTGTTTGGAACGGGATATTTTGAAAGTTGGAAGGTCTTGGAATTCTGCTACTGGGGTAGGCAGAATACCTCTTTGATCAATACAAGTTCCTTTGTCATGAAGGAAAGAAGAATCCTTGTTTGTAGGAGTTTTTGTACTGACAGGTGCCAAGGCATATTCAGATGGATCCTCTTCAGTAAAGACTGAAGAAGATTGAGAAAAGATCAAAGGGCCTTTTCCTTTGTTTTGAGATGAAGGGTTAGCTAAAGAGCGTTTCCCTCTGTTGTCTTCCAATTCATGAGACAAGGAAGTTTGAGAAAAGACTAACGGGCCTTTCCCTTTGTTTTGGAGAGAAAGAGGAATAGCCAAAGGACTACCCCCAGTGGATTGCGCAGGAACAATATGGTGTTTGGGAAGAGGAGTGGAATCTCTTCCTTTGTTATGAGAAGAAGAGAGTTTAGCCAAAGGGCTGTTTCTCTTGGATTGCGCAGGCTTAGTTTGCGCATGGATGGAAGGTGCACTGGTCACTTGTGCAGTAGAAGCTTTGGTAGGAAGTGCATCAGAAGTTCTTGCCTTAGAGTGCTTGGGATGCACTTTGGTTGCTGGAGTATTGGTCTGCGCAGGAAAAGCTACTGCCAATTGCGCAAGAGTCATAGGAGTCTTCTGTTTTGACAAGGCAGCATATGAAGTAGCCTGTGCAACAATTGCAACAGACTGCGCAGCATTGACTGCAACAGATTGTGCAGTATTGGTTGAGACAGACTGTGCAACAGTTGGTACAGCAGTTTGTACAGCAGTTGGCACAGCAGTTTGTGCAGCAGTTGGCACAGCACCCTTGGTGGCAAAACTGCCATATTGTGCAGCAGTTTTGGAAACCCAAACTGAGCGCACTTTGCTCTTGGCAGAAGTAGCTGTAGTACGGGGAGTGGTCTTGGAGTTGAGCATCGCCTCGTAGGCTGTCTGGTTGACCTTAACAACCAGCGTCTTCTGCGTCTTCCCGATAGACGCTACGTCACATTGAGTTGCTACTTCCTCGTCGGAGGAGAAAGTTGTCCCCAGCAGAGTCGCCATTTTGTTTGCAAAAACAAAAGTATAAAACTTTATTGATACAAACTGTAATAAAGATTACAAGAATTCTGGGAAAATTACAACTGTAGGAATCCAATCTTGTTGACGATTACTTTATCCCTTGGACGATGTGAACTTTTGAAGACGAAGCCTCTGAAGTTGAAAACAACTCTGGAAACTGAAGGCAAAAGCCTCGGAAGTTGAAGGCAAAAGCCTCGGAAGTTGAAGGCAAAAGCCTCGGAAGAATGCAGCAGCACTTCGGCAAGAACTCCTGAACTCTCTGATTTCTGAACTTTATGTCTGATCTTGATCCCCCTTGAAATGAAGACTTGAAACTCTATTTATAGAGTTCTAGAAATAACTAACTTTCAGTTATTCTGGACTGTGCAAGATGATTTGCACAGCAACTGGTTTGCGCAACATTGGACTGCGCAGGCAGTTACTGGATCGTGGGCCGACTATCTGGGACACATGGCATTATTTGATTGAAATACGCATGATCGTGCATAGACAGTTGCCACGTAATGAGCAATTGATGGCATGAATGCCATATGTAATTTGTTAGTTATGTTGGTAGAATGCGCAAAGTGAACTGCGCAGACTTTGGTTTGCGCAGACTCAGACTGCGCAGGAATGGTTTGCGCAACCATGGATTGCGCTGCCACCTGTCAGCCGCCCTCGAGCACTGTGCGGCGCCAAAAACGATCAGTCTCCTCGTTATCCGTGCTGTCAGCTGTCAGGAAGATTTGATTTGATTCAGGTAATCATGACTTTTGTCACGTAAGCCTGCGCAGTTGGGAATATGCGCAAACCAACCTGCGCAATGTAATGTCTGCACAATCTGTTCTCTGCACAACTCATCAAAATGATGAATATCTTGAATTTTTTACTTTGTTGAATGATGCAACTTGATTTTTTAGGACCTACAGAGATACCTTGACCGAGCGGAACTTCGAGCAAGCCGTTGCATGGCTAAGTCCAAACGTCATTGTATTTCGATTCTTCCAGTTGAACTGAGCGGGATAGGGCATTACATAATACATCACTCAGAAAATTTTTTGTTCTCAAAACTTGATGAGTACACACTAATCAACTTATCACTTATACTCGACTTTGCATCCATCTTGCATACATCAACTATATCTCGAACACACACTTCCTATTTGTTTCATCCATCAGAGTCGTGCTTTACGCCTTAGTCAATTTCATCGGACAACTAAGTCATTCTTAGACAAACCAAACTATTTTGCAACACAATCCTGAAGTCATGTCTCTATTCACAATGCGCTTCGCGCTACTACAACTCAAAACACGGGGTAACTATATCTTGCCGCACACACGAGCAACTTAGTTCTAGGGTAAACCCACCCGAGCGTTGTTCCTTATTCATTTCGAATCCAACATAACCAAAACGATCATTCGCTATCTTTTAGTCGAAATCTAGTGTTACCCCTTAATTAAAACAAGCCAAAATATTTTCAAGTCTTTACGCTAATTTCCTAATTGATGTTCCAAACCTGACTGCATCAATGCCTCAAACAAAATCACATATATCGATACTCAAATCTCACTAACAATTTTTTTTACTATCCTCCGAAGTTATCGTTCGCATCGTCTACGTTCTATCTTCCGAAGTTTTCCAAACCCTTTGAACAATCAATCAAAATCCAAATCTTCTAATTATACACATCTAGAATATGCTATTTCCAGTACAATTTTTCAATCCCGATAGTATCGTTTCAATCCGACCAAATAAACTTTTGCTTTCATATACACATGAATTTATTTCAATCCTCGAGACACATTCGATTTCATCGACACATGAATTTATTTTTTTGATCACTAACTAACTTCAATAATCAAAATTTGTTCCATTAAATTCGATTTTTTTAATCAACATATGAGTTAGTTCCTTCTTTCAATCTATACAACTTCAACATTCAATTTCAATATCCCGCCTATGCAATTTAGTATGTTTACCTCAAACCAAATTGATCAAACCCAATTTCAATATATTTTATTTCAATGATCATACCTTTGGTCTTATTTGAATTTATCATACCATTCGAGTTGGATTGTGCACATATTTAAGGCATCCCCGAAATACATGCATTTCAATCAAGTCTCATGATAGAGAATTTGAACAAAACTAGAAGGTGTAATTTCTATCCTCCAGAACTTGACTTCTTCGATTCGCAACCCATCTATCTATCTGAAACCAATATCTGATCCTATCAATCATCAACTTTTCAAAATTATTTCTATCCAACATTCAAGTCTCATTTCTACAAACTAGCTACCCCAGCTCTATAATCTACCCAGGCGACTCTCGCTAAGGTCGATCGCACCAAGTCTATCTCTTCATACAGGGACATTTGCCTAACCGCTAGGCAATTTTTACTAGGCTAAAGTCAAAGTCAGTGTTGGGGTCACCATTCCCAAACAACAATATCAAAATACTCACCTTCCAATTCTAAGGTCAAACCATAATTGGTAGTACATGGTCCTCCTACCTAAGCTCACATCACTCCGATTTCTAAACTTCGAGCATAGATTTTTCCTATTTACATTCGCAGCGTCTAGTCTAAGGGTACGAATCAGTCAGCAAATCCATTCTTAGGTTGAATCTATTCACGATTATCCTCGACTACATGCGTCTCAATGACACAAAATCTCACAACTCACAAATTTGCAATCCCCAGTTCGTTCAATAAACTTGTCAATCCAAATTTATCCTTCATAACTTCACTCAAATTTCTAAACCTACTAGTCCTTAATCCACGCATCTATCTCATCGCGATATTACAAGATCGCCTACTATAAATTCCCCGAGCTATGACAATCCTTATATCTATGATCATCAAATTTGTTAGTATTTTTGTTTCGCATAGTCCAAGTAATATCCATTAATACAAACTTCAAGTCCATTTTATCAAGTCATCCAAACGTTCATTACTATAAAAATCTCAAGTATAGACTCCGTTCAAATAGCAACCTTTGACACAATCATCATTACTCGTATCAGAGTACCCCTGAATTATCGCATATCGATCTTTGATATGCCTCAATACCATCGATGATATACATAACCTGATGATCTTCTTTTTGCAACGAACTCCGAGTCGTGCAACTAATTCTATCATCCGAACTGGATATACGATCCGTTCCTCGACATTCAAGATTAATTTAGTTACATCATCAATTTGTTCAACTCAAAATTATATATGTTCATCTGTCTAACTTAAGTCATCGAGCAACATATTTTCTCAAATTGTATCGTTCTATATTAACTCAAATTATCGAGCAATTTCTTCTTAGATCTTTAGAGTCATTCTCATATCTTCAAATCAAATATTTCCATGCACACTATCTTTCCATCGTGCTATCTTTCCTTAGTCAAATTCAAAATTCTATTATGTTCAGCTCTGTATTAATATTTTCGCACACGCTCTATATTGATTTCTTCGACTGAGTCATTCATCCGTTACACCTTTTCTTCAATTTCAGTCTATCTACTCTATCATTTTTGTATTTCATACTCGGCGTAACCCCAATCTGATGCGCATCGTTTATCGTTTGCTAGAATCAAACTCATACTAGCTATCAAGTCACAACTAACTTTGAAATACTCTTTCTAAGGCTTTGCGATACCGCAACGCTTACTGAGACTCATTGGTATCCCAAGGCTCAATTGATCAACGTCTCCAATGCTATCCCATATACCACTCAGGGATGAAGTTACTCGATAAATCCTTGAAATGATTTTTCGAATCACAACTGATATACTTTGAAACTCCGTTCGAACTATTCCTTAAATTCTAAGCACGTTCCATCTATATCGTGCCGACGACATCATCGTCCGATAACACCTCTATCGTTAACTACCTAACATCTCATGAATCAAATCAAGTATATACTCGTCTAAAAATATTTTGATCCCGTACACATCTTGATAGCATCGACGCAACATAGGTGTGTATTGCCCAATTCAACTCAGTCAACCGTGCCTTACATGAAATCATCTTTGTTCAACCAAATTTTACCTCATGAGATTTTACAAAATATATAGACTTATCGTATGGAACATCTCACGAAAAGTTGAGAGAGAGCGCACCAATGACATCGATTACAAGGACAATATCAGAGTTAAAGAATTCAATGAATGTCCAAGGACATAAATTCATGCTCTGATACCACTATGTCATGCCCCGGTTCTGCAGAATCGATATCCTTATTTGGACGTGATGTCGCGGGAGCCTAGGTTGCACTCGTAAGACGATTTCCATTACGGCTGATTGCAGGCTAAGTGATAGGGTCGTCGTACTGAAGTTCCAAGCAGAGAAGTTGAATAACATGATCATATATAAAAACATAACTCTTTATTAATATTGAATATAATATTACAAGGGCACGAAGCCAAGATTATAAGTTACTCAATCTCACTTTCTCTCAGAATATAATCGCTCTGCTCTTCCTCATATTTTAATACAACAAAACATGCCATTAGGCTTACAACTTGCGGATGCTTTAGAAGGTGATGTCCATACATTATGTCCCGTATAGGTAAAGTCTTTAACGCGGTTGCACGCCTCGAGACATTAAGGAACTCCATGCCTCAGCGCGTCCAAGCGAGCTCCGCTCCGAGTGTGCTAATACCTGAACCTGCACATGATGACTGGTAGGGTATCAGTACACAACGGTACTGGTGATTGAGCCCCTCGTCCACCGATACAAAACTAACACATTATTTTAGTGAGTGTAACTTATTCTCTTTATGGTCTTTCGAATCTTGCCTTAGGATCAGTTTTAAGACATACATTACTTGGTCTTGTCATATATTCGGTATTCAACATCGAGGTCGTGCCTCACAACTCAGTGTAAACTTGTCCAATTATGTGATAATATCATGGTCGTGCCTCACAACTTAGTACAACTCATCTATACTAACCAACTGGCCTTGCCGTTTCAGCAAGCCACCGACTCAATCAATAACTATGAACTTTGTGTCAAACTTCCTTGTAAACCAGACATTGCAGACTGTGTATAAACGCACGACTCTATTGAGGCAAAATCTTAGGCTCAATAATTGTGATGCATACCGTATAACATTTTTTAACTCATTCATGTCGTGTTTATACTTCTTGACTCAATCTAAGGCATACGTGCGGATTGCTGCGATCTTGTCGACTCAATCTGTATAAAAAATCATGGCCTCCCAGGCCTGCCCGGACATGTAGCCTGGCATAGACAAGGTCGTCCGACGCGAATAGCAAGCCCTGTCGAAAGCCTTGAATCACCTGAGTGGTACAATCCAGTTCAGCTATACCTTGCTTTCTTCCTAGACCAAATCAATCATGTGGCCAGGTTGCCGTTAGAGGATGCAAAATTTTGTCGACAAGTTATCCAATGATCATGCAATGTGCCTACCTAACTCATAATATGACTCAAACCAGTGTTCTTTCTTGCTCATAAATCATACTTTCCATAATTCATTGGAGACTCCCAAACGAGGATTGTCTCGACGATAAAATGGTCGTGTGAACTTTCTACGTTACTATACCTTCTAATTCAAATTCAGGAACGACCATTTTTATAGCCCTCCTGCTAAACTTGAACAAGTCATGTTTCTTTGAAGTGCCATATAAACTATGTCATACTCTACAATGGGCCTTAACTCGTGCCATAAACCGTATGTCCTGCATTGAAATCTTGGAGCACACATGCTATGATAAGAAATACGACCGTGGACACATCTAGACTATGACTGCAAGTCGATAGTCTATGTGCCAGTATAAATGTGACCTAACTTTGCCCAAGTCGTCTCTTCTTTACCCAAGCCGTGAGAACGAAGGACTAAGTGCCAACTTTGAAAGCCATCGTGGAGTGATATCTAGGCAACAAGTTAACCATCGTCTTTTCTATTAGCATACCTACTAAGTACAATTTAAAACATCTATTTATTAGTTTGAAGGCCAAGCTGAGACAAGTTTATTATAGCCACCCACCTGAACGAGGGGTTGCCTCGACCGAGCAGAACTATGAGCAAACCGTTGCGTGGCTAAGTCCAAATGTTGTTGTGTTTCGATTCCTCCAGTTGAACTGAGTGGGATGAGGCATTACAGCTGTATATTATGTATCTTGTTATGTCTCTTTGAGGACCTGGTTTTCTTCCAGGTTATTGCTGAGCTTCTGCGTAGAAAAGTGTGTGGGTTACTATCTTCGAATTTTATATATACTTAGTTATTACCTTTCCACTTTATTCTATTCTTATTTCTGGTTATAAATAGTTCAAATTTCATAGATAGTATTGTGGATGTATTTGGGTTATTTATTATAGATAGTTGTTATGACCTAGCAACATATGCATACTTAAGATGGGCTGGAGTCCACTTAATGTAAAACTGGCCATTGACGTGTGTCCTGGTTCCTACATATTTTAGAACTGGGCGTAACATGGTGTTTGTCGTGGCCCATGTAGGTCGAGTATTCGCAAAGTGAGTGAAGTCATGGTAGTACCTAGGATAGCCGTACTACTGTGATCCTGCGACTAATTAAGGAATAAGATTTGAGGATACATCTATAGCTAGGACTATAGGCTTCTCTAGGATCCTTCCAGCGAGATTGCTTTTGTATTATTCCCTTCCATCGTGATTGTTCCTGTATTATTATCTTCTTGTGCTTCAACTAAAACTTTTCCTATTGACTTCTTAATTAACTCTTCTCGATTATTCGCTAAAGTCGTTAGGAAACATATCATGGATTTTGCCAGGGGCAGGTTCGAGAACCTATATTATTTGGGGAGACAAACATGCCCTGCAGCCATCCATTGTATTATGGCATCATAGTTCCTGTAGCCAAAGACATGCTGGTGAGACAAAACTTAAGATAACGTGACCACAGAGGTATTTGTTATCGAGTTTTACATAGACTATATTCTATGCATCTAGCTTGACTCCATACCGTTCTTGCAAACAATTCGACTATCTTTCTATTTTCTTTTACTCTACCCTTGATTGATGTTGGTATGATTTGTCAACCCATCCCCGGGACCTTAAACTAAATTAGAAAAACCCTAATGACGAATTCGTTAGTAAATTTGGATAGTGTGATTTGTGTGATTGAGATGCATGTATGATATAGAGGGTACGATAATTTGGGATATGCCTATAGTAAGTATTATGTTAAGGTAAGCCTTTATTGCCGTTGACTACCTAAACTTGGCATATAAATTAGTAGGTAGTTAAGACTTAAGAACCTCCATTAATATGTGAACTATACAGAAATTATGATGGATAAGGTGAATCACTACCTAAGAAATCCTAAGGAAGTAAGTATTACGAATAGAGGATATTAAAAGTAGTTATGCAAGGTTAATAGATGATTCATAACATAGAGGATTGAACACTAGAGAGTTACATAAATTTTTTGAGGACTCAAGGTGTTTGATGGAAATTGTAGTCAAGGCTAAAATTATTTTACGGTTAGAAGGCTTTATTGGTAATATACACTCTAAGACCAAATAAGTTAAAAAAGCAATAAAAAATAGATGATAGTGGATAATAAAAAGATAGTGAGAAAATTGCTTATATGTTTGTGAGAGTGGGTATTCAAAAAGTATGGTACTTCTTAAAATTTATATGTGGTAAGCTTCTAGATTATATACAATTGATTTACTATAGTTAAACTAGAGGTTTGTCAAAGTCAATTACAAGATAGATAGAGGATTTCCTTAATTGAAGAGATAGTTAAATATCATTGAACATAGGCTAGCAAAAGAAGATAGTAGTTGCCAAGGCTGTACAATATATGATTGTATCTTACATTTGAGATTGTAGAATCAAGTTTTTACCAACGGTTGATAAATAAATATGGATATATGACACACGTATTTTCGAAGAATAACATATGTTTTAGATGATAGTTCGAATATGTGGGTTAGTTCCTAATTTCGAGGACAAAATTCTTATAAGTTGGATAAAATATAATCACCTATATATATATATATATATATATATATATATATATATATATATATATATATATATATATGCAAATGACCTCTAGCCTAGTGGTTAAGAGAGATGCATGCAGCCCAAGTGGTCGGGTGTTCGATCCCCAGTGGAGGCGAGTTCACCACAATTACCCATTGCTTCAATATATATATATATATATATATATATATATATATATATATATATATATATATATATATATATATATATATATATATATATATATGAGGCGAGTTCACCACAATTACCCATTACTTCAAAATATATTTATATATATATATATATATATATATATATATATATATATATATATATATATATATATATATATATATATATATATATATATATGAGGGATAGGGATCCCCTCTTTTATGTATCCCCTACTATCCCCTCTTTTATAGCCGTACGATATAAATTTTATAGCCGTAGGATTAAATTCCAAATCTTGTCAAATTAAGAATAAGTCAAATCCAACTATTTTCATCTCTCCCTCTTTCTCCAATCTGTACGGGATCCCCTCTTCTTCCTCTCTCTCTCTCTCATCCGCCTCTTACAAAAATAAAATCCAAATCCCTCGGGCCCCCTTGCATTCCTCTCTCATTTGGCTCTCAAAAGAAAAATGAAATCGATCGCGGTTAGAATTCTGAAGACTTGGTCGGCGAAGAAGTAAGGTGACTTTCTCTCTCAGAATTCTGAAGACTTGGTCGGCGAAGAAGTAAGGTGACTTCCTCTCTCATCAATTGTTCCTCATCTCTGCATGTTATTTCTTCTTAGATTTTCTTTATTATAGTTTTTTTTGGTTCTTTTGTTTCCAGATTTTTAGTTGTTTGTTAACCTCTTCTTAAAATAGAAAAACATTTTGAGAGAGCATACAATTGTCAGATTAATCTGTTAGTAGCGGTTGAACACGCGGTTGAGTACGTATAAAAAATATTGGGCTCTGGTTTACAAGCAATTTGCTGAATTTTATCTTAGCAATCCGTAGCCATTTTGTCAAAAGATTCTCTATCCATATAATTGTATCAACAACAACATCTATAAATCTACTCAACTCACTACTTGATGCAAGATGAAATTACTTTTGTAGAAAATTTTGAATGTTGTATTTCCTGATGGCCTTTGAGTAAGATATAAATTTGTGAACAAAAACCATATCCTTTGTTACAACATCAATCCTTTTCTTCCATTCAGCTCTGTTAAGGTACATGTTCTCTGTAAGTGAACAAAAACCATACCCTTTGTTACAACATCAATCCAAGTTCTTTTGGGCCTACCCCTAGTTCTAGCTGGCATTATATTTTGTACACTTATTTATACACACCTTAGAGAACTGTGTATTTGTTTTGGAAATATTTGTCAGGTATGGCTTCACAATGCTGGAATAGGAAGCCTAGTGCTCATGATTGAGAAGGTCTGTGACAACACCGGTGAAGACCCGACTTGTAGCAGGTCATACCTTCAGTCCCTCCCTCTTTCCCTCTTCATCTCCTTTTTGTTTTGCTACTTATGAAACATATCTTGATACAGGTCTATGAGTGGTAATAGCATTTTGGACCATCTTACATATTATAATGTCGAGTTACAGGCTGAGACATGGGGCTCTTGTAGAATAGTAATGGGCAATAAACTCATTCATCATCGGATAGATGAAGCTGGAAACATCATCATGTCCAAGAACCCAATAGCTGCTATTATGCAGCCAAGTATACAAGCTGATGCTGGTATCAATTCTATATGATCTTCATCTGCGAACAGGGGGCCATGTATGCTTGGAGTTTTAGAAATTGATGATTGGACCATCTGGATTTACCAAGCTTTTTGGACCCTCATGATTATCAAGATCCTTTCGGAGCTTAAATGAGGGGGAAAATGTACATATTGTACATGGCTACTTATTTAGACCATTGTCTAGAAATGTAAATATCTGCTCGATTCCTGATGTAATTATAGTTTATTTATTTTTAAACCTAAACACATCTTTTTGTCAGGCCTCTAGTTGTAAGCGCCTCCTATGTTGGCTTTAAATCTCCGAACTGTGTATATCAATGGCACTGCATTGCTCACAAGAAAAACTGGTAGTGCAACAACCAGATTCATTTGTGATGTTGATCTGAATTATCATTGGTATTGCACTGCAGAAGATGTGAGTTATATATTCTGTTATGATGTGTATATGGATTTCTCGGCCCATGGCTGTTGTATCTCTTGACCCATAAGCGAAAGGTGTGGCGTTGGTGTTGTCATAGTCCCCTATTGCATTCATAGTCCCTTATTGCATTCGGTGTTATCGCGAACTTTTGTTGCAGAAGTGGAAATGGTTTCATTAGCAAACATGCATGGATACATAGTAGCAATAGACTTTTGATACTATTAGATATACAAAATATTAAGAACAAATGCATGAAACATCTTAGCCAAATAGAAGTGCAATCAAATTTCAAACTTTGACAGCCAACAAATTAGAACTAGGAAAGCCAGTACCTCAATATATATAAAGCACCAAAATAACCTCTATTTTCTTTCGGTTGGCTTGAAATATCCTTAGTATCTGTTCATCAAGATCAATCAGAGCACATAGAGTGTATAATATGGGCCTGACATTTTAAGCAAATTATAATGTTAGAAACAAGATGCAGGGGAAGATGAGCTTCTTCTCAGTTTTCTGCCAATAGAGCTCTCAGTTGAAACATTAAGCTTAAAATGAACTTACACTGTAAGCATATAGCTACATATCTTCTGATCCATCTAAAATTTATTTAATATCAATTTGGTAACATGATAGGTGTTGTTCCGATGTGACGAACAGAGCATCGGTTGTGAGATGAGCATCGATGTTGAGATGAGAAACACTTTCTACATTTATTATCTTCAAATTTCTCTCATGTCTATCTGTGCGCCAATCGAAACGTTAGAAGACTGTTACTCGTCGGAACGAGAAACTATGGCTTCATCAGTAAATTGCAGTTGTGAACATTCAAAGCATCATCAAGTTTGGTCGCTTCCAGTAATTCTCTTGATATGAAGAATAGGTCATAGGTGGAAAATAAAGTAATTCAAGGAAATTATTTTACTTGGGCTCCGGTGTGGATAGAGGGTTTTTAGCAGGTAGAAACATGAGGACATGGCATTAAAGTCGTATCATGTCCGAGATATAGCGTTCGATTAAGAGTCCAGGAAACAAAAAACAAAACAAAAAAAATCCTAGAACTAAGAAGAAGAATAAGAAGAAGAACTGTATTATTTTTGGGGTGCTCGATAGGGAGAGGAGATGTAGGTGGGTGAGAGGAAATAGAGAGGAAGGGGATCCCGTACAGATTAGGTGGAGAAAGAGGGAGAGATGAAATTAGTTGGATTTGATTTATTCTTAATTAGACAAGATTTGGAATTTAATCCTACGGCTATAAAATTTATATCGTACGGCTACAAAAGAGGGGATAATAGGGGATACATAAAGGCGGGGATCCCTATCCCTCCTCACATATATATATATATATATATATATATATATATATGAGAAAAAAAATATATGAGGAATATATATATATATATATATATATATATATATATATATATATATATTCCTCATATATATATATATATATATATATATATATATATATATATATATATATATATGAGGAATATATATATATATATATATATATATATATATATATATATATATATATATATATATATATATATATCCAAGTGATTAGGGAGGGGGGCTCACTTGGAGGAGATCCCAAGTTCGAGCCCAAAAAAAAAAAAAAAAAAAAAAAAAAAAAAAAAAAAATATATATATATATATATATATATATATATATATATATATATATATATATATATATATATATATATATCCAAGCTCTCTAGTCTAAGTAATTAGGGAGGGGGGCTCACTTGGAGGAGATCCCAAGTTCGAGCCCTTCCGTGGGCATGGAATGGTTGGGTGGTCGCGGGGCGGCCACCTTCCCAAGCTGTCGGCCTCAAGAAATGGACACAAAAATAAAAATAAATAAATATATATATATATATATATATATATATATATATATATATATATATATATATTATATATATATATTATATATATATATATATATTTTATATATATATATATATATATATATATATATATTATATATATATATATTATATATATATATATATATATATATATATATTTTATATATATATATATATATATATATATATATATATATATATATATATATATTATATATATATATATATATATATATATATATATATATATATATATATATATATTATATATATATATATATATTAAAAAAAAAAATATATATATATATAAGAAGGAACTTATTGATGTATTAGGCGCATAATGTCGAAGCCTATACAAGTAAAAGCGACCAGCACAAAAAGACAACAAAAACCAAAAGAAGGCCGGAAGCAGCCAAAAAGACTTGCTGGCCTGGACCGTAGGTTAGGACAACGCCTTCCAGAAACGGTCTGGTGAGTGTGAGCATCATCTGCTGATTTTGAGACTCTGACGGAGGACCTCCCAGATCAGCTAAGAGGGATTGTATTGGCGTCCTTCGTATCTATATTTGTTACGGTTCTTCCAGAGATCCCAAATTTCGGTGGCTGCGACGGTCTGAAGGCCATGAGATGTGCCCAGCTGGCAAGGAGATCGTTGAAGCCCCCGACACGGTGATCAAGTCCACAACGACGCGAAAGGCTGAACCACAGCTGAGTGGCGAGGTCGCCGGAGAACATGATGTGTTCGGCAGTTTCTGAGTGGTGCAAAGTACAGTAATGGCACATAAAGGCAAGGCTATAGCCGATGAATGTGAGGGAGTCATCGATGGGAAGCTTCCTGCGATGAGCTCTCTAGATGAGGATTAACCAATTGTTGGGGATACAGGAGTTCCAGAAAGGAACGATCAGCGGGAAAGTAGCGTCAGGTCCTCTCACCACGAGCCTGGAGGAGGCTATCGTAAAGGTTCCACCGGGCGTGGCAGCCCATGTCAGTGCGTCGGGGATCTTATTGAGGTGGACGTCTGCAGCGGCAAGGTCGACAATGCCGTCGGTCCCAGCCAATCTCTGACCCGATTCTATCTCCACCCGGATTTGCTGTCCCATAAGTCTCGGATGGTGCAATTGGGGGGCGATTGCGGTAGGTTGAAGGACGACATTGCCGAGCCAGCACTCGTGTCGCAGCGACGAGCTGTCGTTACCAATCTGTAGGCAGATGAGGGGTTCAACAAGGTATCGGCCGTGAAGAATACGATGCTAGGATGCAGACGAACGATTGTTGGCTACGGCCGTCACGGGGTAAGAATGGCGGAAGTATCTAGCCTTCATGAATCTAGTCCAAATGGAGTTCTCCGATCGGACTTTCTATCATAGCTTCATTGAGCAGGCGTCAATGATGTGCGCTAGTCTACTGAATCCCAGGCCGCCTGCTTCGGTTGGTTTGGCCATAGTATCCCAGCTTGCCCAGTGGTGCTTGTCTTTGCCGTCGAGATGCCCCCAAAAGAAGCTGGCGAAGAGGGACTCTAACGAGGATAGAACCTTCTTGGAGGGAGCACACGTCCAAGGTGTAGATGGGGATGGAGGATAGAACGTGCTTGATAAGGATCATCTTACCACCCGGAGAGAGGGTCGCGTTGTGCAATCCCGTAATTTTTGATTTGATTTTGTTCACCAGGCCGTTGAAGATGTCTGAGTTAGATTTGCCATACACCAGTGGGCACCCCAGGTAGGAGAACGACATATATAAGCAGTGAAGAAGGAGGTTAGGTTGGCTAGGGAAGTCGAGTGGCTCATTTGACTAGGCCTAATTAGACCATTATTCATGACAATTTAATTAAAATAGGGATTAAAATAATTGCCAAAATAGGTATAGAGCTTTGCATGTATTAATTAGTTGTCATGACAATATTTAGAGGGCTATTTGGACAATTTAGATTATCCTTAACCTAGGAGTATATGGCCGGCCACCCCATGGAGAGAGACCTTCTCTTATTTCATTCTTCAACTCTATTCCTTCTCATTTTGGAGTTCTTCTCCATTTTGAGCCTTTCCTCCATCAGTCTCTCCCAAATACCACTCATTCTTCCACCTATCCCTCACATTCTCTACACTAGAAGGATCCTAGAAGGAGCTTGGAGACTATAAACAAAAAGGGGAGTCCATTTGCTAGGAACTACGTGTTCAGATCGTGTCCACTTGGTAATTCATTGGGAATCCATCTCCCAATAGGTATACACCTCACTTTCCTTGTTATTTAGACTCTATTTGTGATATTAAACCCTTAGAAAATTACCCATGGACTAGGACTACCCATAGGAAGAGTTTTGAGACACTAATGAATCCCTATTTAAAAGCTAGATTGAGTTTTGTACAATTTTTGGAGAAATTCCGAGAATGGTGCACCAAGTATGTCACTAGGTTTGTTAGGCCTATTTAGTGTAGATTTGGTTGTGTGTTTCTAGTTCGTATCCACAAATAGATACGTATAGGTCGTGTCATAATACGGTAGGACATGGGATCAATTTAGAGATTTTTGGCCTTCTACACTTGTTGTGCGCATTCTCTATTGCACATGACACTTGGCACTAGTCTAAATATTCATTAATTATGCTTATATATATTTTGGACTTGCCTATGAAATTTGTTAGGAATTGGACAAGGTTCGATGTAGGTATCTAGGCCGTATCACAAGTGTATCGTAGAATAGTGCGATATAGGGGTGATGCACGCCCAGTGTTTGTATTTGGGCCTATGGGTGTGTGCATGTGGATAAACACATGTGGTGGTGGTGTGTGAGGATCATTCGTGAGGTATGTATATTCATATAGGTATAGTTGTAGGTACATAGGAATATAGGGGGAATAGTTGTGTAGGTGTTTATATATATGTTATGTAATATATCTATGATAGGCATATGTATACATATGTATAGGATGTGAGTGTGCTAGACAATGTTGTGTGTGTGTGTTAAACTGTTATACATGTGTTGTTATGGATAGGCATAGATAGATATTTAAATTGATGATAGGAAGAGGTGATTTCTTTGGCTACAGGTTTCTCATCAGTGTACTTGTGCCTCTGTGCACATGTGCACTGACCTGGTAGCACATAACAATAGATATGGAAGAATTTAGGAACTTGTGCAGGTCCTTCACAAATAGATAAAGCATCAGTAACAGCAATAGGAACAACAATAATAACCTGTTGTTTAAGACAACAATTAAGGGGGGATCAACGAGTGAAATTATGGAGCTTTGCCCTACAGTGAGGGGATTTAAGAGTTTGATGTGCGTGTAAGGCCAGTACAGGACTGACTTGCAACAACAAGCAGTAGGGGGATTTGAAGTAGGAAACATCAGTGGCTTGCTGCAGAAAACAGCAGGTGCATACTAGTACAGTGAGCAGTGAGGCATTAGATGTTTGCTGCCTGGTAGCAGCAGGTAGGTAGCGCATGTATACACGGGTATAGGTAATAGATAGGTCGATGGACAGGTTAGATAAAGAGGGGAGGGGATGTTCTATGAGGTGCAGGACAGCAAGTGCACTAATGTGCATTTGCAACAACGTCAGTCTTATAGCAGGACACTTGGCCTATGTTGTTGAACAACTAGTAAAGATGGGGGGAAATTGTAGAGAATAATTGTTATATTTTATTGATTGGCTACTCCACTACTTATAGGGAGTCTAGCTCCTCTTTATACTATATTTTCCAATGTGGGACTAAGTCCCTTATTAGTTCTCAACACTCTCCTTCAAGATGGGCGATAGATATTAATCATTCCCATCTTGTTACATAGCTTCGACAGACTTAATGAACTAAGACCCTTAGTCAGACAGTTTGCCACTTGTTTTTTTGAGCGAACATGATCAATATTCAGTATCCCTTGTTCCAGATTCTCTTTGATGAAGAATCGATCGATCTCGATGTGCTTCGTTCTGTCGTGCTGAACTGGATTGTTAGCTATACTTATTACAGCTTGACTATCGCTCAGAAGACGTAACGGTGCTCCCTTGTCCAGCTTTAACTCTGTCAGCAACACTTTCACCCATAGCAACTCTGACACTCCCAAAGCCATTGCTCTATATTCTGCTTCAGCTGTAGACCGTGCTACCACTGACTGTTTCTTGCTTCTCCATGAGACTATGTTTCCTCCTACAAAGATACAATATCCCGTTGTAGACCTTCTATCGTCTATGCAGCTTGCCTAGTCTGCATCGCAGTATCCCTCAACTTCTATACATCCATTCTTCTTGAACCATAGCCCTTTCCCCGGCGTCCCTTTCAGATATCTCAAGATCTGAAACACTGTATCCATATGACCCGTTCTTGGATCATGCATGTAGCGACTTACTACACTCACCGGAAATAAAATATCAGGGCGAGTGTGTTCCAGGTAAATCAATCTCCCTACAAGTCGTTGATATCTTTCACGATCAACTGGCTCTCCTACTTCTGCTCCCAACTTACACTTCTGGTCAATTGGAGTGACTACTGCTTTGCATCCCAGCATCTATGTCACCTTCAGCAGATCTTGTACATATTTTCTCTGTGAAAGAACAATTTCTTGTTCGCCTTCACACACCTCGATACCTAGAAAGTACCTCATCGCTCCTAAATCATTCACCTCAAACTCCTTTGCGAGTTTTGACTTCAGCTTAGCGATCTCGACTTCATCATTACCTGTGATTACTATATCATCCACGTATACAGCAAGTATAGTGATGTAGCCTCTTGCATGCTGAAGAAAGACTGTATGATCTGTATTTGCTTGATGGTATCCCATGTCTATAACAGCCTTTCTGAATTTGTCAAACCAGGCTCGAGGAGATTGCTTGAGTCCATATAGCGACTTCTTTAGTTTTCATACTTTTCCATGCGACGTCCCTCCGTCTGATTCTGTAGCATAGCACCCTGGCGGGAGTTCCATGTACACTTCTTCTTGTAGGTCCCCATGGAGAAAGGCATTCTTCAAATCTAACTGGTATAGCTTCCACCCATAGTTTGCGGCAATGAAGACCAGAGTTCTTACGGTGCTCATTTTCGCTATTGGAGCAAACATCTTATCATAGTCGATGCCATATGATTATGTGTATCCTTTTGCAACCAACCTTGCCTTGTATCGTTCCACTTTTCCTTCCGACGTCTCCTTTATTGTGTACACCCATTTGCAACCTACAGTTTTCTTCCCTTTGGGTAATGGAACCAGCTCCCACGTCTTATTTTTCTCCAGTGCCCTAAGTTCTTCCATCATTGCAGCTTTTTACCTTGGATCTTTCTTTGCTTCCTGCCAACATTTTGGCAACGAAGTAGAGTCTAATGATGCAATGAAGGCTCGATAATTCGAAGAAATATTAGAATAAGACAGGTAGTTGGCAATATCATGTTCATAATCATCAAAATGACTAGGAGCCTTACCTACATTGATGCGAGAAGATCTCCTTAGGGGAGCAATAGGTGGTGGAGAGATCATACCATCAGAGTCAGAAAGATCTGCATAAGTATCAGATTGATTCAGTGCGGGGGCAACATCTTCAAGAGTTGGAGCAGGAGTAGACGAGGGACTTGGTACAGTAGGTACAGGGTACGGTATATGCACAGTACTGGACTTCTGCTGTCTCTTTCTGTAGACCTGGAGCTGCTTTTCCATTGTCTGCTGCTCCCCCTGTTTAACATAGGTATCTTCTTCATCTTCTGTATCAGAGTCACTGCTTTCTCCCCCTTTCGTCCATTTTTCACGATTGGGCATGGGACCGATCCGACTACCACAGATGGACTTATTTTCTCCCCCTCACATCTAACACCCTCTGTGTTAGGTGTGTCACCAAACGCTGAACCGTCATCCAAACCATAATATGGTTCCAATTTTCTGAATGTAACGTCCATGCTTACAAACATCTTCCGCTCAACTGGGCTCCAACATGCGTATCCCTTCTGAGTTGCCGTGTACCCGACAAAGACACATTTAACCGCTCTAGGATCCAGTTTGCCAACTCCTGCCCCATTATCTTGGACAAAACATACACACCCAAATACTTTTGATGGAACAGTGTACGTGGTTGCACCAGTAAGCATCTCCAACGGTGTCTTCCAGTCCAATAGCTGAGATAGCATTCTGTTGATGAGTTAAGAAGCCGTTAACACCGCATGCCCCCATAAGTGTTTCGGAATATTCATAGCCAGCATCATCGTCCGTACGACCTCCAGCAGGTGTATGTTCTTCCGTTCGGCCACACCATTTTGTGCCGGTGTATAGACACATAAAGTTTGGTGTAGTATTCCATGAGTGGATAAATACTCAGCAACCTTCTTATTTGTATACACCGTCCATTGTCAGACCGTAAGCACTTAATTTTAGTGCCATATTGTGTTTCTACCCGGCGATGAAAGTCTCGAAATGCCTCAAAGACGTCACTTTTATTCTTCATAAGGTAGACCCATGTCACGCGAGTATAACAATCAATAAAAGTGACGAACCATCGAAAACCGTTAATACCGGTTGTAGGACAAGGGCCCCATACGTCCGAATGTATCATATCAAATACAGCTGAACTTCTACTTCCTGAACTCACATACGTGCTTCTGGTATGTTTACCCAACTCACATGCATGACAAAATAACTTCTCTTTATTAGTCCATTGGTATAAGAATGGATACATTCGACTAATAATTTTAAAAAAAGAATGGCCGACACGCTGGTGGTGGAGTAGCAATTCATCTTCTACACTGCGCCGTGAATCTTCTGGTGGTGTGTCTGCTACCAGAGATGCCAATGCTTTATCCAGTCCAGTCCTGTCCAAGTACCACAGCCCCTTATGCCATGTGCCAGTCCCTAGTCGTCGTCATGTTCCCTTCTCCTGAAAAGTCACCATAAAAATGTCAAAGGAAATAGTACAGTTAAGATAAAAAATAATGGCTGTAAACCCCCTAAATTTCTACTACAATTTTTTTTTAATTTTATATTTCGTATCTATACGTCGCACATGAGTCGCTTTGTCGTATTTACGTAATATGCGAGATTTGCATTCGTAATTTCTCGACGAGTGCGAATATGTGTCGAGGTACATACTTTAGAAAAATATTTTTATTATAAATTTTATTTTATATATGAAAGTAAATGTTCAAACAAAGGTAATAAATATTTTTATTTTTATAAAAAGGTTAGTTTATTTGTCGTTTACAAATAAATTATGATTTAAAAATTGTGGTTTAATATTTTACGAAATGTAAAATTTGCTTATTAATATATTTTGTTATTTATAAAAGCTAGTTCATCAAATTAATATTTAAGTATTTATCGTGATTTTCGAAATTAATTATTACTATATTTATTTAATTATGAAAATGATATTTGGAATTTTGTTAATTTTAATATTTGATTAAATATGGTAAATTAAATTACAAAAGATTTTATTGACTTTATTTAAAATATTTTAAATTAGGTATAGAATCTATTTAGATTGGATTTACTTTGGATTAAATTATTTTAAATCAATTTGAATTAACTGATGATTTATCTAGGGAGAATTTAAATTCTCCCAATCCCTATCCAACTGGGAATTTCCACCTCCTATAAAAGGAGAGGTACTCCTCCAGCATTTTTCATCCACAAATTGTGCACCGTGTCTGTGCCTTCCATCCACTATATTTTATTTGTACAAATACATGATTTTTCCCGTCCGACAAGCTAGACGTCCTCCTCGTGGCGGGACACACCCCGACACGACAACACCACTCCATTCCGCCAACAACCACCATGCTCCTCCCTACAAGCCACCACCACCACCACCATATTCGTGATCGACTGTGTCTGTGTCCGACAAAAATTACTGTATTGACCGTGTCCGGATCCCGTGTCCACCCCATATTCCCCAACAGTACAGGTTACAAACCAACTCGTCGCGCCACCACCATGGTCGACCCGGCCTACCAACACCCACCGATCACCATCACTGCCACCCACAACCACCACCATCAACAGAAGTAATGAGGAAGGGAGAAGAACCCTAACCTGACCGACTGTCCGCCCGCCTGCCGGAAGCTCTGCCCACCTGCCGGAAGCTCCGCCCGCAGCCAGATCTGACTTTTCGCTCCCATTCGTCGAACCGTGGCCGGCCGTGGCGTGACCGACCAACCGACCGGCCGCTCCTGCAAGTAGCCGTTGCCGTGCGCCCACCGCACCTCCGGCCACTCGACGCCTGGCCGATCGCATCCTCCACTGCCACCTTCGCCGTGGGCCACCCGCTCCGGAGTGGTCCGCTGCCCTTGCTGTTCTCGGCCACCGGCGCCGCCTCACAACGAGCTCTGCCCGCTCCCATCCGTTGCCGCAGCGACCGCCGCTCCGCCTCGAAGCTGCCGACCGCCCCAACAGGCCGGCCCCGTGCCTCCGCCTCCGCGCCAGGCGGCAGACGCTGATGGAGAGGCTCTCTCCGCTCGAACCCCCTTCCTCGGCCGATCTCCACCGCCCCTGCGCCTGAACCCACCGCTGCGCCACCGATCCAGAGTGTCCGCGCCGTCCCAACGTCCCCGGAGTGGTGGCGAACCGTCGCACCTCCGTCGGACTTCCCACGCGCCGACCATCCGAGCACCGAACGCCGCACTCTCCGCCGGGCACCCGCCGGAGCCGCCGCCTCCACGTCGAGCGCCGGCCACTCGCCGGAAAGGAACCCCCGAACCCTCTCTTTCTCTTTTTCCCCTTTCCCAATCTCTCTCTCTCTCCCTCTCGCTGTATGGGGGGAAGGGAATAGATGTTTAGTTTTTATTAATAATATTAATATTATTATATATCACTACTGTTATAACTATTATCCCTATTATATTATCATTATTAGTTTATTATTATTATCATTATATGTTTAATTACTATTAGGATTTTTATCATTATTATTATTATTGTCATTATTATTATTATCATCATTATTATTATTAGTATTAATTATTTACAAAATTAGGGTATTACTAAAATTGCTTTAATTACTAGAATTTGTCATTTATTTTATTATTATTATTTGTTAAAAATTATTATTTACATTATTATTATTACTATTATTTAATTGAACAAATATTTTCTAGCAAATTTTAAGTTAGTTTTTAAACACTAAAATATTATTTTGATCGACCAATTATATATTTTTTGGTCTAAAATGATTTAGAAGTATTTTTATCTAAAATAGATATTTTAAATTATGAAACCTTAATCATATTCTACAACTTAGAGTATTTTGACTAAGAAGATATAATTTTCAAAATTATTATATATGCATATTTTTAAAGTATTTTCGTAAACAAATTTTACAAGTAAACATGTTTTTAAAGTAATATAAATGTTCCCTAAGAATTTGTATGTTCATCTACTCCCTAAATTCTCCCAATTATCCTCATTTTTTATGACTAATCATGCTTGTCTAATTTCTTCGTGACTCTCGAACCATTATACATCGAACATGGCTACAGGACAGACATGACTTGTCGGATTATCGCACCACACCAGGCAAGATACCTTGCCATTATACTATTTCTTTTAGTTGCATTTTATTTACATATCACTGTTCATTTATTTCTAGTTCTTGATTACTGCCTGCTCAGTGATATTAGTTGTACCTTGTTATTTACCCTTTGATTGCATATGAACTTAGAGTTAAGGGACTACCACTAGCTTAGTGCATTGCATAAACTTTGACACTGTTGTGCCACGAGATATGTGAGTATGAGTAGCATATAGCCTACGGACTTGCGTGTTGGCTGATCACTGATGCATACAGGACGTGCGTTAGGTCTATCTGTCAATAGTTGTATGTTAGAAGACTTGACGGTTGGTAGTGTTACATGGTCGTGGATGTGACATGATAGGTACATTGGGTGGGGAGAACATTTCCTTATCGTATGGGCTTCGATTGCACTTCCCTTGTAACCCGGAAGCTCCGCTGGAGATACGGGTATGAGCCTCTCAGGTTGGCCACTGTCGTTTATGAACGTCATGCTCTTAGGTCACTAGTGCCCAAGTGGGGACTATACCAGATCCCATTTACAGCCAGGGCTCATGCGACAAAAGGTTTGTTCTCACTGCATGATTACTTTAGTATGGTTAGATTACCTTATTTATGTCTTATCACTTTCTTTGATTGTGGCATATTTTATATTCAGTATTTATATGGCATGTTTATTGTATCTTGTTACGTCCCTCTGAGGACCTGGTTATCTCGCCAGGTGTGTGTTCTTATGTTTCACAGGTGTTCTTGCCGTGGCCATGATCGTCACTATCTCTTCGAGGATGATTGCACTTTGATCGTCTTCGCTTCGCCCGCCAAACACATTGTATTTTTTCATGCATTTTTCCTTCCTTGTTGGTAGTGGATTTGTCTCCGCCCAACGATTGTATACATGACAAATTTAAAGTTGCTTTTATATCGTATTTATCTTTGTGGATGAGATTTAGTACCTTGGTTACTACATTTTACAGCTTATGTATATATATGAGGGTCCATATACTTCGTACGTATACAGCTGGCATGATTACGTTTTAGTCCTACATATTTTGGGACTGGGGCGTTACAATGGCACTAATAGAAAGAAGATTGACAGGAAAACACGGAGCATGTAAGACATTGGTGAGAGTGAGAGAAGGGGTGCATACGACAGTGCCTTTACCCATGACAGGGCTGGAGTTACCATTAGCAGTCTGAATGCTCTCCGACGTCGGTAGGTGAGTATAGTCCTGGAACTCACCGTGGGACCCCGTGACATAGCGAGATACCCCAGAGTCGATAATCCAACCTGGTTGGTGGACAGCTGCTGCAAGAGCACGTACAGAAATACCTGTCCTGGTTTGGGCAAAGCAAGTGATGTGATCCCCCGAGGTAGATGAAGCCCCATGACCGTCGTCTGAACCCAGCTTCGTGCTGCGGAACCTCGCGAGGAACTCCTTCTCAAGAGGGGTTAACTCAGCCAGGTGATTTTCTTTCCCTTCCTTCTCCAGATTAGCTTTGTGTCCTCAAGAATAATTTCCCCTTCTACCAGCATAACCGCCTCTACCACCTCGACGTCCTCCGCGGCCCCGTCCATGATCACTCGACTGACTTTGTAGGGGTTTTGGACAAAATCTGAAGTAATGCCTTGAGTCACCACAGTTGTGGAAAACACCGGCCACAGAGGGAGGCCGATTGAAGGCGGCAAGGGCAGACTTGTCAACAGCGGCTTGCTCTCTCTAGAAATAGCCCTTGTTGGACATCAACTTCAAACGAGCCTCTTCTTATGCCATGGCAACTATGGCTTCTTCTAAGGTTGGAAGCATGGGCTGTGCTAGGAGTACATTCCTTCTATGCTTAAACACAGGGTTAAGACCCTTCAAGAACTTTATCTTCCGTTGTCGCGAAATATAATCCAAGAACTTTTGGAAATGTTTCTTAAATGCTGGTTCAACTTGTGCATCTTCCATCCCAAGAGGATCATAGTGATCCAGATCAGACCAGTACTTCTTCAACAGTGATGCATACTCAGAGATGGTACGGTCGTCCTGGGCCACCCTATTAAGTTCATCCTGCAGTTGGAAGACCAGCATAGGATTGCCTGAGCCTGAGTACATATCCTTTAAAGTCTGCCATATATCAGCAGCAGCCTCCATCGCCTCTACATTGCTCGACACCTGGTCGGTCAAGGAGGCTGTCAACCATCCAGCCACAATATTGTTGACAATTTCCCAAATAGCAAACTCCTTTGAGGAGGGATCATCTGGCACCTTGGTTTGGCCATTGACGTAGCCAATCAAGCCTCGTCCCTTCAACTTCCGTATTGCCTGTCGTGACCATTTCAAGTAGTTGGACGTTCCTTCCAACTTCGTCTCCAACTTGTCCAGCTTCCCTATTTTGTAGGGTGACGGATCTACATCAGTATGGATCACACGTGGGGTTGCCTCGGTTAATCTCTTTGATAAAATATCATCAACCAAGGCCTTCATCTCTTCTGTTGTCAGTTTACCACTGATCGAATCCATGGCCTCTTCAACTGTGATTCGTCGTCGTCGTCGTCTTCGTCGTTGTCGTCGTCTTCGTCGGCTTCGTCATCGTCGTCTTTATGTAAAGTCTTCAACAGAGACCATACGAATGTGCTGTTAACGTGGCCAACACCGGTGCGCGCATATAGATCCTAATTTGCAGATCGAGAACGAAAAACAAATAAAGAATTTGTAATTTCTGAGGGCATAATCTAGGAACAGATGGTGCAAATAAAGCATTTGACAGCCATCTGTCTTCGAATAACTGTCCACATAATCTCTCTCTCAAATTAGGGTTTTTTTTGTTTTGAAAAAAAGAGGGGGGTCGGCAGCAGTTGGGGTCGAAAGAGGGGGGCGTCGGAGGGGGGCAGCAGCAGGAGGTTCGTCGGCGCCAGCAGGGGGCATCGGAGGCATCAGGGGGAGGGGCGTCGGGCTGGGCAGGGAGCGGGGGGGGTGCGTCGGAGGGGGCAAGAGGGAACTGCCTGTGGCAGCAGGGAGGGATTCGGAGGCGGCAGCTGGGGCCGTCGGGGGGGGCAGGGGGTGGGTTTGCCGGGTTGGGGAAGGGGTGGGAATTTTTTTTTGTGATTATGGCTCTGATACCATGTAGAGAATAATTATTATATTTTATTAGAGAGATTAACCGAGGCAACCCCACGTGGGATCCATACTGATGTGGATCCGTCACCCTACAAAATGGAGAAGTTGGACAAGCTGGAGACGAAGTTGGAAGGGACGTCCAACTACTTGAAATGGTCGCGGCAAGCAATACGGATGCTGAAGGGACGAGGCTTGGTTGGCTACGTCAATGGCCAAACCAAGGCGCCAGATGAACCCTCCTCAAAGGAGTTTGCTTTTTAGGAAATTGTCAATAATGTTGTGGCTGGATGGTTGACAGCCTCCTTGATCGACCAGGTGTCGGGCAATGTAGAGGCGATGGAGGCTGCTGCTGATATATGGCGAACTTTGAAGGATATGTACTCAGGCTCAGGCAATCCTATGCGGGTCTTCCAACTGCAGGATGAACTTGATAGGATGACTAGAAGGAATGTATACAGTAGTTAATGTAGGCTTTGGGTAGCATAGAAAGAAGGAATTTGCATCTGTGGATAACATATTAGATAGTAGCCTATGCAGGCAAGTGTGGCCTTGCAACAATAGTAGCAAGAGCGGTATCTGCTATTCTAGACAGCAGGTTGGTCCTGCTACAAGAGAGCATTACATTTCAGTCTTGTACAAAGGATGCCTAGGTACAGTAATAGCCGTATGCAGTAGGGAAAAAAGGGTGTGTAGTTGCTGCATGTACATTTGTGCACAATGGTGTACTGATGTATAACAGTAGCAGGGATTGGAAAGGACAGCTTGCACCTGCATATATGTTAGGGGTTTCTATGTGTACAGGTGAATGAGTGTAGGAAAGGTGTGTGGGTGGATAAATATGTGTGATGTGTCTGTGTGAGGGATTAGTCAAAGAATCCTATGGGTAATGTAGTCTTGTATATGGGTATATGTTGTAGGGAGTGTGTACTTTATATTGAGGGATTAGTGACAAGGGGGTTCCTGTGTAGACAACTGATATATGACTTATAGGTAGATGTTCATCTAGATAGATAGTTAGAAAGATTGATGGGGTAGGTAAATAGCTAGTTGAATGGATAGGCAACAGTGAAGGAAGGAGTGACAGCAGATAGCATTAGGAGCAGCAAGTATTGGGAGACTTGTGTACAATAGGGA
The DNA here is from genome assembly GCA_029216955.1 of Iris pallida. Taxonomy (NCBI): domain Eukaryota; kingdom Viridiplantae; phylum Streptophyta; class Magnoliopsida; order Asparagales; family Iridaceae; genus Iris; species Iris pallida. The sequence goes on from JANAVB010038018.1 coordinate 26,242,152, forward strand.
GTTATAGAAGGAGTGGTTTAACAACAGTGAATAGGTAGAGGGGGACAACAACATTACTTTAGCATTAGGCCCTATTGTATCTTGTTGACAACAGTCAGTAAATACTACTTGGACAGTAGGTAATTAAGTACAAGGGTTAGAACATGTAGCAAGGCCTTGAGCTAGGCATGAACACATGTGAGTGTATGTGAGAGTATTGTATGGGTATAGGTATTTTGTGAGTATCACTCATGAGTGTGTATGTTGGTGTGTGCTTGTGTGTAGGGGAGGTAAGCTAGGGTACCTAGTGTAGGCAATGCCTAGGGAAACATAGGTAATAGACTAAGGCTTTGGGTTGCCTATGAGATATTGAGTAGGTAAAGTTAAGGTAATAAGGAATGTACATAGGTAATGGAAATTACCTAGGAAATACTGGTATTAGGAAATAGGATAGCGTATAAGGTATTGGGTTGAAGTTAGGATATTGCTAGATAAGCCTATAGGTAAACTAGATAGGTATTTACATAGGATATTAGCCTAGTATATGCTAGAATACCTTGGTAAGGCAAGGTATGGTCCTAAAAACCTAGGTTTGACCTAGATTGACCTAGTTTAGCAAGGTATTGAACTAATTGACCTAGTTTGACCTAGAAATGATTTGGAGACCTAGTATTGAGCTAGTATAGCATGATTATGATTCCAAAACACCATTTGACATTTAAAATTCTATATTTAGGTCTTCGAGGCACCGTATCGAATATTGTTGATATTTCACACCGAACCCAAGCGAGTACATTTTTTGATAATTCTCTTTTATGATATCTTCTATGTTTCTTGTATTTAGTATAGATATCCTTAATTTTTTTGACACATTGGTTACACAGATTGGTATTTTTGGATCCCATAATGAGATATTATTCCTTGTATATCTTGGTGTACCTTGTGCAAGCCTTGTTGTTGTTCTTGTGCATTGTATGGACACCGATTCCTGCGAAGGCTCACGACCTTCTTAGAGAATCCCGTGTCGTAACGTACCTTGGTTGGATCTACTATACTAGTCGGGGGCGGAGAGTATTAGTGTAGATATATGATCAATACCCTCATTGTATCAAGTCTTGAACCTTGAATAATGTTATTCATACATCGCACATATGATTAACCAGGCCATAAACTATTGTATCAATTTTCCAAGTCGATCACATGTTGAAACTAGTGCTCACTCATATAAATAGTATTGTTCTTGATTCTTGTACATGATATACCCTGTTCTCTTGCTCTTACACTCATTTACAGTTTTACTTATGTCTTACTATATTCATGTACATGTCACTTTATCTTGTATATTCTCTCTATTTATTGTTATATTTTTTATCATTTTCTGGAACTATTATTAGAGATGTACTTTGCTCTATTTCCGACTGGATATATATTTTCAGATGATGGTTGCCTTACCTACTACGGCCCGTAGGCTGTAATAGGCGTAGATCAGGAGACTCTAATTCAAGAGGGTCTAGCCCCAGCCGAGGAGACTCATCTGGCGACTTAGTTAGGCTAGATTTGTACTGGATTTGTCCCCAGTTAGACTGTTGGCCTGTTTATTATTTTAGGACTTGTATTTGAGATTTGTTGGCTCTTAGACTATCTGGACTTAGGGGTGAGCATTCAGTTTATTCGGTTCAAACCGAACTGAATAACCGAAAACCGAATTGGACCGAAAATCGAATAAGCAAAACCGAATTGATCCATAACAGAATCAAACCAAACCGAATTAAATCGGTTCGGTTTTTGGTTTATTCGGTTTATTCAATTTTTTGGTTTATTTAGACTTTTTTTGTTAATATATATAGTAACTAAATATACCTAAATTTATTTAGTATATACCTATAGTATATATATACTTATATTCGGTATATACCTATATATATTAATACATGTGTGTGTATATATATATATAAAATATATATATATATATATATATATATATATATATATATATATATATAATATATATATATATATATATATATATATATATATATATATATATTATATATATATATATAGTAACTAATTTTTCTTATTCGTTTTTCGGTTTTGGATCGAAACCGAAACCCAAAACCGAAATCGAAACCGAATAAGAAAATTTAGTATTTTCAAAATCGAAACCGAACCAAATTTTTTTAAACCGAACCAAATCTCTTATTCGGTTCGGTTCGATTCGGTTTTCCATCCAAAATCGAATAATGCTCACCCCTATATGGACTTGTATTATGTTATGTTAGACTTTCTCTGGATTTCATTTTATGTCATTATCTTTTATCGTGCCATTTATCTTTCATATAGATTGTGATCGAGTATGATAATATCATTACTTGTCCTCCATTTGAAGATGATTATCTTGACAGGTTATGATATTTAAACTGTTAGCTAGTATAGTAGACCTATACAACGTTCTACTATCGATGCTGCGGCATAGGCTAGACGGTGTCACGCACTCGTGCCCCTACATCGAGTGCGAGTCGTGACATCGGAGCTGAGGAATAAAGGTTTCAAACCACTACATAAGAAATTGAACCGAGTCCTCCGCCGAGTCGAGTGACCGAGCAGTATCGATGAGTCAAGCAGCATCGTGCTTCGCCGTAATCGAGGCTCAGGTCATTGTTTCCCCCATCTCGAGTTTGAGATCGATTAATCGGTGATAAGGAATTCGATTTGATTTTTCTTATTCCTTTATCTATTCGTTCTTTGATCCACAATTCTTCTCAGTCATTGACTGCGTATACGTCGATCTTTGGGTATTCGCAAAAAAAATTGGACACAATTTGAGTGTCAAACGTAATTCGAGTTCACATAGTTCATGGAAACAAACACGAATGATCGGGTCCGCAGGGGCGATTTGATTGTTCAAATCTCAAGGTAAATTGAAGTAACAGGTCTGTAACCTCCCTTAATCCTCTATGAATTCCTTTTGATTTTTTTGAATCAGAACAAGAAATTCTTCTTATGCTGCTTTCTTGCTATTGCATATCAACTGTTCGTCGAAATACCTCAATTAATGTTCAGATTGATTTTAGCCACATGGATGCTTGTATCCGACTCGTCAGGACGTGTCTTTACGTTCGAGACAAAATTAGTCCAATAGGTTTGTTTTATTGCATTTCTTCTATTTTGTTTCCCCTCAATTCAATCTTGACACAATGTCAAGTCTAGAACCGACACACATGTTTATGTCGTGTCTTGCTGGACTAAAGCTTGGATGGACTCAAATGTGTGGGTATCGGGTTAATGGACAAAGTGTCCCGTTAGACTAAAATATTATCACTAAAATGAAAATAGGGAGGGAATTATTTTTTTTAAATTTGTTGGAACTAAAGCCAAGAAGCAGGCTCGTGGGCATAGTCCCCGTTGACTGGGTTAGTATACTGGACTTGGGCTGGCTTAGTTGAGCAGCTGATTAGATGCTGAAAGTATGGACTGGACTATTGGGCTCGGATTCAGGGTATAAGGAATGGAATGTTGTGTTGGTCTTTGACTGAGTCAAGGATTTGGGTATGGACTGAGCCCAATTAGAGTAAACAGAATTACCAAAGTTATTGAGGAATAGTTCTTAATATTAGAATTAGTAATTTTTGTAATAAGTAATTAAGTTTTATATTTTATTTTAGTTAATAAATAGGTAAATAGGAATTTTTAGAATATGTTCTATGGGATGTTTGTGTATTTTGGCACAATTAGCGAGGGCTTGGACGTTAACCCCTACAGATTTCCAGCCAAGTACTTCTATGACTTCGTATTATTTACTTCACGTTGTGTCGAGACTTATGTTGGACACGATCTAGACACGTCTTGACCTTGTACTTCATGTGCTATTGTTTCTGGTACTTGGGGAGGGGAAAAACTTATAAATATGAGACCAAATCCAAGCCGCTAGTTAGGTCTTGTTGATAGCTTAACCATGCATGACATGTGTGTTTAAGTCGTACCATTGTTTATGTACTTTGTCCAGCCTGTCACATATTTAGCAAGCATTTTAAATCATGAGTTATCATGATTTCTTGTTCATGTTTTCAGTATTTTATGATTATCTGGTTATACAGGTTAGTCCATATTTCATTGCATCTTTACTTTTGTATATGTTATATTTGCTACACTGTTATAGATTATGTTTTGCTCCTTTCTTGATTGGATATGTTGTAGGTGAGTATGAGAACATATACCCTACCTTTTATGGGCTAGAGCCTGAGGATTTAATAGAGCACGGAAAGGATGTGGCCAGGACTTAGGAGTTGCTCCTAAGATTAACATTTCACTTGTGTTGAATTGATGTAGGGATTTGATGTTGTATTGTGAGGATAAGTGTGGGATAATTGCACATATGTGAGGGATAGCCTTTACTTTTATCGATTTTTTTCAGACATATCATGTAAAAGGTATGATAAAAGAAAGTGGAATGTGGTATGAGTCCGATTGATCATGATATTTGATGATACCTAAGGTGTAGTACAACTTACTATCACTGTGTACACAACATTGGCTGGACGTGTCCGACTCATGACAGGATAAACATGTCAATTTGGTTCGATGGCCGAACGGATCGATAACAATATGTTAGATCTCCCGGATGCTCGGCTGGCAGGAACGAGCAAAGGTAGCCGGTGTTTTTGGTTGCTTCGGTATAAAATCCTAACCTTAATCCTTTAAATTGAATGAAATTGATTTTAATTTCAAGAATAATTAGGTTTAATTTTGGTAATTTATGCTTATATTCTATTTTTACATTAAATGTTAATATGCAAATGATAGTTTAGGATTAGGGTTCGAAATTTGTGAAACAGATACCCATATGAACACCAATAAATAAATTATGTGCTGCTATCAACTTTGTTAGATTAATTTGTTATATATTTCATGCTTGGATTAGGGTTAATAAGGGTAAATATATTGTAATTCATTCCTACTTGTTAGATTGTGCCTAACGTGGATATATGTTGTGTCTATTTGTTTTGGATGAAATATGTGATGGTTAGGGTATATTTATGTATTTACATGTTTTTGAATAATATAAACATGAAAAACTCATTATAGGGATGGAGATTTATGTGTGCCTAATCACAATGGTGATGGATTTTACTTCATTTATAGTTTGTTGATATGTTTTCCTTCTTGTTGTTTGAGAATTTTTTTACTTCTAATTACAATGTAGTTTTATTAATTATCAGCAATATAGTTTAACCATTGTCACCAATAAAGAGAATTGTACCATGAACTGTTCTATTTGTGGAAACTTAAACAATAAAAGAATAGTCATATTTCTTTCCTACGTTAATCTTATCAGTCTGCACAATAAATAGAAGTGTACCATGAAGTATAACAGAAAACCAGGGTAATCTTATAATATTATTTATAAATTTATTTTAAATGTTTTAACAAACCATATGCATTGACATTTGCATAATTAATAGGCGCCTACCGATGATGTTCTGGGTCAGGTCCTCCTGGAACTAGATTCTTGATTTCTCCAAATCCATCAGCATTGGCAGTTGCATAATTGGTTGGCACCGCCTGATGATGCTCCGGGTCAGGTCCCCCTGGAACCAGATGAGTGATTTCTCCAAATCCATTGGCATTGGCAATTGCATAATTGGTAGGCGCCGCCCGATAATGCTCCGGGTCAGGTCCCCCTGGAACCAGATGATTGGTTTTTACAAATCCATCGACATTAGGAATTGCATAATTGTTACGTGTCGCCCGATGATGCTCCGGGTCAGGTCCTCCTGGAACAAGATGATTGATTTCTCCAAATCCATCACCATTGGCAATTGCACAATTGGTAGGCGCCGTCCAATGATGCTCTAGGTCAGGTCCTCCTGGAACAAGATGATTAATTTCTCCAAATCTGTCGGCATTAGCAATTATGTAATTGGTAGGTGCCGCCCTATGATGCTCTGGCTCAGGTCCCCCTGGAACTATATGATTGATTTCTCCAAATCCGTCGGTATTGGCAGTAGCATAATTGGTAGGCGCCGCCCGATGATGCTCCGGGTCAGGTCCCCCTGGAACCAGATGATTGATTTCTCCAAATCCATCGGCATTGGCAATTGCATAATTGGTAGGCGCCGCCCGATGATGCTCCGGGTCAGGTCCTCCTGGAACCAGATGATTGATTTCTCCAAATCCATCGGCATTGGCAGTTGCATAATTGGTAGGCACCGCCCGATGATGTTCCGGGTCTGGTCCCCCTGGAACTAGATTATTGATTTCTCCAAACCCATCGACATTTTTTACTAAATCGGAGCTCAATGGGCCATCATTACTGATCATTCGAATACCATTAGCAATGCCAAGAGACATTGCCACCACCACTACACAAAGGAATACGCTGGTTGCCATCTCAAGTACTTCACTAGTCTAAACTCAAAGGATGCAAACGCTAATTTTGCCAGAATTATTTATAGACAAACGTTTGGGACCTTTAGGAAAATAGATGTGTTCAAATATCTTCATTCAATGTTCATCCAGAAGATTCATTATCTCTTCTGATGATTAATATTGTTTTTAGATGCATGTCAAAAAGGTTCATTCTTTTATCTGATGATTAATCTGGTTTTTAGATGCATGAACACTTTTTTTTTTGAAAGATTCATTCTTTTATCTGATGATTAATCTGGTTTTAGGATGCATGAACACTTTTTCTTGAAAAGATTCATTCTTTTATGTGATGATTAATCTGGTTTTTGGATGCATGAACACTTTTTTCCGAAAAGATTCATTCCTTCATCTAATGATTAATCTGGTTTTTGAATGCATGAACACCTTTTTCGAAAAGATTCATTCTTTTGTCTAATGATTAATATAGTTTTTGCATGTATGAACATTTTTTTCGAAAAGATACCTTCTTTTATTTGATGATTAATTTAGTTTTTGGATGCGTGAGCATTTTTTTTGAAAAAAAATTATTCTCTCTCCTAATGATCAATCTAGTTTTTGGGCGGATGAACATTCTATCTTCTCATGATTCTTCCGGTTTTTGCGTTTTTCGAAAAGATTCATTCTCTTCTAATGATGAATCTTATTTTTGGGTGTCGGAGTTATCCAATAATTAGGGCCACACTTGTAACATTAAATGTATTGTGCTATCTAAATAATTACGTTAAATTAAAGTGGTCTAATTGGAAATAGGCTTAAGGGTATAATTGTCATGAAAATTTTATATATATATATATATATATATATATATATATATATATATATATATGGGGTTATGGTCCCCCAACTTATATTATCACAAAAGATAGGGTTTTCTCTTTTCTCTTCTGCATTCCCATCAAGAGGGAGAGGGACAAAGGATTCATATTTGTCATTAAGGGTCGTATCAAGTTGTAAGATAGAATAGCATAAAGACATGTTCGCTACAAGATCCATCAAGCCAAGAAATGGATTCAGGTACACTTCCGCATTTATTTACGTTCTTTACCTCATGAATTAAATTTCTAATAATTGGTATCAGCGCCTCCCTTGTTTGATTCATCGTTCAATGTTTTAGATTCAATTTTTGTTGTTCTTCAGGATCCAAGATTGATCAACATAATCTAATTTAGGATTTCGATTGTTTGATTGCATCCTTCCAGAATTTAGGGTTTACGACAACAATGGGGTCGAAGTAATATGTTTCGGTTCAATGTCTAGTTATTGCCGAGTCAGCCATTGGCATCCGACAACTCTGGATTAGTATCCCCATTTTATTTTTTGTGCTTTTTTACCACTCTTTGACTTTGAAGGCATTAGCTCCTTTATGTCACTATAATCAGTAAAGAAACTCCATAGGATCCACCACAACCAAGAACAGTTCATCAAAAACATTCAAGAAAATGCAACATAAAACCAACAGGACAACGGTTTTGGGGGCAATCGACTCTATATAGAGTTCTTTTCCCAAGATGTGTGCCATTATATCTTGGACATCATTTCAAAAGAGTCCAATCCATAACAAAAAAATATCTTAATTTATTGTCTCGTGATCTTGGTAATGTTTTCCCTGGTAAGGGTTTTCCAATATCTGATTCCGAATCGGCCATTCAGCTGTTAACCCCATCCGTGTTCTTCAATGGAAATGGGGCACTACATAATACTACAAAAAGTTTTGTCCACGAAACATAAAGAGAAACCTACCTTAATCGTATAACAAAAGGAACTTTTCTTTCATATCTACTTCAAGTTCCTAAATTGATTTCTCAATGGAATGATTTCTCCAAAGTACTCAAACCAAAGAAACTGCTCGGTTCCACAAAACTTTTTCCTTTATATCCGAAATCTGAACCGGTTACTCCACATAGGACAAGCCTGTTTGCAGTCCTAACTGACCCAAGTCCACCAGGTGACTTGGATTGCACAGACTTTCGTAGTTGGGAAACACTAAAAATGTTGTATACTTCATCAAATGTCAATGGTAGCGTGATCTGATAGGCAACTGGAGCGACTCGCTTAAGGATCTCAAACGGGCCAACAAATCTCGAACTTAACTTTTCTTTTGCACCGAATCGTATAGCTCCATGCATTGGTGATACTTTCAAAAATACATGGTCGTCCACCGTGAATTCCAACGGTCATCAATGAGTATCCGCATAACTCTTCTATCCGTATAACTCTTCTGTCGACTTTGTTCCACAAGTAACTTCTCTCGAATCATGCAGACTTTTTTCGACAACTTGCTAAACTAGTTTTACTCAAAGTACTTGTCATTCACCGACTTCATCCCAGCAAATCGATAACCAACATTTCCGCCCCTATAATGCTTCATACGGTGCCATTTATATACTCACTTGATAACTGTTATTATAGACAAATTCTTCAAGCGACAAGTGAATGTCCCAACTTGTCTTCATATCTGTTGCATAGAGTCGCAACATATCATCCATAATTTGATTCACCCTCTCAGTTTGGCCATCAGGTTGTTGATGGTATATGGAACTAAATTTCATTTGTCTTTCCATAACCGACTACAAACTGCTCCAAAAACATAATACGAATCTTTCATCCCGTTCTGACATTACTGAGGCTTACACTACATGTAATCGAACAATTTCATCCAAGTATATATGAGCTAACCGATCGATGCTCCAAGAAACTTTAATCGTGATAAAATATGCTGACTTGGTTAATCGATCCACGATGACCCAATTCACATTATTCCCTCACTGCGTCTTCAGCAGGCAAACTACAAAATCTATTAGTATGTGGTCCCACTTCATTCTCATATGGCGAGGTCTCTGGTGCTCTGTCTTGACTCGCTAACAAGCTAAACATCGCGAGACAAAGATGGATACATCTCTTTTCATTCCATGCTATCAATAGGTCATATGTAAATCATTATACATTTTTTTTACTTCCCGGGTACAATGGATACTTAGCGTAGTTAGCTTCCATCAAGATTTTTTGGGGCTCTTCATCTTTCAGGATACATAGCCTCCCCTATAGTTGCAACGAGCCATCATCGTTTCTTGTAAAGTCGACCGCTTTGCCCTTGTTCATCATTTCATAAATCTTTATCAAGAATTCATCAGTCTTCTGCGCAATTTTAATCATTTCTAGCAAACTGGTTCAAGTTGAAGTTGAGCCAGCTGTGCATTTCGACCACAAATTCGGAGCTTAATTCCCATGCTCTCTTAGTCTTCTAATATCCGACTGGCTATTGTAAGTGATCCCACAAAGTTTTGAGTCAACGCATCCGCCATAACATTGCCTTTCCCTGGAGTATACGCGATCGTCAAGTCATACAGTTCTAACCAACGGCTTTACTGCAGATTAAGGAATTTTTTTATTGAATATGTATTTCAGGCTCTTATGATCGGTGAAGATCTTGCAAGCCACTCTATACATATAATACCGCCTATATTTCAAAGCAAAAAACTATCGCATCCAATTTAAAATCGTGAGTGGGTAATTTTTCTCATGCCACTTTAGCTGTCTGGAGGCATACAATATCACTTTTCCTTTTCGAGTCAATAGGCATGCCAAATCCAATCCGGATGTACCACTGTATATCTGAAATCCTTCGATGTCGTCTGGAAGTGCAAGAATTGGAGCTGGCACGAGAAGCTGCTTCAGATGTTGAAATCTATTTTCAAAGTAATCAGTCCAACTGAATATTAGTCCCTTCTAGGTGAGGCGAGTCAGAGACGACGCTACTTTTAATTTTTTTTTTACAAAGTTCCTATAGCAACCTGCCAAGCCAAAGTAATTACAAATCTCGCTAGCAGATGTGGGTTGTTTCCAATCCACTATCGCCTTAATTTTCTTCGGATCAATGGACACACCTTATACCGAGATAACGTGTCCAAGGAACAACACGCTACTTATCCAAAGTTCACATTTACTTAGCTTGGCATAGAGCTAATTTTTTCATAGGGTCTGCAGTACCATTCTCAGATGTTCTGTAAGGTCTTATTTTCTTTTGGAGTAGATCGGGATATCATCGATGAATATGACCACAAACTTATCCAAGAAGGGTTGAAACATTTTCTGGCTTGATCTTTAGCGGATGGTATCCTGAACAAAGATCAATCCTTGAAAATACATACACCCTTTGCCGTTGATCGAAGAGGTCATATATTTTGACAACGGCTACTTATTCCGAATTATAACTTTGTTCATCTCTTGATAGTCGATGCACATCCACTTCGATCTGTCATTCTTTTTTATAAATAGTAATGGAGCTCCCCACGGCGAAACATTCGGTTAGATGTATCCCATGCCAAATAATTCTTGTAACTGCATTTTGAGTTTCTTTAGTTCTGCTAACACCATCTTGTACGAGGCTTTTGAGTTTGGTCTAGTATAGAGGAATGTATCGATAGTGAATTCGATCTCTCGGTCCGAGGGCATTCCGAGTCTCTCGACAGAAAACACATCAAGAAGTTCTACCATAACCTCGATGTTAACTGAGTTTTGCACCATTCTTGTGCGTGTCACTAATGGAGACTATGTACCTTTCGTAGTCAGAATGTAATGTTTGTTGGGCCGTAGTTGCAAAAATCACCATCGATGCCCTTATCGACGAACCGCCCGAGTAAAAGAATTCTATTTCTCCAGGTAGATGAAACATAACTCACTTCTCTGTAGGAACGAAATGTAAAGCACAATACTCTAGAGGGGGGGTATGAATAAAATAGGCAGCAAAAATTTATCTAATTAAAAAGTTAGCAACAAGATCACAGATAATATATCACAAGTATGTAAATAAAAAGCAGAGATCAGAAAGCAAACGCAAACACGACGATGTGTACTGGTTACCCTCTTGTGAGGACTATTCCAGTCGGAAGAACTCTAGCTTCCAGTTGAATCCACTATGGAAAAATACTGTAAGTTTTCATCCAAAGTCCTTGCAACTTCTACAATGCGAGCTTTGATAGAAAGTACTCGACCAACTTCAATTGTGAAGTGTCTTTCTTCAATCAAGCCTCTGATTACAATCACTCTGAAACGTCTAGACCGTACTGCACTAGCATATCGACTAGAGGATTGTAACTGGCTTGGGATTTGAAAATGAAAGAGCTTAGAACACTTTGGAATACCGTAGTAGGATTAGAGAGAAGAGAAGAGAGAGGTGTGTTGAAATGAGGAAAATTCTTCTCTATTTATAGGTTTTCCAAAGGCAGAATTTGGACAGAATTTGGGCAAAATTCGGACATGATTCTTTGAAAAAATCCCAGCAAATAGACGTTGCATCCGTAACTGCGGGATGACCAAGTTAAAAATCCACCGGGCACTAACCGAACTTGGGCAGAATTCGAGCCAAACTCGGGCTAATTTCTCTTGGGGTCCAGAGTTTGATTTTTGGGATTTTTGCAAATTGGTTTTTGGTCTTTTTGAAAAGTTTAAAAGCAGTCATGAGCTTTTTTTAAAATGGCTATTTTTAAAACAAAGGATATTTTAAAAATGTTTTGGGATAGCCTATTTGCTAGTATGACTCGGTGTACATCATATTCCTAGACTCAATAAAATATAAAAATTATATTGAATATAAAATACAGACTCATGTGGAAATACGACTTTAGTCTTGAACGGAACAGTAGCAGTTCTCAGAAATCATCCATGTAGCTCTTATATCGAGACAGGGTTAGATCAATTATTAAAATCAGGTTCGATCATGGCCAATTGGCCAACAATCTCATCCATTTTGATAATTGACAAACCCTGACCGGTATAACATCTCGATCTTTTGATTTGAAAAGAATCAAAAAAATTAATGCTGTTAAGCTTGTATGTTCAGCTTGTAGGTACTGTATCCTCAAAAAATTCATGTATCCTGCATAAGATGTTAGATCCTATTTCTCTCCCGTTGTCACTTAGTAAAGTAATTGCAAAGAGAGAAGATCCCCCTCAATTCATTCATAAGAAACAAACGTTGAAGAAATACAAAAAAATATAGACATAATAACATATTTTTCACAGGCTGTTTTAATGCAAAAAGCATAAACAGAAAGAAATAGTGCTAAAAAAATACATACACAGTATAAGAGAGAATAGTACGATACACACTAAAATGCAAACTAATAAGAGAATAATAACTAGATGTTCCAAATACATCAATTCAGTAATAAAAGTCTCATTGCTAAAATAAAGAGAGTACTATCTTGGGATGTTGGAGCATTTTCAAGCATACATAGTTAAATTAAAGTCTAACTAGATAATATCTAGACAAAGTATATAACGTCTAGATAAAAAATTCTCATAAACATCATCATCAGTGCCAACATCGCCACCATGTCCAGATGGACCAGCTCCAGATGTGCTTGCTCCAGAAGGATGTGGAGTAGCACCAGAACCAAGGTATCGGTCATAAGCATTATCAGGCTCAAAGAAGTGACGAACCACCTCATCCTCATAGCGGTATCCAGATACAGCTAGATCTCGGGGAAGAGAACTGGCAGAATGATCAGTCTGAGCAAAACATAGATCCGCAAAGGAATTTGCGAGAGCCTAAAATCGACTGGCATCTCAGAACTCACGTTCCCTTGATGTGTCAGTAATAAACGCTCATAAATCAAAAAGATGTTGGTGAATACCCTAATAAGATATAGGGTAGTCTTATGGAGGTGGAGGTGGAGCAGGAGGAATAGTTGCACTGCGACGAGAAAGCTGAAGATACTTGGGCTCAGAGTCACGAGCACAAGTGGATAGATCAATTTTAAAATGCTGAAAGACGATTGGGAGGATAATCACGTATGCAAGGTTTCTGTTCCTTTCGCGACAATGACCCATCATCTGAAGGATAGTCTTAGGGACAAAAAAAGGGATACCCTTATAAATATGATAAGGGTAGACATCTCAAGGGTAGTCACATCGTCCTTTGAAGTGGATTTGGGCAATATAGTGGAGTAGATGATGCGATACAATTCATAGAAAAATAAGTTCAAATTAGCAGCTTTGAACTTAGCAGAACGAACTCGATCAAGAGAGAAGAGTTCGTTCTTGAAGCTGTTTAAGATCGTGCCTACAGGAAATTCAAATTTTGTGATATCGTTTAGCGGAGCACCTTTATTTGGAATATCAAGAATTTTTGCTAAATCGACATCATTGAACTGAATATTGGTTCCGACGAGACGACTTTTAACAGCAAAAGTGCCAAGAGTGAAATTACAGTAAAATAAATGGATAGCATTAGTTGCAATCGGATATGAATGAGTAACAATGTTATGCAATCTTAATGCTTCAAAGTATGTCCGATGGGATAAAAAGATAGTCCATTTAATTGGAGCACCGAGGTATATATTGCGAATCGAGAAATCCGTATACCATAATAGCGATTGATCATGGGTTTGGAAGGAAAACCCATTAAATGCCCCATCATTTGTTTGGACGGATGAAAAGAGAGGTTTATGGATTGGATCCGAAGACGATGCTTCTTCACTAGCCGTTGTCTTCTTCCTCTTGAAGGGGTTGAAATCCTTAGGCATTATTTCTATAAAAATATAAAAATTTACGAAATTGAAAATGAGTGAATGAGGAGGTTATACCTTCTGAGATTTGAGTATATGGAAGAGAACGAGATACTCCGCACAAATTCAAAATTTGGATTGAAATCTCCAAAAAGAGTTAAGAGCAATGGGTTGGAAAAAACCTAGGGTTTGGAGGTTCGGGCGTGGCTGCTTGCTGTGATTCGAGGATTTTAGAGGAGATGAATAGTAAGGAGCCACTTCATTCTGACTTAAAAGTACCCGACACCAAAAGAACTCGGGCCGAACTCGGTCAGAGTTCGCCTAGGGTTCTGTTGAGGTTTTTTTGACCCGAATTAAATACAATGCCACTTTATATTAATCAATCCATTTTCAATTATTTAATTCAAAGTTTAGTTATTTTAAATTTCACTTAGTATAATTAATGTTATTTTACAAATTAAATTTTGTTATGCATCTACTGTTTTAGATTAGCTGTAGGGGTACTGTCCCAGCTAACGGAGGTTCACCGGGGAACGCTTAAGTACCGTTTCGCTTTAGCCGTAGCCGTGGTGATAGACAGATCCTTTGTAGGCTTGTATCGAAAACAATTTTGTATATTGAAAAGTAATCAATAAAACAAAATTAATTAATATTATTGACATCTAAAATTCCTAATTCTCGATGTAAATAATTGAAACGATCTTCCACTAATAGTTTTGTAAAGATATCAGCCAATTGGTTCTCTATGTCTACATATACAAGGTTTATATCTCCATTTGTTTGATGATCTCTAAGAAAATGATGCCGAATCTCAATATGCTTAGTGCAAAAGTGACATACATAATTCTTAGTCAAATTAATAATACTAGTATTATCACAGAAAATGGGTATATATGAATACCGTAAACCAAAGTCTTCGAAGGTTTGCTTCATCCACAAAATTTATGCACAACAACGTCCTGCGGTGATATACTCAGCCTCAGTAGTTGATAATGCAAAAGAATTTTACTTCTTGCTAAACCAAGAGACTAGAGCCTTACCTAGAAAATGACACGTGCCGCTAGTACTTTTTTTTTTATCTACTTTGCATTCAGCAAAATCAGCATTTGAGTAACCGATTAGGTCAAAGGATGTGGTTTCAGGATACCATAAGCCGACAGAAGTAGTGCCTTTAAGGTATCGAAAGATATGCTTAACCGCGCACAAGTGTGATTCCTTAGGGTTAGCTTGGAAACGTGCACACAAGCAAACACTAAATATTACATCAAGGCGATTAGGAGTTAAATAAAGTAAACTACCAATCATACCTTGATACTTATGTATGTCGACCGGTTTGCCTTGCTCATTAATATGAAGCTTGGTTGAATTTGCTATCAGAGTGCCAAGAGGTTTGACTGTTTCTAGATCGAACTTCTTTAGTAAGTCTTTTTTATACTTGGCTTGATTTATGAACGTTCCATTGTTGATTTGTTTGATTTGCAGTGAGTTCTCCCATCATGCTCATCTCAAACTCATTCTGCATACACTTTGAAATTTTGTGACAAAGAGATTCATCAGTAGATCCAAAGATAATATCGTCAACATAAATCTGAATTAAAAGAAGATTTCCATTAAAAGATTTTATAAACAATGTAGTATCAACCTTGCCTTTTGTAAAACCGTTATCAAGTAGAAAAGAGCTTAAACGATCATACCAAGCACGAGGGCTTGTTTCAAACCGTATAAGGCTTTCTTAAATTTGAAAACATGAACAGGGTTTTTTAAATTAGTAAAACCTGGAGGTTGAGCTACATTAACTTCTTCTTTAATAAAATTGTTAAGAAAAGTACTCTTAACATCCATTTGAAAAAGCTTAAAATTATGAAAACATGTAAATGCACGTAACATGCAAATGGATTCTAATCTCGGAACTGGGGCATAGGTTTCATCGTAGTTGATACCTTCCTCTTGGTTGTATCTTTGAGCTACGAGTTGAGCCTTGATATGAGTAACTAGACCATTCTCATTAAATTTATTTTGGAATACCCAGTGGGTGCCAATAACCGGATGATCAATGGGTTTGGGAACAAGTTCCCAAACTTGATTTCGTTCAAATTGGTTTAATTTCTCTTGTGTACCATCTAACCAAAAATATTGCTACATGCTTCTTCAATAGTTTTGTTCTAGCTGTAAAATAAATAAAACACAAGAAACTATATCTCTACTAGAGGAACGAGTACTTACACCCCTGATAATCTCACCAATTACCATGTCCTTGGGATGGTCAGCCAAAAACTTCATTCTTTTTGGCAAACTCTCAAGGTAGCCGGTTCCGGCTTTTGGCTCTGTACGTGATCTGCCTGGAGGATCAGTTGGTGTTGTGCTTGAAGGTTCTGCAGGAGCTATACTTTGTGTATTGATGTCTTCATCATCATCGTCGATTATCTGTTGATTCAATTCGTCAAAGTTAACATTTATTGACTCTTTGATGATCATGGTCATTTTATTGAAGGCTCGGTACCCTTTGCTTTTGGTCGCATAACATAAAAATATACCTTCATCGGTCTTTTCGTCAAATTTTTCCAAATTATCTTTAGTATTGAGAATAAAGCATTTGCAACCAAAGATTTTGAAATAAGAAACAGATTGTGTCCTATCAAGCCATTACTCATAGGGAGTCTTTTTCAATTTAGGTCAAATTAGAACCCTATTGAGAACATAACAAGCTGTATTGACAGATTCAGCCCAAAAGTATTTAGGTAGACTAAACTGGTTTAACATAACTCTAGCCTTTTCAGATAGAGTCATGTTCTTATGTTCCAAAACTCCATTTTGTTGCGGAGTCCTAGGGCAGGATAACTCATGCAGATAATATGTGTAAGAAATTTCTCAAACTTTGTATTCTCAAATTCACTGCCATGATCACTTCGAATACGAGTGATCATGAATCCTTTTTCATTCTGAACTTTATTGCAAAATAAGACGAATTCAGATAATGCATCATTTTTGTGTTCAAGAAAATATATCCATGTGTATCTAGAGAAATTATCTACTATTGCGAAAGCATATTGCATGAGCAAGTCTTACATGCCATAGTTGACTCTCATCTTTCTTGGCGATTAGGCATCTACCTACTTTGTTAGCCTCTTCCAATAGATAGAAAATATATATTTTTTCCCTAATACCTTCAAAGATAGTACTACCAGTTCAGCTATCAACTATAGTACATTTGTCTTTGACAAAGTTAATACCATAACCATGGTCAAGTAAATGGCTTATGCTGAGTAGGTTATATTTTAACTCGGTTACTAGACAAACATCTTTAATCATAGGATAGAGAGCCTTACCAATATTGCCGATTCCTACTATATACCTTTTAAAATTATTATCGAAGGAGACGTATCCTTCTTTCTTCTTCGACAATGTTGCGAATAATGAAGCATCACCGGTCATATGCCGTGAGCAACCGCTGTCGATAATCCACTTGCTTCTAGCATGTGTTGGGTGTTTCAGCTACAAAAAAATTTACAGATGAAACTTTTGGTACCTATTTTTTGTAGGGTCTTAAGATGTTAGTCTTTGGAATCCATGTACATATCTTTAAATCAACAAGCTTTTTAACTCTACATGCAGGAGAGATATGACCAATGGTGCCACAATAGTGACATCTAGTATCTTGAGTGTTAGATGCAGTGCGTTGTGCATGATTGGTAGGTCTTGGTTTTCCAATTGGATATTGATAATAAAATGCATGCCTATTAGTCTTCTTGGGCAAAGGTTTGGTTGGGTTTGGTTTGATAGTGAGTGTTTCGGTGTTTCGGTAAGTGACACATGTTAGTGTAGGAAGCAGCAACCTCAGGCTGTTTTTCTAACCTAATTTTCAACTTTTTGGAAGTGTCATTCAATATATTATAATCATCAATAAGTGCATCATTCCTGATTAGTGCTTGCTGATGACTCTTCTTCTCTTTGAGTAGGTCTTCCTCTAATTTGGTAACGATCTTGTCTTTCTCTTCGGATAGCCTTGAGGTCTCGTGTAACTTCAACTTAATAGATGATAGCTCACCTACCTCACTAGAATTATCATTACTTACAACCTCAGCTATTAGGTCGGTAAGTCTTCATATTTCACCTTTGTACTCTTTTAGTACCTTCTTAGAGTTTTGGTATTTGCTACACAGTTTTTGTAATCACCTAAGAGGTCACTAAAGGCTTCACCTAACTGTTCAAAGGTAAAATCATCATATGTATCAAACAGGGGGTTAGCATTTACCTGATGAAATGCCATTAAGCATACATTTGCAGCATCGTCTGATTGTTCATCTTCTGAGTCGCTAGCTTCACTTTCATGCCACATGCTTGTGTTGGCATACCTTCTGGATGTTGATTTCCTTAGATAACTCTTGTCATACTTGTTGCTTTTTGTGGTTGATGATGATGTTTTCGTACAGTCCTTCTTGATGTGTCCTTTTTTCTTGCAACCGTTGCAAATTGGATCTTCTTCATTGTCGATGTTGTGCTCTTTTGTTTTTCTATTGAATATCATAAACTTCTTGAACTTTCTTAATATGAGAGCTTGATCTTCAGAGTCAGAGTCACTGTCGTCGGAATCAGCTTCGACAGATCTTCTGTGTTGAGCTTTGAGGGCGATCGACTTCTCCTTGGGTACAACTTCTTTAAATTCGTGAAGTTCCATCTCGTAAGCGTGTAACTTACCCATGAGTGTTTCAAGAGACGTAGTAGTGAGGTTGTTCCCTTCAATGATTGTCGTAGCCTTTTGTAGCTTCCCTTCCTAGAAATTTGGAATAATTTCTATTATTAATTATTTTATTAGAATGGTGATTTTAGACTTTATAGATAATTATTTAGTTAATGTTATGGTAGATGATTTTTAGCCATAGTGGAGTTTTGGATTACAAGACGACTAAGAATCGTGGCATGGATAGTGCAATGGCGTGCTTTGACTAGTGTGTTAGCCCTGATAGGGAAGGCCGAGCCATAGCGATGTTCTAACTAAGAAAACCAAGCCAAGTTACGACTTGACCCTTACCGATGGTTTATTTATTCATTATTTTTATTATTAAATTATAGGGAAATCGGTTATACCATTTTAGCCGGACTGGACCCGAACAGAGCCTGAGCCCATGTAGGTCATACGGCACGTCCAATAACATTCGTGTTGATGACGTTTGGTATGAGCGTGTTATATTCCGTTTTAATGAGTTAATGACTATTTGTAAATATTCGTAATTTAAATATTATAAATATTATTATTAATTAATATTCAGTAAATAGGTTCTTGTATACTCCGGGGATTATTAGATTGTTCGCCATGGTATATATACACCCTCTTTGATTTATGGAATTTCGTTATTGTTATTATTATTATTATTTTTATTATTATTAATAATATTAATATTATTGAGGAGGTTATTACATAATAATATATATGTATAGGTGAAGGTATTTGTAAATATATATTAAAGTATATATGTGTATTTATAAAATATATTATGTATTGTGTATATGTATATATATAGGAAAACATATAGGGATATGTATATATATTGTGTAAATATATATATATATATATATATATATATATATATATATATATATATATATATATATATATATATATATATATATATATATATATATACATAATATGAAGAGGTTATAATATTTTCTTATTGATATATATATATATATATATATATATATATATATATATATATATATATATATATATATATATAGGAAAATGTTAGGACACATATTTTGTATAGATATTGATATATGTGTGTATAAATAAATAATACGTATATGTATGTATATATATATATGTATATATGTACATAGGAAATTATGTGTGTATATATATATTTATATATATATACATTAATAGGGAAAACCAAATATCCAGCAGCTCAATGCCAGGCCTGAGCCCATAGCAGCCTAAACAATCAGCTATTACCCGGCCCACATAGCCAAGCTCCCCGCTCGACCAAACAGAGAGCAGGCCCGAGCCCAGCTCTATGCTGAGAACAGCAGTAAGCCCCTACACCGATTATATATATACTCATAGAATATATTAAAGAACAGGCCGAGAAACCAAGTATATATAGAGAAAGAACGCGAGAGAGAGGGAGGAGGAAAATTTGAGGAAACCCTAAAACACCAGAGAGCCACTCCGCCACGCTCCCCTGGTTCGGCGCACGTCGCCCCACCGCGCCGCCTCTGGCCGGAGAGCCATCGGCCAACCGCGCACAGAACGCAAACAGAGGAGACTAGCAGCGACAGCACAGCATCCGACCCTACTTTACAGGTGAATTTCTCTCCCCTCGTGCAATCGTTCTTCGTTTCGTTTTCACATATACAACCACAACCTAACCGTCTAGGAAGCCTATTAATTAGTGTGGGTTGATTTGATCCAGGATCGACGGGAAGTCGATGTGAAGATCGACGAAAAACTGTCGAAACAGGACAGGAAAACCAGTCCGACTACTCTAGTTCACGGACAGTTTTCTCCCAATCCATTCACGATTTTGAAATTCCAATTGAAGACACTTATAGACAATATTTAGCAGATGGAAACCCTTCTTTTCGTTTCTGTATTCGTGCAATATGTGCCGAATGAATAGTTCCCAAAAATTGAGAAAAACCTGTTTTAAAAACTTGAAAATCCTTCCGCACGACATGCGTCCCGCTATTCCGGGTGACGTGGTCGCAAACCGAAAGCATCGAAAGATGCGTAACGGCTTCGTGGTCGTGTGGGCTTTGACGGAATTCAAATTGGTCGCGTGTGCGCGACGAATTTGATGCGTATCCGTCGAAATACACCGTATCGTGCACTTTGCAAATTCCTCAATTACTTTGTGCACGCTCATCAGATCGAGACGAAACTTGCGCCAGCAGGACCGTATCATTTTTCTGGTCCTGTATGCCAAGTTTGGTCCAATTCTGAAACAGTTGAATCGTACGTCGTTTTGCGGGCCCCACGGTCCGACTCAACGGGTGATTTTGTGCACGGCCCGCCGAAATCCAACTTTGGACATACGGTTGGGTTCGTATCGGAAGACTGGATCCATAGACATGTAGTTTGACGACTTTAGAGACCATTGACTCTGACACGCTTTTCGGTGCAAAGCGGGTCCAACGGCGGACATCGTTTTTGCCTAAAATTACCGTTTAGCCCCTGTGTCCAGAATTGGACTTATGGACAGGCAATCATAGCTAATTTAACTATTCTGAGAACATTGGTAATGTTTATTTCAGCTTCCGGGGACTGTTGTACGGGTTTTGACTATTGTGGCACATTGAGTAGTTCCGACTGTCGGTTTCACCAGCAGAGGACCACAGGCGAGTACAGTTTATTGTCTGCATTTCGATATTGATCTTTACTATATTTCATTGATTAGTCATTAGTTATGTGATTATTTTCTATTATAAACTGTTGAGTCGGGAATGAGAAGTACCAACGATGTGTGATCTGACCTTAGACCGTGTAGACAGTGTAGACAGTGATTTATTTATTTCTTGTAGGCAGTGTAGACAGTGATTTATTTATTGCAAAGTAGACAGTGTAGACAATGATTATTACTGCATTTAAACTGTGTAGATCGTGATTACTATTTGTAGACAATGTTTCTTTATTGCAATATTTTCTGTAGACCGTGTAACTGTAGACCGTGTAACTTTAGACAGTGTAGACAGTGTAACTTTAGACAGTGTAGACAGTGTAACTTTAGACAGTATAGACAGTGTAACTTTAGACAGTGTAGACAGTGTCGCATAATTGTCCCGAGACCGATCACATATCAAAGGTACTTCTAGCAGTTGGAGAAAGTATTTTGTGTCTATTTATTGCTATTAGTTTTTCGTATTTATTGTTTATCTTCAAAACTCATGATTGATGTCTAACCTTTGTTTTATAGTCATTTTCTTTATTTGAAATTGTATTCAGTGAATTGTGCTCGTTCCATTCCTGACTGGAAACCAATATTTTCAGGTTAGCCGTGGATTCACTTAGCTTGGGGAGTGACGGGAATACTTGCAGACAAAGGCCTAGAGACTAGCTAGATATTTGAGTTGTAGTCATTCTTTTATTTGTACAAGTTTATATTTTCTACAAACGTAAAACTTGTGATCATTGTAAGTTAAATTAATTATGTAAATGAGCATTATTTGTGATTTTGATCTTCATGACCGTGACAGCGTTCTACCGCCGACACTGCGGCGTAGGTTGGCTTGGACACGTCTCGTATCCGTTTAAAAAAAATGGGTGCAGGTCATGACAAGTTTTTATGGTGGCCCATGCAGGTCTGTTTTCGCAAATCATGCGAACTCGTGATAGTACTTAAGTTAGTCGTACTATTGCGAGCCTGCGACTAGAAATGCTCATTCACGAATTAGAAATTAATTTAATTTACGAGAATGACTAGGACTAGGAGTCCCTTATACAAATTTACCGATGGGTAGTCTAGGCCATGCAATGTAGATAAGGAGTTATTAATTTTGATAGTTTATCAGATCTCCATAGGTACATTATTATCTCTTGATACGACGATGTAATCTAATTTGGATAGATTATTCCCTTGGTAAGGCAGGGCTTCATAGAATTAATGAACTAGCCTTGATAGATTATTCAATTCATTCTCTTTCCTCCTTGGATATCGTCACCATATCTTAGTCTGAATTGCCCATTTAAAATCATATTTTACAGTAAGGGAATAGTTTATAATTCCTGATTCGGTTATTCAAATGCGAATCTCGAGGTAGACTGATCCAAAATTTTCTTCCATGGTTCGAATACACATGAAAGAGATACCAGAACGTTTATAGTTCTTTGTCTTCAGTTTGTTCCTTCCCGTGCAATCTGTTAATTTAAAGATTGTGACTGATAGGACAAATATTTATGCCTTATTGTATAGTCAACTGGTTTGAATCTCTAGAAGCTCAGGGATTTATTTATGAATATAGTTACGAGAATGTTAGTTAACTCATAATGGCAGGACAGCAGCGCACTGTCGCCATTTATTTAAATTTTGGAGACTATGGATTCACTGCAGCCAGCAGCGCACTAGCGAGACTCAACCCCTAGAGGTGAAATTAGTTTAAAAAAATATAGGTGATGGGATATTGCCAAAACTATGGCTAGTAGTCCTCTCTTGATCGTAGATACCCTTGAGCCAATATTGTATAGAGTTAAGAAGTGTTCGATTTTGTATCATGTTGAGTTACGAAACCAAGGGTTTGCCACAGCCAGAGTATACGGCGTGGCGTAATCCGCGGTGAAATGACTTCAAACATGATTACAAGTTTGGGATACCATAGAGGATAGGACAGTGCCCTGTATGTTCTATAAGATCCGAAGCCAGTAGTAGTGGAAGTTCTGTGAGATTGGGTAGCGTGTCTCCCGACCTAGTATTCCGTGATCCTTGTGATCTATTGACGAGGTAATTGATTGACACTAATAGGGTTATCGGGAATATGGAATTTAGATGTCCATAACCCATTAGTTGACCAAGGTCTTATGAGTAAGAGGATAGTAGGAAGACCGTATAAGCAAGAACACCGGGTAAGGTTTGATTCTCACAAAACTCGAACTACTTGTGCCTTCTTTCAAAAATCTCGCATAATTGTATTCGACTATCTTAACAAACGCTGCTGTTACAGCTTAGTTTTGCAAGCTCACTCTGTTCTCGAGCTTGATTTAAGGCATATGTTTAGTGGGGACGCCTGCTAACTTATTGTCTAATCAGAATCAGTATATTATGGTCTGATCAACCATGATGCATTGGGTTCGCTCTTTGTTTAATTACACTACGTGGATGGAGATATATAGGTATCTAGGATCTCATCCGCGACATGCTTTGACAATTCCTCTTGAATTATACGTTCGCTTTTGGATCACGTAATTGTATTCAGTAACATCTTTCTTGAACTCTTTATTGTTTTTGTCTCTCACTGATTTGGAAAGACAGAAACTCGTAATTGGTAGAGAGATACAGAATATCCCCATGGCTATGATAGTTGTATACGCAAGTGTAACTACCATCGGCCAGCCATGTGACTAGAACCTAGCTTTGAGTTACTCATTTTTCTTTCAACCCTCAAACTACTATTGGAACCTTCTAGTCAACGGAATTTGAGCATGAGTAAGGTTTTCCCTTAGTTAAAATGCCAACCCGGGAGACGATCTTGAGTTGCACGAAGAGGCGCTAGAATCCCTCTGCCATTAAGGAAGGCGAGCGGAGTGAGCTGAATAATCGAAGTGAGGCGAGATATATCGAAGGGAGGTGATAGAAGTGAGATGAACGCCATTAAAGAAGATTCTCAAGAAACCAATTGTTGTGAGCCTCTAAACTACTTGCTTGAAGCTTGCATTAACTAGCAATCCTTAAACCTTAACTCAACCCTTCCTCGACCAAGCCTACCCTTAGACCTGAGATGAGTAGACAAGGCTAAGGACAATCATTTACCGTGACTGTGGTAGACACTCATTCCGATATTGGTTTCCAATAAGTATTGTCCTGGTTATGTAAACTTTATTATTAAGACCTAACTAGTGTTGGAACACCACAGTCACTAGCTTCGCCAATACCATAGCTTAAATACCCTGTCATACTATGACCTACCGGTTGTCAACAGCAATACATAATCACTACAACACTTGTGACCATAGTCTGGCAGGTTTGACACAAATAGAATTTTTTGACTCAATTTTTAGAAATCTTTTCTTATGTCGTGCCTTGGAGTTGGTTACCCCATCGAAAACTCTTGTATACTGTGGACGAGTAGGTCATTCTATTATATCGACCATATGTCATCGTACACACTCGTTTTCTATTTAACGAGAAACGATTCTTGAGTTGACTCATATCTACTATATTCCGTTACTTCGTGCCTTATTCTTTATTAACAAGAGTCAGGGTACAGTATCTGGACTTTGAAATCCTTCTAATCCCATTATTCCTAAAACCATGTCCTAGCTTCTGGGCGAGTAGACTGTAAGCTTTCTAAAATTTTGGGATATGCGAGGATTACCGATTGATTAGAGTAATTTCTATGATAATTAGTGCCCCATGGACGCCCACTATCCATTTAGATTATTTTGTGCCCCGGCTGTGCCATTAATATTCGGAGCACGAGACCAGCTGTTATCTTCCAACAAGTTTATATGCAGGATCTAGACGAGTCCTCCTTCATCTAGGTATATCATGTCCCACTCAAATATGTCCTCTTGTACTCTATTTTTGTGGTATAACTTTCGGGTTAAAAAGGACTAGCTATAATCCTTACCATGGTACCGGTAAACTTCTCGACTACAATTAGGGACTCAACTTCGACTCGAAGCTTTCAACCCGATATATGGTTGTGTTCGACTCGAGCCCACTGCGCACATGTCACTAGTGTGCCACTCAATTGTGTCTTCTCGTGCCATTTGAACACAGAAGTCACGGAAGACGCATTTTGGGCTTTAGGGACCTAGCTAACCAACTAGACTGGCAACTAGCTCGACCACTTGGGTGAAAACCTATTCTAGGTTATCCTAACCTAGTAGAAATAGTTATCATTGGGACCTTGTTCAAATCATTATAGATGGAAATCCAA
The DNA here is from genome assembly GCA_029216955.1 of Iris pallida. NCBI lineage: Eukaryota > Viridiplantae > Streptophyta > Magnoliopsida > Asparagales > Iridaceae > Iris > Iris pallida. Next base: position 26,267,663 of record JANAVB010038018.1, read on the forward strand.
GGTTCATACAACCAACGATTGATGTCTAATCAGGAAATCCATTAAGACCCCGTAAAATCCATCCATGCATACCACTATATTTGGATTATAAAACCGAAATTATAGAAATAGGTCCCTATACCCATTTTGTTGCCTCCCTTTCTTAGAATGTGAGGTCATTCGTAACCCTTATTCCATCGACCTAAAAGTTGCGATACGATCTTGTATTATATTTTATCCCTTACTCGTGTGTTTAAATAACCACGGAAAAGTTCACAATTTTGATTTCTTCAATTTTCGTTCTATTATGAAACCTGTTCAGAATTTCGAAGACAGAACTTTTGTATTGTACGGATTTCAAGCCCCTCTAAGAAATGAAGGGTTCTTAGACTTAGCAAGTGACTGGACTGGAGTAGCCCAATCTAGCAAACAAGTCAATAATTCATAGATCTTTCTTTCTATCTGCATCATTGGATACTCTCTACCGCCCTAGAATTTCATACTTGCTCTCGATTATTCTTCCTTATCATCCTGTCCCTTCTATTACAGAGCGACGTATGGTCCTGCTTATTAGAATTTACCAATATTTCTTAGCTACCTATGTAAGTTGTTGCTTGTTAAATTTTGGATTGCTTGATAGATAGGAGAGGTTTATAGGTGCCATGTACAGTGGATAACTATTGATAGCAATTTTAGCAATTAGTTGGATGATTATAAGTTTTAATGACATAGCTTTGAGGGAGTAGTATGTCCAAAGGTGGGTAGAAGTCCTTGGAGTTTCGTAGTTACAGAATAGCTAGGAGGAGGATATAAACTGTTTTGAGGAATTAAAATTCGAGGAGATTAAGGTTATGGTAGATTTTCTTGTTGATTTTAGGGAATAGTTATGAATTAGAATTTCGAGGACGAAATTATTTTTAAGGTGGGTAGATTTGTAGCTGCCCTTCCCAGAAATTTGGAATATTTTCTATTATTAATTATTTTATTCGAATGGTGATTTTAGACTTTATAGATAATTATTTAGTTAATGTTACGGTAGATGATTTTTAGCCATAGTGGAGTTTTGGAGTACAAGACGACTAGGAATCGTGGCACGGATAGTGCAATAGTGTGCTTTGACTAGTGTGTTAGCCCTGATAGGGAAGGCCGGGCCATAGCGATGTCCTAACTAAGAAAACCAAGCCAAGTTACGACTTGACCCTTACCGATGGTTTATTTATTCATTATTTTTATTATTAAATTATAGGGAAATCGGTTATACCATTTTAGCCGCACTGGACCCGAACAGAGCCTGAGCCCGTGTAGGTCATATGGCACGTCCAATGATATTCATGTTGATGAAGTTTGGTATGAGCGTGTTATATTCTGTTTTAATGAGTTAATGACTATTTGTAAATATTCATAATTTAAATATTATAAATATCATTATTAATTAATATTCAGTAAATAGGTTCTTGTATACTCCGGGGATTATTAGATTGTACGCCATGGTATATATAAACCCTCTTCGATTTATGGAATTTTGTTATTGTTATTATTATTATCATTATTATTATTGTTGTTATTATTATTATTAATATTAATATTATTGAGGAGGTTATTACATAATAATATATTTGTATAGGTGAAGGTATTTGTAAATATATATAAAAGTATATATGTGTATTTATAAAATATATTATGTATTGTGTATATGTATATATATAGGAAAATATATAGGGATATGTATATATATTGTGTAAATATATATATATACATAATATGAAGAAATATATATATATATATATATATATATATATATATATATATATATATATATATATATATATATATATACATAATATGAAGAGGTTATAATATTTTCTTATTGATATATATATAGGAAAATGTTAGGACACATATTTTGTATAGATATTGATATATGTGTGTATAAATAAATAATACGTATATGTGTGTATATATATATGTATATATGTACATAGGAAATTATGTGTGTATATATATATATATTTATATATATATATATACATTAATAGGGAAAACCAAATATCCAGCAGCTCAATGCCAGGCCTGAGCCCATAGCAGCCTAAACAATCAGCTATTACCCGGCCCACATGGCCAAGCTCCCCGCTCGGCCAAGCAGAGAGCAGGCCCGAGCCCAGCTCTCTGCTGAGAACAGCATTAAGCCCCCACACCGATTATATATATACTCATAGTATATATTAAAGAACAGGCCGAGAAGCCGAGTATATATAGAGAAAGAACGCGAGTGAGAGGAAGGAGGAAAATTCAAGGAAACCCTAAAACACCAGAGCGCCACTCCGCCACGCTCCCCTGGGTCGGCGCACGTCGCCCCACCGCGCCGCCTTTGGCCGGAGAGCCATTGGCCAACCGCGCACAGAACGCAAACAGAGGAGACTAGCAGCGACAGCACAACATCCGACCCTACTTTACAGGTGAATTTCTCTCCCCTCGTGCAATTGTTCTTCGTTTCGTTTTCACATATACAACCACAACCTAACCGTCTAGGAAGCCTATTAATTAGTGTGGGTTGATTTGATCCAGGATCGACGGGAAGTCGATGTGAAGATCGACAAAAAACTGTCGAAATAGGACAGGAAAACCAGTCTGACTACTCTAGTTCACGGACAGTTTTCTTCCAATCCATTCACGATTTTGAAATTCCAATTGAAGACACTTATAGACAATATATAGCATATGGAAACCCTTCTTTTCGTTTTTGTATTCGTGCAATGTGTGCCGAATGAACAGTTCCCAAAAATTGAGAAAAACCTGTTTTAAAAACTTGAAAATCCTTCCACACGACGTGCGTCCCGCTATTTCGGGCGACGTGGTCACGAAGCGAAAGCATCGAAAGGTTCGTAACGGCTTCGTGGTCGTGTGGGCTTTGACAGAATTCAAATTGGTCTCGGGTGCGCGACGAATTTGATGCGTATCCGTCGAAATTCATCGTATCGTACACTTTGCAAATTTCTCAATTACTTTGTGCACGCTCGTCAGATCGAGACAAAACTTGCGCCAGCAGGACCGTATCATTTTTCTGGTCCTGTATGCCAAGTTTGGTCCAATTCTGAAACATTGGAATTGCATCGTTTTACGGGCCCCACGTCGTCACTCAACGGGTGATTTTGTGCACGCCCGCCGAAATCCAACTTTGGACATACGGTTGTTCATCAGAAAACTGGATCCGAGACATGTAGTTTGATGACTTTAGAGACCATTAACTCTGCATGCTTTTCGGTGCAAGCGGGTCCAACGGCGGATATCATTTTGCCCAAAATTACCGTTTTAACCCCTGTGTCCAGAATTGGACTTAAGGACAGGCATCATAGCTAATTGACTATTCTGAGAACATTGGTAATGTTTATTTCAGCTTCCGGAGACTGTTGTAGGGTTTGACTATTGTGGCACATTGAGTATTCCGACTGTCGGTTTCACAGCAGAGGACCCAGGCGAGTACAGTTTATTGTCTGTATTTCGATTTGATCTTTAATATATTTCATTGATTAGTCTTTATGTGATTATTTTCTATTATAAATTATTGAGTCGGAATGAGAAGTACCAACGATGTGTGATCTGACCTTAGACCGTGTAGACAGTGTAGACAGTAATTTATTTATTTCTTGTAGAAAGTGTAGACAGTGATTTATTTATTACAAAGTAGATAGTATAGACCATGATTATTACTACATTTAACTGTGTAGATCGTGAGTACTATTTATAGACAATGTTTCTTTATTGCAATATTTTCTGTAGACCGTTAACTGTAGACCGTGTAACTTTAGACAGTGTAGACAGTGTAACTTTAGACAGTGTACAGTGTAACTTAGACAGTATAGACAGTGTAACTTTAGACAGTGTAACAGTGTCGCATAATTGTCCGAGACCGATCACATATCAAGGTACTTCTAGCAGTTGGAGAAAGTATTTTGTGTCTATTATTGCTATTAGTTTTTCGTATTATTGTTTATCTTCAAAACTCATGATTGATGTCTAACCTTTGTTTTATCTCTTTTCTTTATTTGAAATTGTATTCAGTGAATTGTGCTCGTTCCATTCCTGACTGAAACCAATTTTTCAGGTTAGCCGTGGATTCACTTAGCTTGGGGAGTGACGATATACTTGCAGACAAAGGCCTAGAGACTACTAGATATTTGAGTTGTAGTCATTCTTTTATTTGTACAAGTTTATATTTTCTACAAACGTAAAACTTGTGATCATTGTAAGTTAAATTATTATGTAATAGCATTATTTGTGATTTTGATCTTCATGACCTGACAGCGTTCTAACGCCGACCTGCGGCGTAGGCTGGCTTGGACACGTCTCGTATCCGTTTAAAAAAAATGGGTGCAGGTCATGACAAGTTTTTATGGTGGCCATGCAGGTCTGTTTTCGCAAACAGCGAACTCGTGATAGTACTTAGTTAGTCGTACTATTGCGAGCCTGCGACTAGAAATGCTCATTCACGAATTAGAAATTAATTTAATTTACGAGAAGGACTAGACTAGAGTCCCTTATACAAATTACCGATGGGTAGTCTAGGCCATGCAATGTAGATAAGGAGTTATTAATTTTGATAGTTTATCAGATCTCCATAGGTACATTATTATCTCTTGATACGACGATGTAATCTAATTTGGATAGATTATTCCTTGGTAAGGCAGGGCTTCATAGAATTAATGAAATAGCCTTGATAGATGATTCAATTCATTCTCTTGTCCTCCTTGGATATCGTCACCATATCTTAGTCTGAATTGCCCATTTAAAATCATATTTTACAGTAAGGGAATAGTTTATAATTCCTGATTCGGTTATTCAAATGCGAATCTCGAGGTAGACGATCCAAAATTTCTTCCATGGTTCGAACACATGAAAGAGATACCAGAATGTTTATAGTTCTTTGTCTTCAGTTTGTTCCTTCCCGTGCAATCTGTTAATTTAAAGATTGTGACTGATAGGACAATATTTATGCTTATTTTATAGTCAACTGTTTGAATCTCTAGAAGCTCAGGGATTTATTTATGAATATAGTTACGAGAATGTTAGTTAACTCATAATGGCAGGACAGCAGCGCACTGTCGCCATTTATTTAATTTTGGAGACTATGGATTCACTGCAGCCAGCAGCGCACTAGCGAGACTCAACCCCTAGAGGTGAAATTAGTTTAAAAAAATAGGTGATGGGATATTGCCAAAACTATGGCTAGTAGTCCTCTCTTGATCGTAGATACCCTTAGCCAATATTGTATAGTTAAGAAGTGTCGATTTTGTATCATGTTGAGTTACGAAACCAAGGGTTTGCCACAGCCAGAGTATACGGGCGTGGCAATCCGCGGTGAAATGACTTCAAACTGATTACAAGTTTGGGATACCATAGAGGGACAGTGCCCTGTATGTTCTATAAGATCCGAAGCCAGTAGTAGTGGAAGTTCTGTGAGATTGGGTACGTGTCTCCCGACCTAGCATTCCGTGATCCTTGTGATCTATTGACGAGGTAATTGATTGACACTAGGATAGGTTATCGGGAATATGGAATTTAGATGTCCATAACCCATTAGTTGACCAAGGTCTTATGAGTAGAGGATAGTAGGAAGACCGTATAAGCAAGACACCGGTAAGGTTTGATTCTCACAAAACTCGAACTACTTGTGCCTTCTTCAAAAATCTCGCATAATTGTATTCGACTATCTTAACAAACGCTGCTGTTACAGCTTATTTTGCAAGCTCACTCTGTTCTCGAGCTTGATTTAAGGCATATGTTTAGTGGGGACCTGCTAACTTATTGTCTAATCAGAATCAGTATATTATGTCTGATCAACCATGATGCATTGGGTTCGCTCTTTGTTAATTACACTACGTGGATGGAGATATATAGGTATCTAGGATCTCATCCGCAGCTTTGACAATTCCTCTTGAATTATACGTTCGCTTTTGGATCACGTAATTGTATTCAGTAACATCTTTCTTGAACTCTTTATTGTTTTTGTCTCTCATGATTTGGAAAGACAGAAACTCGTAATTGGTAGAGAGATACAGAATACCCCATGGCTATGATAGTTGTATACGCAAGTGTAACTACCATCGGCCAGCCATGTGACTAGAACCTAGCTTGAGTTACTCATTTTCTTTCAACCCTCAAACTACTATTGGAACCTTCTAGTCAACGGAATTTGAGCATGAGTAAGGTTTCCCTTAGTTAAAATGCCAACACCGGAGACGATCTGGTTGCCGAAGAGGCGCTGGAATCCCTCTGCCATTAAGGAAGCAGCGGATGAGCTGAATAATCGAAGTGAGGCGAGATATATCGAAGGGGAGGTGATAGAAGTGAGATGAACGCCATTAAAGAAGATTCTCAAGAAACCAATTGTTGTGAGCCTCTAAACTACTGCTTGAAGCTTGCATTAACTAGCAATCCTTAAACCTTAACTCAACCCTTCCTCGACCAAGCCTACCCTTAGACCTGAGATGAGTAGACAAGGCTAAGGACAATCATTTACCGTGACTGTGGTAGACACTCATTCCGATATTTGGTTTCCAATAATATTGTCCTGTTTATGTAAACTTATATTAAGACCTAACTAGTGTTGGAACACCACAGTCACTAGCTTCGCCAATACCATAGCTTAAATACCCTGTCATACTATGACCTACCGGTTGTCAACAGCAATACATAATCACTACAACTTGTGACCATAGTCTGGCAGGTTTGACACAAATAGAATTTTGACTCAATTTTTAGAAATCTTTTCTTATGTCGTGCCTTGGAGTTGGTTACCCCATCGAAAACTCTTGTATACTGTGGACGAGTAGGTCATTCTATTATATCGACCCTATGTCATCGTACACACTCGTTTTCTATTAACGAGAAACGATTGAGTTGACTCATATCTACTATATTCCGTTACTTCGTGCCTTATTCTTTATTAACAAGAGTCAGGGTACAGTATCTGGACTTTGAAATCTTCTAATCCCATTATTCCTAAACCATCCTAGCTTCTGGGCGAGTAGACTGTAAGCTTTCTAAAATTTGGGATATGCGAGGATTACGATTGATTAGAGTAATTTCTATGATAATTAGTGCCCCATGGACGCCCACTATCCATTTAGATTATTTTGTGCCCCGGTGTGCCATTAATATTCGGAGCACGAGACCAGCTGTTATCTTCCAACAAGTTTATATGCAGGATCTAGACGAGTCCTCCTTCATCTAGGTATATCATGTCCCATCAAATGTCCTCTTGTACTCTATTTTTGTGGTATAACTTTCGGGTTAAAAAGGACTAGCTATAATCCTTACCATGGTACGGTAAACTTCTCGACTACAATTAGGGACTCAAACTTCGACTCGAAGCTTTCAACCCGATATATGGTTGTGTTCGACTCGAGCCACTGCGCACATGTCACTAGTGTGCCACTCAATTGTGTCTTCTCGTGCCATTTGAACACAGAAGTCACGGAAGACGCATTTTGGGCTTTAGGGACCTAGCTAACCAACTAGACTGGCAACTAGCTCGACCATTGGGTGAAAACCTATTCTAGGTTATCCTAACCTAGTAGAAATAGTTATCATTGGGACCTTGTTCAAATCATTATAGATGGAAATCCAAGGTTCATACAACCAACGATGATGTCTAATCAGGAAATCCATTAAGACCCCGTAAAATCCATCCATGCATACCACTATATTTGGATTATAAAACCGAAATTATAGAAATAGGTCCCTATACCCATTTTGTTGCCTCCCTTTCTTAGAAGTGAGGTCATTCGTAACCCTTATTCCATCGACCTAAAAGTTGCGATACGATCTTGTATTATATTTTATCCCTTACTCGTGTGTTAAATAACCACGGAAAAGTTCACAATTTTGATTTCTTCAATTTTCGTTCTATTATGAAACCTGTTCAGAATTTCGAAGACAGAACTTTTGTATTGTAGGATTTCAAGCCCCTCTAAGAAATGAAGGGTTCTTAGACTTAGCAAGTGACTGGACTGGAGTAGCCCAATCTAGCAAACAAGTCAATAATTCATAGATCTTTCTTTCTATCTGCATCATTGGATACTCTCTACCGCCTAGAATTTCATACTTGCTCTCGATTATTCTTCCTTATCATCCTGTCCCTCTATTACAGAGCGACGTATGGTCCTGCTTATTAGAATTTACCAATATTTCTTAGCTACCTATGTAAGTTGTTGCTTGTTAAATTTTGGATTGCTTGATAGATAGGAGAGGTTTATAGGTGCCATGTACAGTGGAAACTATTGATAGCAATTTTAGCAATTAGTTGGATGATTATAAGTTTAATGACATAGCTTTGAGGGAGTAGTATGTCCAAAGGTGGGTAGAAGTCCTTGGAGTTTCGTAGTTACAGAATAGCTAGGAGGAGGATATAAACTGTTTTGAGGAATTAAAATTCGAGGAGATTAAGGTTATGGTAGATTTTCTTGTTGATTTTAGGGAATAGTTATGAATTAGAATTTCGAGGACGAAATTATTTTTAAGGTGGGTAGATTGTAGCTGCCCTTCCCAGAAATTTGGAATATTTTCTTATTAATTATTTATTCGAATGGTGATTTTAGACTTTATAGATAATTATTTAGTTAATGTTACGGTAGATGATTTTTAGCCATAGTGGAGTTTTGGAGTACAAGACGACTAGGAATCGTGGCACGGATAGTGCAATAGTGTGCTTTGACTAGTGTGTTAGCCCTGATAGGGAAGGCCGGGCCATAGCGATGTCCTAACTAAGAAAACCAAGCCAAGTTACGACTTGACCCTTACCGATGGTTTATTATTCATTATTTTTATTATTAATTATAGGGAAATCGGTTATACCATTTTAGCCGCACTGGACCGAACAGAGCCTGAGCCCGTGTAGGTCATATGGCACGTCCAATGATATTCATGTTGATGAAGTTTGGTATGAGCGTGTTATATTCGTTTAATGAGTAATGACTATTTGTAAATTCATAATTTAAATATTATAAATATCATTATTAATTAATATTCAGTAAATAGGTTCTTGTATACTCCGGGGTTATTAGATTGTACGCCATGGTATATATAAACCCTCTTCGATTTATGGAATTTTGTTATTGTTATTATTATTATCATTATTATTATGTTGTATTATTATTAATATTAATATTATTGAGGAGGTTATTACATAATAATATATTGTATAGGTGAAGGTATTTGTAAATATATATAAAAGTATATATGTGTATTATAAATATATTATGTATTGTGTATATGTATATATATAGGAAAATATATAGGGATATGTATATATATTGTGTAAATATATATATATACATAATATGAAGAATATATATATAATATATATATATATATATATATATATATATATATATATATATATATATACATAATATGAAGAGGTTATAATATTTTCTTATTGATATATATATAGGAAAATGTTAGGACACATATTTTGTATAGATATTGATATGTGTGTATAAATAAATAATACGTATATGTGTATATATATATGTATATATGTACATAGGAAATTATGTGTGTATATATATATATTTATTATATAATATACATTAATAGGGAAAACCAAATATCCAGCAGCTCAATGCCAGGCCTGAGCCCATAGCAGCCTAAACAATCAGCTATTACCCGGCCCACATGGCCAAGCTCCCCGCTCGGCCAAGCAGAGAGCAGGCCCGAGCCCAGCTCTCTGCTGAGAACAGCATTAAGCCCCCACACCGATTATATATATCTATATATTAAAGAACAGGCCGAGAAGCCGAGTATATAGAGAAAGAACGCGAGTGAGAGGAAGGAGGAAAATTCAAGGAAACCCTAAAACACCAGAGCGCCACTCCGCCACGCTCCCCTGGGTCGGCGCACGTCGCCCCACCGCGCCGCCTTTGGCCGGAGAGCCATTGGCCAACCGCGCACAGAACGCAAACAGAGGAGACTAGCAGCGACAGCACAACATCCGACCCTACTTTACAGGTGAATTTCTCTCCCCTCGTGCAATTGTTCTTCGTTTCGTTTTCACATATACAACCACAACCTAACCGTCTAGGAAGCCTATTAATTAGTGTGGGTTGATTTGATCCAGGATCGACGGGAAGTCGATGTGAAGATCGACAAAAAACTGTCGAAATAGGACAGGAAAACCAGTCTGACTACTCTAGTTCACGGACAGTTTTCTTCCAATCCATTCACGATTTTGAAATTCCAATTGAAGACACTTATAGACAATATTAGCATATGGAAACCCTTCTTTTCGTTTTGTATTCGTGCAATGTGTGCCGAATGAACAGTTCCCAAAAATTGAGAAAAACCTGTTTTAAAAACTTGAAAATCCTTCCACACGACGTGCGTCCCGCTATTTCGGGCGACGTGGTCACGAAGCGAAAGCATCGAAAGGTTCGTAACGGCTTCGTGGTCGTGTGGGCTTTGACAGAATTCAAATTGGTCTCGGGGTGCGCGACGAATTTGATGCGTATCCGTCGAAATCGTATCGTACACTTTGCAAATTTCTCAATTACTTTGTGCACGCTCGTCAGATCGAGACAAAACTTGCGCCAGCAGGACCGTATCATTTTTCTGGTCCTGTATGCCAAGTTTGGTCCAATTCTGAAACAGTTGAATTGTACATCGTTTTACGGGCCCCACGGTCCCACTCAACGGGCGATTTTGTGCACGGCCCGCCGAAATCCAACTTTGGACATACGGTTGTGTTCATATCAGAAAACTGGATCCGTAGACATGTAGTTTGATGACTTTAGAGACCATTAACTCTGGCATGCTTTTCGGTGCAAAGCGGGTCCAACGGCGGATATCATTTTGCCCAAAATTACCGTTTTACCCCTGTGTCCAGAATTGGACTTAAGGACAGGCAATTCTAGCTAATTTGACTATTCTGAGAACATTGGTAATGTTTATTTCAGCTTCCGGAGACTGTTGTACGGGTTTGACTATTGTGGCACATTGAGTAGTTCAGACTGTCGGTTTCACCAGCAGAGGACCACAGGCGAGTACAGTTTATTGTCTGTATTTCGATATTGATCTTTAATATATTTCATTGATTAGTCATTGGTTATGTGATTATTTTCTATTATAAATTATTGAGTCGGGAATGAGAAGTACCAACGATGTGTGATCTGACCTTAGACCGTGTAGACAGTGTAGACAGTAATTTATTTATTTCTTGTAGAAAGTGTAGACAGTGATTTATTTATTACAAAGTAGATAGTATAGACCATGATTATTACTACATTTAAACTGTGTAGATCGTGAGTACTATTTATAGACAATGTTTCTTTATTGCAATATTTTCTGTAGACCGTGTAACTGTAGACCGTGTAACTTTAGACAGTGTAGACAGTGTAACTTTAGACAGTGTATACAGTGTAACTTTAGACAGTATAGACAGTGTAACTTTAGACAGTGTAGACAGTGTCGCATAATTGTCCCGAGACCGATCACATATCAAAGGTACTTCTAGCAGTTGGAGAAAGTATTTTGTGTCTATTTATTGCTATTAGTTTTTCGTATTTATTGTTTATCTTCAAAACTCATGATTGATGTCTAACCTTTGTTTTATAGTCATTTTCTTTATTTGAAATTGTATTCAGTGAATTGTGCTCGTTCCATTCCTGACTGGAAACCAATATTTTCAGGTTAGCCGTGGATTCACTTAGCTTGGGGAGTGACGGGAATACTTGCAGACAAAGGCCTAGAGACTAGCTAGATATTTGAGTTGTAGTCATTCTTTTATTTGTACAAGTTTATATTTTCTACAAACGTAAAACTTGTGATCATTGTAAGTTAAATTAATTATGTAAATGAGCATTATTTGTGATTTTGATCTTCATGACCGTGACAGCGTTCTACCGCCGACACTGCGGCGTAGGCTGGCTTGGACACGTCTCGTATCCGTTTAAAAAAAATGGGTGCAGGTCATGACAAGTTTTTATGGTGGCCCATGCAGGTCTGTTTTCGCAAATCATGCGAACTCGTGATAGTACTTAAGTTAGTCGTACTATTGCGAGCCTGCGACTAGAAATGCTCATTCACGAATTAGAAATTAATTTAATTTACGAGAATGACTAGGACTAGGAGTCCCTTATACAAATTTACCGATGGGTAGTCTAGGCCATGCAATGTAGATAAGGAGTTATTAATTTTGATAGTTTATCAGATCTCCATAGGTACATTATTATCTCTTGATACGACGATGTAATCTAATTTGGATAGATTATTCCCTTGGTAAGGCAGGGCTTCATAGAATTAATGAAATAGCCTTGATAGATTATTCAATTCATTCTCTTGCCTCCTTGGATATCGTCACCATATCTTAGTCTGAATTGCCCATTTAAAATCATATTTTACAGTAAGGGAATAGTTTATAATTCCTGATTCGGTTATTCAAATGCGAATCTCGAGGTAGACTGATCCAAAATTTTCTTCCATGGTTCGAATACACATGAAAGAGATACCAGAATGTTTATAGTTCTTTGTCTTCAGTTTGTTCCTTCCCGTGCAATCTGTTAATTTAAAGATTGTGACTGATAGGACAAATATTTATGCCTTATTGCATAGTCAACTGGTTTGAATCTCTAGAAGCTCAGGGATTTATTTATGAATATAGTTACGAGAATGTTAGTTAACTCATAATGGCAGGACAGCAGCGCACTGTCGCCATTTATTTAAATTTGGAGACTATGGATTCACTGCAGCCAGCAGCGCACTAGCGAGACTCAACCCCTAGAGGTGAAATTAGTTTAAAAAAATATAGGTGATGGGATATTGCCAAAACTATGGCTAGTAGTCCTCTCTTGATCGTAGATACCCTTGAGCCAATATTGTATAGAGTTAAGAAGTGTTCGATTTTGTATCATGTTGAGTTACGAAACCAAGGGTTTGCCACAGCCAGAGTATACGGGCGTGGCGTAATCCGCGGTGAAATGACTTCAAACATGATTACAAGTTTGGGATACCATAGAGGATAGGACAGTGCCCTGTATGTTCTATAAGATCCGAAGCCAGTAGTAGTGGAAGTTCTGTGAGATTGGGTAGCGTGTCTCCCGACCTAGCATTCCGTGATCCTTGTGATCTATTGACGAGGTAATTGATTGACACTAATAGGGTTATCGGGAATATGGAATTTAGATGTCCATAACCCATTAGTTGACCAAGGTCTTATGAGTAAGAGGATAGTAGGAAGACCGTATAAGCAAGAACAGGTAAGGTTTGATTCTCACAAAACTCGAACTACTTGTGCCTTCTTTCAAAAATCTCGCATAATTGTATTCGACTATCTTAACAAACGCTGCTGTTACAGCTTAGTTTTGCAAGCTCACTCTGTTCTCGAGCTTGATTTAAGGCATATGTTTAGTGGGGACGCCTGCTAACTTATTGTCTAATCAGAATCAGTATATTATGGTCTGATCAACCATGATGCATTGGGTTCGCTCTTTGTTTAATTACACTACGTGGATGGAGATATATAGGTATCTAGGATCTCATCCGCGACATGCTTTGACAATTCCTCTTGAATTATACGTTCGCTTTTGGATCACGTAATTGTATTCAGTAACATCTTTCTTGAACTCTTTATTGTTTTTGTCTCTCACTGATTTGGAAAGACAGAAACTCGTAATTGGTAGAGAGATACAGAATATCCCCATGGCTATGATAGTTGTATACGCAAGTGTAACTACCATCGGCCAGCCATGTGACTAGAACCTAGCTTTGAGTTACTCATTTTTCTTTCAACCCTCAAACTACTATTGGAACCTTCTAGTCAACGGAATTTGAGCATGAGTAAGGTTTTCCCTTAGTTAAAATGCCAACCCGGGAGACGATCTTGAGTTGCACGAAGAGGCGCTGGAATCCCTCTGCCATTAAGGAAGGCGAGCGGAGTGAGCTGAATAATCGAAGTGAGGCGAGATATATCGAAGGGAGGTGATAGAAGTGAGATGAACGCCATTAAAGAAGATTCTCAAGAAACCAATTGTTGTGAGCCTCTAAACTACTTGCTTGAAGCTTGCATTAACTAGCAATCCTTAAACCTTAACTCAACCCTTCCTCGACCAAGCCTACCCTTAGACCTGAGATGAGTAGACAAGGCTAAGGACAATCATTTACCGTGACTGTGGTAGACACTCATTCCGATATTGGTTTCCAATAAGTATTGTCCTGGTTATGTAAACTTTATTATTAAGACCTAACTAGTGTTGGAACACCACAGTCACTAGCTTCGCCAATACCATAGCTTAAATACCCTGTCATACTATGACCTACCGGTTGTCAACAGCAATACATAATCACTACAACACTTGTGACCATAGTCTGGCAGGTTTGACACAAATAGAATTTTTTGACTCAATTTTTAGAAATCTTTTCTTATGTCGTGCCTTGGAGTTGGTTACCCCATCGAAAACTCTTGTATACTGTGGACGAGTAGGTCATTCTATTATATCGACCATATGTCATCGTACACACTCGTTTTCTATTTAACGAGAAACGATTCTTGAGTTGACTCATATCTACTATATTCCGTTACTTCGTGCCTTATTCTTTATTAACAAGAGTCAGGGTACAGTATCTGGACTTTGAAATCCTTCTAATCCCATTATTCCTAAAACCATGTCCTAGCTTCTGGGCGAGTAGACTGTAAGCTTTCTAAAATTTTGGGATATGCAAGGATTACCGATTGATTAGAGTAATTTCTATGATAATTAGTGCCCCATGGACGCCCACTATCCATTTAGATTATTTTGTGCCCCGGCTGTGCCATTAATATTCGGAGCACGAGACCAGCTGTTATCTTCCAACAAGTTTATATGCAGGATCTAGACGAGTCCTCCTTCATCTAGGTATATCATGTCCCACTCAAACATGTCCCCTTGTACTCTATTTTTGTGGTATAACTTTCGGGTTAAAAAGGACTAGCTATAATCCTTACCATGGTACCGGTAAACTTCTCGACTACAATTAGGGACTCAACTTCGACTCGAAGCTTTCAACCCGATATATGGTTGTGTTCGACTCGAGCCCACTGCGCACATGTCACTAGTGTGCCACTCAATTGTGTCTTCTCGTGCCATTTGAACACAGAAGTCACGGAAGACGCATTTTGGGCTTTAGGGACCTAGCTAACCAACTAGACTGGCAACTAGCTCGACCACTTGGGTGAAAACCTATTCTAGGTTATCCTAACCTAGTAGAAATAGTTATCATTGGGACCTTGTTCAAATCATTATAGATGGAAATCCAAGGTTCATACAACCAACGATTGATGTCTAATCAGGAAATCCATTAAGACCCCGTAAAATCCATCCATGCATACCACTATATTTGGATTATAAAACCAAAATTATAGAAATAGGTCCCTATACCCATTTTGTTGCCTCCCTTTCTTAGAATGTGAGGTCATTCGTAACCCTTATTCCATCGACCTAAAAGTCGCGATACGATCTTGTATTATATTTTATCCCTTACTCGTGTGTTTAAATAACCACGGAAAAGTTCACAATTTTGATTTCTTCAATTTTCGTTCTATTATGAAACCTGTTCAGAATTTCGAAGACAGAACTTTTGTATTGTACGGATTTCAAGCCCCTCTAAGAAATGAAGGGTTCTTAGACTTAGCAAGTGACTGGACTGGAGTAGCCCAATCTAGCAAATAAGTCAATAATTCATAGATCTTTCTTTCTATCTGCATCATTGGATACTCTCTACCGCCCTAGAATTTCATACTTGCTCTCGATTATTCTTCCTTATCATCCTGTCCCTTCTATTACAGAGCGACGTATGGTCCTGCTTATTAGAATTTACCAATATTTCTTAGCTACCTATGTAAGTTGTTGCTTGTTAAATTTTGGATTGCTTGATAGATAGGAGAGGTTTATAGGTGCCATGTACAGTGGATAACTATTGATAGCAATTTTAGCAATTAGTTGGATGATTATAAGTTTTAATGACATAGCTTTGAGGGAGTAGTATGTCCAAAGGTGGGTAGAAGTCCTTGGAGTTTCGTAGTTACAGAATAGCTAGGAGGAGGATATAAACTGTTTTGAGGAATTAAAATTCGAGGAGATTAAGGTTATGGTAGATTTTCTTGTTGATTTTAGGGAATAGTTATGAATTAGAATTTCGAGGACGAAATTATTTTTAAGGTGGGTAGATTTGTAGCTGCCCTTCCGAGAAATTTAGAATATTTTCTATTATTAATTATTTTATTCGAATGGTGATTTAGACTTTATAGATAATTATTTAGTTAATGTTATGGTAGATGATTTTTAGCCA
This sequence comes from Iris pallida, assembly GCA_029216955.1. Lineage (NCBI taxonomy): Eukaryota > Viridiplantae > Streptophyta > Magnoliopsida > Asparagales > Iridaceae > Iris > Iris pallida. Next base: position 26,283,959 of record JANAVB010038018.1, read on the forward strand.
TAGTGGAGTTTTGGAGTACAAGACGACTAGGAATCGTGGCACGGATAGTGCAATAGCGTGCTTTGACTAGTGTGTTAGCCCTGATAGGGAAGGCCGGGCCATAGCGATGTCCTAACTAAGAAAACCAAGCCAAGTTACGACTTGACCCTTACCGATGGTTTATTTATTCATTATTTTTATTATTAAATTATAGGGAAATCGGTTATACCATTTTAGCCGCACTGGACCCGAACAGAGCCTGAGCCCGTGTAGGTCATATGGCACGTCCAATGATATTCATGTTGATGAAGTTTGGTATGAGCGTGTTATATTCTGTTTTAATGAGTTAATGACTATTTGTAAATATTCATAATTTAAATATTATAAATATCATTATTAATTAATATTCAGTAAATAGGTTCTTGTATACTCCGGGGATTATTAGATTGTACGCCATGGTATATATAAACCCTCTTCGATTTATGGAATTTTGTTATTGTTATTATTATTATCATTATTATTATTGTTGTTATTATTATTATTAATATTAATATTATTGAGGAGGTTATTACATAATAATATATATGTATAGGTGAAGGTATTTGTAAATATATATAAAAGTATATATGTGTATTTATAAAATATATTATGTATTGTGTATATGTATATATATAGGAAAATATATAGGGATATGTATATATATTGTGTAAATATATATATATATATACATAATATGAAGAAATATATATATATATATATATATATATATATATATATATATACATAATATGAAGAGGTTATAATATTTTCTTATTGATATATATATATAGGAAAATGTTAGGACACATATTTTGTATAGATATTGATATATGTGTGTATAAATAAATAATACGTATATGTGTGTATATATATATGTATATATGTACATAGGAAATTATGTGTGTATATATATATATTTATATATATATATACATTAATAGGGAAAACCAAATATCCAGCAGCTCAATGCCAGGCCTGAGCCCATAGCAGCCTAAACAATCAGCTATTACCCGGCCCACATGGCCAAGCTCCCCGCTCGGCCAAGCAGAGAGCAGGCCCGAGCCCAGCTCTCTGCTGAGAACAGCATTAAGCCCCCACACCGATTATATATATACTCATAGTATATATTAAAGAACAGGCCGAGAAGCCGAGTATATATAGAGAAAGAACGCGAGAGAGAGGAAGGAGGAAAATTCAAGGAAACCCTAAAACACCAGAGCGCCACTCCGCCACGCTCCCCTGGGTCGGCGCACGTCGCCCCACCGCGCCGCCTTTGGCCGGAGAGCCATCGGCCAACCGCGCACAGAACGCAAACAGAGGAGACTAGCAGCGACAGCACAACATCCGACCCTACTTTACAGGTGAATTTCTCTCCCCTCGTGCAATTGTTCTTCGTTTCGTTTTCACATATACAACCACAACCTAACCGTCTAGGAAGCCTATTAATTAGTGTGGGTTGATTTGATCCAGGATCGACGGGAAGTCGATGTGAAGATCGACGAAAAACTGTCGAAATAGGACAGGAAAACCAGTCTGACTACTCTAGTTCACGGACAGTTTTCTTCCAATCCATTCACGATTTTGAAATTCCAATTGAAGACACTTATAGACAATATATAGCATATGGAAACCCTTCTTTTCGTTTCTGTATTCGTGCAATGTGTGCCGAATGAACAGTTCCCAAAAATTGAGAAAAACCTGTTTTAAAAACTTGAAATCCTTCCATACGACGTGCGTCCCGCTATTTCGGGCGACGTGGTCACGAAGCGAAAGCATCGAAAGGTTCGTAACGGCTTCGTGGTCGTGTGGGCTTTGACAGAATTCAAATTGGTCTCGTGTGCGCGACGAATTTGATGCGTATCCGTCGAAATTCATCGTATCGTACACTTTGCAAATTTCTCAATTACTTTGTGCACGCTCGTCAGATCGAGACAAAACTTGCGCCAGCAGGACCGTATCATTTTTTTGGTCCTGTATGCCAAGTTTGGTCCAATTCTGAAACAGTTGAATTGTACATCGTTTTACGGGCCCCACGGTCCCACTCAACGGGCGATTTTGTGCACGGCCCGCCGAAATCCAACTTTGGACATACGGTTGTGTTCATATCGGAAAACTGGATCCATAGACATGTAGTTTGATGACTTTAGAGACCATTAACTCTGGCATGCTTTTCGGTGCAAAGCGGGTCCAACGGCGGATATCATTTTTGCCCAAAATTACCGTTTTACCCCTGTGTCCAGAATTGGACTTAAGGACAGGCAATTCTAGCTAATTTGACTATTCTGAGAACATTGGTGATGTTTATTTCAGCTTCCGGAGACTGTTGTACGGGTTTTGACTATTGTGGCACATTGAGTAGTTCAGACTGTCGGTTTCACCAGCAGAGGACCACAGGCGAGTACAGTTTATTGTCTGTATTTCGATATTGATCTTTAATATATTTCATTGATTAGTCATTGGTTATGTGATTATTTTCTATTATAAATTATTGAGTCGGGAATGAGAAGTACCAACGATGTGTGATCTGACCTTAGACCGTGTAGACAGTGTAGACAGTAATTTATTTATTTCTTGTAGAAAGTGTAGACAGTGATTTATTTATTACAAAGTAGATAGTATAGACCATGATTATTACTACATTTAAAATGTGTAGATCGTGAGTACTATTTATAGACAATGTTTCTTTATTGTAATATTTTCTGTAGACCGTGTAACTGTAGACCGTGTAACTTTAGACAGTGTAGACAGTGTAACTTTAGACAGTGTAGACCGTACAACTTTAGACAGTGTAGACAGTGTCGCATAATTATCCCGAGACCGATCACATATCAAAGGTACTTCTAGCAGTTGGAGAAAGTATTTTGTGTCTATTTATTGCTATTAGTTTTCCGTATTTACTGTTTATCTTCAAAACTCATGATTGATGTCTAACCTTTGTTTTATAGTCATTTTCTTTATTTAAAATTGCATTCAGTGAATTGTGCTCGTTCCATTCCTGACTGGAAACCAACATTTTTAGGTTAGCCGTGGATTCACTTAGCTTGGGGAGTGACGGAAATACTTGCAGACAAAGGCCTAGAGACTAGCTAGATATTTGAGTTGTAGTCATTCTTTTATTTGTACAAGTTTATATTTTCTACAAACGTAAAACTTGTGATCATTGTAAGTTAAATTAATTATGTGAATGAGCATTATTTGTGATTTTGATCTTCATGGCCGTGACAGCGTTCTACCACCGACACTGCGGCGTAGGCTGGCTTGGACACGTCTCGTATCCGTTTAAAAAAAACGGGGGCAGGTCGTGACACCTTTTAGAATCCAATTCTTCGTGAGAGCTCATAGAAGTTTGTAAATCTTTTCATGGTTAGTGTAATCCATGTCTAATAAAGACGGAGGGCTTACAATATCCAGAAATCTTGTAAACTTCTGAGTGGCAATTCGTTTGGCTTCGTGAGTAAGTCTGCTGATTTTTGACTCCTTGGCCTGTGTCGTGCTTTCGTGAGTAACTTCAAGAAGTTTTCACACTTCATTTGATGTTGTGCATATAGACACCCTGTTAAATTCAGTCCTGTCTAAGGCACAAAACAAAGCATTAATAACACGTATGTCAAGACTGGCCTATTTTTTCATCTTCAACATACTTGTCATGGGATTTTTCAACCAACTCTCCATCAACAAGAATACGTGCAGGCTTTTTATAGCCATCAATCACAATTGACCATAAGTCAAAATGTAGAGATTTTAAGAAGAAGCTCATGCATGTTTTCCAGTATGTGTAATTTGTACCATCAAATAGTAGAGGTCTGTTTATGGCCTAGCCTCACTTGTGAATCTCACAGTTGCTATGTGTGATATAAAGTGATCTATATAACAGTAGTAGAAAAGAATATAATAGCTGTGTTATCTTACTTTACCTGTATAAACCGCTTTGATACCAATTGTAGGAACAAAATGTAAAGCGTAATACTTTAGAGGGGGTAAACAGAATAGGCAGTAGGAATTTAGCTAATTAAAAAGTTAGCAACAAGATCACATATAATATATCACAAGTATGTAAATAAAAAGCAGAGATTAGAAAGCAAACACAAACTCGACGATGTATACCGGTTTTCCTATTGTGATGACTCCAGTCAGAAGAACTCTAGCTTTCTGTTGAATCCACTATGGAAAAATACCACAAGTTTTCATCCGAAGTCCTTATAACTTCTACAACACGAGCTTTGATCCGAAGTACTCGACCAACTTCAATTATGAAGTGACTTTCTTCAATCAAGCCTCTGATTAAAATCACTATAAAACTTCTAGACCGTACCGTACTGTCAAATTGATTAGAGGATTGTAACTGGCTTGGGATTTGAAAATAAAAAAGTTTAGAACACTTTGGAATACTATAGTAGGCTTAGAGAGAAGAGAAGAGAGAGGTGTGTTGAAATGAAGAAATTTTTTCTCTATTTATAGGTTTTCCAAAGGCAGAATTTAGGCAAAATTCGGGCAGAATTCGGACAGAATCCTTTGGGAGAATCTCGACAAATAGCCGTTGCATAACTGCGGGATGACCAAGTTCAAAATCCAACGAGCACTAACCGAACTCGGGCAGAATTCGGGACGAACTCGGGCCAAATTCTCCTGGGGTCCAGTGTTTGATTTTTGGGATTTTTGCAAATTAGTTTTTGGTCTTTTTGGAAAGTTTAAAAGCAGTCAGGAGCTTTTTGTAAAATGAGCTATTTTCAAAACAAAGGATATTTTGAAAACATTTTGGGATAGCCTGTTTGCCAGTATGACTCGGTGTATATCATATTCCTAGACTCAATAATATATGAAAATTAATATAAAATACAGAGTCATGTGGCAAAACAACTTCAGTCTTGAACGGAACGGTAGAAGTTCTCAGCAATTGTCCAAGTAGCCCTTATATCGAGACAGGGTTAGTTCAATTATTAAAATCAGGTTCGACTATGACTAATGGGCCAACAATCTTTGTGTAGTAAATCGTCGCACAACATGCACGTAGCCAGTCCATTCACAAAGTGATATCATATTCCTTGATATGGAGAACAATTACATCCAGTGACAATTTTCTGTCTCTGATATAAATACAACCATCCCTACATATCAAGTTAGCAGGCATCTCCACTCTGCTGGAGTGCTAACACTAAGGTTTATATTAACATTGACATTTTTAATCCATGCTCTCTAGCATAATCTGCATATATGAAACTATGCATGACATCATAATCAAATAAAATACGTACATAAATGGTATTAAATAACAATATACCTGTCACGACAATATCCAAGGCAAGAGCATCATTTTCTGTTAATACGAAGACTCGAACCTAAGTATGGGGTATCTGATTCTGTGATAATGGCAGTGCTCGTGGGGCCGACCCATGGTTTCGCTGGTACTGCTAATGTCTCGGAGGATTCTAATGGGCTCTTCCTCTTGGACAATCTCTAAAACCATAGCCCAAGCGACCAAACTTAAAGCATCCTCCCTCTAGGATCTGACAGTCATTAGCGACGTGCCCCTTGTTACGGCACTTGTTACAAAATAATCCACCCTGATTATGTGTAAACCCCCTAAAATTTCACTATATATTTTTTATTATTACTTTATTGGATTAATTATGGTAATTATAGAGTTAAATACATTTACAAGTTTTATTATATAATGTTTATGTCTATAATATATAAATATATGTGCTAACTATTTTGTGAATATAATATATGAAAATATTGAAAATATATACGTTAACTGAGTTTATTATTAGAATTTTAGTTTATGTGGATAAAATTTTTTAACCCATAATTAGCATATTCAAGAATTTAAAAAAATATTTTTGGAAAAAGTTTTATTTTATGTAAAAAAATTATTGTTAGTAAGTTTCAAAGATTCACATACATTTTCTCCATAATAGCTAATTATTTTTTAAAAAATAAGGTTTTGGATTTATACATTATGCTTTAGAATTATTTTAAAAATTTTAGGTATTTTTTTAAATTATGTTGTGATCAATTATTGGATTAAGATTAGATTAACTTAGTTTTAAAATTTTATTTGATTTAAATTAATGGGGAGATTTATCCATTAGAATTCTTGATCCTTATCTACTTCTGAATTTAATTATCGAACTCCAAATATTTAAGTATAGCATTCCTTTTGTTTTTCTCCAAAAACCTAATAATCCCTAACCATTACTGTCACGCCCCGCTCCCGTAGGAGCGATCGTCCTCGCTAAGGCGTGATGCCGCACGGGCCTAGGTTGCGCCCGTGCAAGGCCAAGTCCAGAAACGACCGATTTAGCTAGGCCACAGAGTCGCACAGAGTGTCCCCATTGCAGCGGAAAGTAAATAAACACAAGTAGAAGCAAATTCGAACTCTTTATTGATATTCATGAAGGTTACAAGCGGCGCTAGGCCGATATTACAAATCGCTCAAGCTCTCTCTCTGAACATAAAAGGCGTGCCAAGTGGCTTACAAGATGGAATGATACATGGCGATGTTCTAATACATTATGTCCTGTATATGGTGCTCCAGCTCCTTGCAACGCTCCAAGGCTCGAGAAATAGCTCCGCGCCTTAGCACGTTCGAGGAAAGCTCCGCACCCGCCGACGTTTCCTGCTTCCTGCAAGCAAACTGTGGGGTTATCAGTACATTGTTATGCACTGGTGGGGAGGCTAGCTCGCCCACAACGCTATCATTACCAAACACGTTCCATTTACTTTGTGCATCATCTATCATTCATTGTCTTTCTAATCTTGCCAAGGGTTATTTTCATGGCATATGATATAACCTATCTCGTGTTACCGATTTCATAGTGACGCATGAAAATACATTCACAACTTACCCATACTTACCGTCCGGCCTTCCCTGTTCAAAGTAAATCAAGTTAGACAACAGTTCATATATAAACCAAGTCATGATTCATGTACGCACTCAGTGCCGTGCTCGTATTCCTGCCTCAGGTTCTAGCGAGTCATAGCATGTTCTAGCACGTCGTGGGCACGTTATCTACTCATTGAATAAAGTACTCTTATCATTTTGTGTGTTACCATTCAGGCATATTCATAGGGCACTTCATTTAGTTAACTTGGACTACTTTGATTTCAATGCAAGGACTTGCACGTGGATTGCCACCAGCAAAGCCCACTTAACTCTATATGCACCGGTCGCTGGCATCACAAGCTATTTTGGACATCCAAGCTGTGGTATTTCGCAACCAACGATAGGGTTAGGACTGGCACACACCCCGTTAGTCTCTTGAAATACGCCTGCACTTACGTCCCCCCGGGTGGCCGAGTCCGCACCCAGGCAGCCCGTAAGCTATATCTTTGATTCCGTCCGGACCGGCACGTCCTTCACACTTTGACCATGCCGCGAAATCCCTTTTCTCTACGGTCACAGCATACGCCACCCCTCGCTCGTGCCGTTTGTCCACGACCATTTCGTATTAACTTGTCTTTTTAACTTAATGGCTATCTCCGCCGTAGGCTAACCCTTAGCCTTCTTACGTTATCGACCAGGTTGGCGTCCGTGCAGCACGGGTAGCGAGCCCCGATGCACGTGCCCGTCACACCTGTCGCTAACCATTCATCTCCTTCTTATCTTTTATTCATTCTTTCTTTTCTTTCTTTCTTTCACTTGTTCATTCGTTTATCGATTCATTCACATATTCATTCATTCATTCATTCATTCATTCATTCATTCATTCATTCATTCATTCGTTGATTCATTTCCTTTTACACATTGTGCAACTCCCAGTACGGGAGTCGCCTTGGCGACCCATCGGTCCCATAGCCTTTCAATGTTGCTATACACTACTCGGAACGACTATATTGATAGTCTTCCCGTTCATTGTTGTAACCCATTCATTGTTTCATTGTTAGACGCATAAGGAGCATAAACGTAGGCTTGTGCCGTAGTACGAGCGTGGAGCGCGGGCGAGAGTTTTCATACTTTCCATGTTCCTTTCCATATTCTATACAAGCATACAAGTTGGGATTATTCCCTTAGCTAGGTGCGTTGGGTCATTTATTAGCATGCAAGACGTTATCGCCTAGTGATTCTCGTGATAGTGTCCGCATTGTTATGTGTCTAGGCTAAGCAGAGACGGGTTCATCGGAGCCACCCACCTTAGTGATGTTTGCATCGGTCGAGCGATACTCCGAGCGCGCCTTTGATAGTCTAAGTCTGGATCCATCTTTGACGAGCCATTGCAAGTCTTGCATCGATTCGCATCGATACTTCATCGGGTCGACACAACTCTTCGAGTCGACGGCTCGTTTAAGTCGTTGAACATGCCGTTTGAATCGACGTTCCGCTAGGGCGGAGCGGGCCATTACATCATACACCACTCAAAACAAGTCTCGTCCTCGAGACTTCCTGAGTGCAGGTCATCCTACCATTCCTCACCTCACGTCGTCGTATTTCTTAGGCAATCCCTATCGAACGGCTCTATCGTTCTATGGCGCCGAATTATACTCGATACCTTTCCAAGTTCCGTGTCACATACGTTTTGGTCGATTTTATTGAGTAACTTTTCATTCATTTTAGAGTTGATGGTACTTATTCAATTCAAGTGTTTCTTTGACTTGGTTGCTATTTCGACGTATCATGGGACTGAAACGGTCGTACGAGGTGCGTTGTAATTCTCAAACACGAGAGTTGTAGGCTAAGGCAACTCACTCGCTCGTTCATGCGCATCTTAACACCCACTTGCAGCTGCATTCGAGTTCATCATATCGCTGAGTTTGGATCGTGCACATATTCAAGACGTCCCCCGAATACGTACATTTCAACCAAGCTTAGCGATTAGCGAAGTCGGACAAGCTACTCGTGATAGTTTCGATTTGTCGATCGTTTGCTAACTTCGATTTGAAACCTAACTCATGTGTATCTCACTATCGTTTATCTCGATCCTCGAGATGATCCGGTTCGCTTCTCAAGCGTTCTTGTCAACGAAATCAATACGATTTCTTCTTAGCGGAGTCGATCAAGTCTAAGTAATTTTCGTCCGATTCAAGACCAAGCATCGCACCATCATCGAGTATTTCTTTCTATCAACGATTCAATTTGTTATCCCAACTTTACTCACGCGTCATCCATTCCTATTATTCCCTTCATTTGGGGCCAATCTCATCGTCGTTCACGCACACTCCCTGTTTCCCCGTCCTACTCTAAGTCTTGCTGCCACAAGTCTATCGTCTGTCCAGACGATACATTAAACGCCATCGCACAGGTTCAATCACTCGGCATAGGGTCGTTCGCCTATCCGCTAGGTCAGCTCACAAGGTCATAGTTACACGTCAAGTCCGTGGCTCGTCGTACAAGGTCGTTGCACGACGCTCGCCCCCAAATCCTATGGTCAAACCAGTTGTTCGTTTGTACGGGTGTTTCTACCCAAGCTCGTTTTACTCAAATTTCTAAACATCGAGCATGATCACCTAACTCGCATCAAGACTTACGTTGCACATATTCATTTCCGTTCAATCACCAGTTCTAACCAATTCATGTATTCGATCCCGAGGTCATCCAGCTCGATAATACATTGCGCCCCAATCTCACGCAAATCCGATTATCCGTGGCGGTTCATGAATCACCATGCAACGCTCCCGCGGAATAATCATTCTCATCGGGGCGTAACTCTTGTTTGAGTTTCAGACTAACCCATTCTCGATACGCGGATTGGACCTACTCAATCCTCAAGTTCAACTCTTCAAGCACACCAATTCAATCTCAAGTCCACCTTCGCGTCAAACCACAAGTTAAAGCAATCAGATTGCCACGCCATCCAAGTTCAATCACTCCCGCTGTATGAATCACCATATCAGCGTTCACGCGGAGTGATCGTCATAATCTGGCGCGACGCATGTGCGAGGCTGGAGTTACGCTCGTATAAGACAAGAACGTCAACGTTGTGGTTGTCAACGAAGCAAATCCAAGCATTCACATTTTCATCTAAGCCAAATCTATCTTTTCCTCGACACATTTTTAACATCCCAAGTATCGCATCCAACGGAACAACGATATTTGCACGATCGTCATTCGCCGAGTCAGAGTACCCCCGAGTTATCGCATATCGGTCTTTGATACGCCTCAATACCATCGACGATATGCGTAACCTAACGATCTTCCTTTGCAACCGATTTCGAGTCATGCGTTGATGCTGTTGTCCGAGTTGGATACTCCATAATTTCCTCGATATTCAAGATCAAGATCGATCGCTATTCCTCAAGCTAGTTTCAAGATCGTTGTTCAAAACTCAAGTCACATCTTATTTGAATCAATCCCAAATCGTACGCGCGATCCTCTAAGTTTCCTCGATCAAGACTATTCATTTTTCATTCATCGTTCTGAAACATTTTCTAACTTGCGTTGCCCATTCACAAGTCGTCCAGCAACATCTCATTCGGGACATTCGAAGTCACGACCAACTAAGCGTGACGCGTTCTAAGGCTTTGCGCGATCGCATCGCCTCGCCGACATACCCGTTCTATCCGTATATCCTGTAGTCTCGCTCGAACAATTTCTATAACGTCCATACACCACTAAGGGTTCGAGCCACTCGACTAGTCGTTGACACTCATTCTTATTCTTCTCCGAGCCTATCGCATACACCAATCGGATTCAAGCCATACTATCTAGTCCTCAATCACGTTCGCATCATGCGCTAAGATGTCCTTCAGATTCGTTCCACGAATCTCTAGCGTAATCGCTCGCGTCGCCTCGACGTACTAAGTCGTTCATACTAATCCTCAAAATTCAAGCCATCTCTCGTGCACGCCAAAGCGTTGGTTTGATAGTGTTCCTATCGATATACACTCTAAGTGTATCTCCGTTCCCGACCGAGCGGTACTTGATATCGCTCGCCACTCGATTGCACCAGAAGTCGAGGTGCGCGACACGCGACACAACATAACCAAAGGTCGTGTGCATAGCCATCCCGTACGGACTATATTGGAGTTCGCATGTTCACCTATTATCGTTCGAGCGATAATCGATCTCACTCGCAACTCGTTTGCACCAGAAGGTCTACGTGCGCGATACTCTGCACAACTTAGCCAAACGGCTGCGTGCATAACCATCCCGTTCAAACTATATTTCGGTCTCGTGTACTCGTTTGCCGTCAGCGTAAGCTCGTTCAAGCACGCACTGCGTTTGCTAACTCTTAGCATCGGTTCCTTCCAACTCAAGTCCGTCGTGGTGGCACAAAGGCCTTTGCCTATCTATCTCGTCCAACCGAGTACTCGTACGAGCTTTTGAAAGTATTAGACTTATTGTATGGAACATCCCAAGGTACAACGAGAGAGAGCGTACACTTCTTTTGTTTCAACGAGCTTTCAAAACTGAGAGTATCAAAATGAAGTCCAAGGACGTAAAGCCGTGCTCTGATACCAATCTGTCACGCCCCGCTCCCGTAGGAGCGATCGTCCTCGCTAAGGCGTGATGCCGCACGGGCCTAGGTTGCGCCCGTGCAAGGCCAAGTCCAGAAACGGCCGATTTAGCTAGGCCACAGAGTCGCACAGAGTGTCCCCATTGCAGCAGAAAGTAAATAAACACAAGTAGAAGCAAATTCGAACTCTTTATTGATATTCATGAAGGTTACAAGCGGCGCTAGGCCGATATTACAAATCGCTCAAGCTCTCTCTCTGAACATAAAAGGCGTGCCAAGTGGCTTACAAGATGGAATGATACTTGGCGATGTTCCAATACATTATGTCCTGTATATGGTGCTCCAGCTCCTTGCAACGCTCCAAGGCTCGAGAAATAGCTCCGCGCCTTAGCACGTTCGAGGAAAGCTCCGCACCCGCCGACGTTTCCTGCTTCCTGCAAGCAAACTGTGGGGTTATCAGTACATTGTTATGCACTGGTGGGGAGGCTAGCTCGCCCACAACGCTATCATTACCAAACACGTTCCATTTACTTTTGTGCATCATTTATCATTCATTGTCTTTCTAATCTTGCCAAGGGTCATTTTCATGGCATATGATATAACCTATCTCGTGTTACCGATTTCATAGTGTCGCATGAAAATACATTCACAACTTACCCATACTTACCGTCGGGCCTTCCCTGTTCAAAGTAAATCAAGTTAGACAACAGTTCATATGTAAACCAAGTCATGATTCATGTACGCACTCAGTGCCGTGCTCGTGTTCCTGCCTCAGGTTCTAGCGAGTCATAGCATGTTCTAGCACGTCGTGGGCACGTTATCTACTCATTGAATAAAGTACTCTTATCATTTTGTGTGTTACCATTCAGGCATATTCATAGGGCACTTCATTTAGTTAACTTAGACTACTTTGATTTCAATGCAAGGACTTACACGTAGATTGCCACCATCAAAGCCTACTTAACTCTATATGCATCGGTCGCTGGCATCACAAGCCATTTTGGACATCCAAGCCGTGGTATTTCGCAACCAACGATAGGGTGAGGACTGGCACACACCCCGTTAGTCTCTTGAAATACGCCTGCACTTACGTCCCCCGGGTGGCCGAGTCCGCACCCAGGCAGCCCGTAAGCCATATTTTTGATTCCGTCCGGACCGGCACGTCCTTCACACTTTGACCATGTCGCGAAATCCCTTTTCTCTACGGTCACAGCATACGCCACCCCTCGCTCGTACCGTTTGTCCACGACCATTTCGTATTAACTTGTCTTTTTAACTTAACGGCTATCTCCGCCGTAGGCTAACCCTTAGCCTTCTTACGTTATCGACCAGGTTGGCGTCCGTGCAGCGCGGGTAGCGAGCCCCGATGCACGTGCCCGTCACACCTGTCGCTAACTATTCATCTCCTTCTTATCTTTTATTCATTCTTTCTTTTCTTTCTTTCTTTCACTTGTTCATTCGTTTATCGATTCATTCACATATTCATTCATTCATTCATTCATTCATTCATTCATTCATTCATTCATTCATTCGTTGATTCATTTCCTTTTACACATTACGCAACTCCCAGTACGGGAGTCGCCTTGGCGACCCATCGGTCCCATAGCCTTTCAATGTCGCTATACACTACTCGGAACGACTATATTGATAGTCTTCCCGTTCATTGTTGTAACCCATTCATTGTTTCATTGTTAGACGCATAAGGAGCATAAACGTAGGCTTGTGCCGTAGCACGAGCGTGGAGCGCGGGCGAGAGTTTTCATACTTTCCATGTTCCTTTCCATATTCTATACAAGCATACAAGTTGGGATTATTCCCTTAGCTAGGTGCGTTGGGTCATTTATTAGCATGCAAGACGTTATCGCCTAGTGATTCTCGTGATAGTGTCCGCATTGTTATGTGTCTAGGCTAAGCCGAGACGGGTTCATCGGAGCCACCCACCTTAGTGATGTTTGCATCGGTCGAGCGATACTCCGAGCGCGCCTTTGATAGTCTAAGTCTGGATCCATCTTTGACGAGCCATTACAAGTCTTGCATCGATTCGTATCGATACTTCATCGGGTCGACACAACTCTTCGAGTCGACGGCTCGTTTAAGTCGTTGAACATGCCGTTTGAATCGACGTTCCGCTAGGGCGGAGCGGGCCATTACAATTACTACTATAGCCAACATCACCATAACCATAGTCGTGTTATTGTGTTCGTGTCCACCAACCATCTTGTTAGCGGTGCTGGCCTCGGGTCCGACCCTAGGTATCTTTCTACTATTCCAATCCATAATACAAATACAAGCAACCCCTCATCGTGTCCGACACACCAGACACGATTCCATCCTAAAACCCACGTATGTCCGACATGATACAACACTCCACCCTTGTGTCCGTTGTCAAGTAAAACAGACCGACACAACTCCGACACAATCATCCAATCAAAACACTAACCTAGCCACCCACTACTTCCCTTCTGCCTTATGGGAACCGCAACCCTCTGTCTCTGGCAGCCCACACTCCCCGTTCAACCACTTTCGCCTCCGTGACCCATGTCCCCTGACCAGCGCTACCATTTTTTCAGCCATACCACCGGCCACTACTTCCACCAAGAGACATCCTTCGGCTACTACTCACCGCCGCCTGGCTACCATTGCTTCTACACCACCAGTCAACACCAAACACCTACGACCACCATAGTCACTGTCACCATAAGCACACCACTACCACCGTCGCTGTCACCATCTGAACACCAGCACCACCGTCGTCGCATCTTAAGACTCACTTCCCCTGGTGGCGACCTTGCCATCTCTGCCACCTTCAGAACCCTAGCCAAATCCTGTCTTTGGGTCAGCGACCATCCACTGCAGCGTGCCTCTGTCCCGAGCACCTCCGGCATCCCACTCCTTTGAGTCATCTCTGCCGTAGGCATCACTGGAGAGCCGTACTCCGGCAAGCACCTACCCTCGCACGAAACTAATCTCCGACGAGCTAGCGCCAGCCCACGCCTGTCGTGCTTCTCACACTAGTAACTGCTTTCGTGTTCCAGCGGCGATCGATCCCCTCACCATGCCGCTAGCTATCAAAACCACGCCCGTGTGTTTCGAGTGCGAGTACGTGATGCACGCCCAGCCTACGCCACAGCATTAACGGTAGTGTATTGTCTATACCTCAATTCACAATTTAATAATAACTCATTCATAGTAGCTAAAGAAGGATAACATGAAAAATGATAATCAAATTTTATTGAACCATAAGATTCCAAGTGTTTGATCACAAATTAATACAAAACTAATAAGAGTTTCCTGAAGACAAATACGGTAGCAAATATAAATAAACTAGGAAATCAAAGAAAGAGACTAGAAACTGAATAAACAGAGATAGATAGTTATCTATCCCGGGATAGCTTCAAGGCCTATGGCTCATCAAGGGATCCAAAGGTTCAAAGAGAGGTATAATGGTCATCGACAACGCCTAAAAATAGTTATCCAGTCAAGATTAGAGCTAGTACCACTTCCACATATGTTAGCCATAACCAAATACTAACTAAGAATTCATGTAATAGTCACGAAATAAAAAAAGGTAAAGGAACATGCAAGTAGTAAAGGAAATAATATGCAACTAGACAAGAAATATTGACAAGGTAATTAATAAATGGCTAATCTTGATAAAAAAGGCTAAACATGGCTAATCATTGCATGAATTTAAAATATATATTTATTCTAAGTGTTTGAAATACCGTGTTCCATATATGGACGACTAGGGAGTAAGTTACGGCACGATGCACGTGTCATGTGCGCCTGATAATAGGAAAGTAAGACTAATAGCCCACATGTATACTAAGGTATTTCTCCCGCCCAACTAGTACTCATAAACAAGTCAAGGCAATAAATGATCATAAAGTCATGATCATAAATCACAAGGTATGATCATAATGATCACTGAATCCCAAAATCATAGCATCTGAACAATGAGTACTATGTGCTAGCTACAAGTGTCACAAAATCATGTTATGCTACACAAGCATTTATAACAATATTTAAAAAATTGATAATAATAAGTGTAGAGTACTTGCCTTGGACAATTGTTGTTGATGTAAATGACACAAAAAATATTAGAAGCGAAATCCCAATAGGTGATCCAAATGATGAAATAGACAATTTTAATAAATCCAGAATAGTCCAAAAAGTCAAATTTGATATATGGTAGTCAAAATTTAGAAATCAGCAAGATCGAAATAGAAATCCGTATTAGTAGAAGAAAATACATAATTAGTCATGATCAAGGTCTGACCAAATAAGCCAAAAAGAGAATTTGATTTAGGAATTAGTCATATTGCTAAAATTATTTATCTAAAAATACTATTTAGAAAATATTTAAAAATTCATTAAAGCTAACGATTAACCATTAATCATAAACTAAAGCTACTTACCAAATATTTAACCAAGGTAATTCCTTAAGGCCCATGGTTATAATAAGTTATTAATAGTCATTGGGCTAATTTAATTCGACCCATTTGACTTTACTTTAGTGTCAAGACCTATTTTTCCAATAGAGTAGAATCGAATTTTATATTTAGGGCACAAAGCCCGTTTAACTAATATAAATCATTTTAGGGCTAAAGGACCAAATTTTAGAAAATAGCACTTGGCATGTAGGGCTCAAGACCCATTTTGGTTCTATTTGAACAAGATAGGCCTAAAAGCCCAATTGAAAAGTTTAATTAAAAAATGTTAGGTTAATAGCCCTTTTAAATAATAATAATAAAATTAGAATACATGGCTAGAAGCCTATACCATTAATTATTTAAATATTTTAGAGCTAAAAGCCCAATTTGGCTAATGTATACAATGTAGGGCTTAAAGCCCATTCAATACATATTATATATACATATACCTAATATTACAATTATTCATATAATACTTATACATATATTACATATTCATATATGTTTATACGAATAGATGTATTCATATTATGCATAAGTACATGAGAGAGAGAGAGAGTAATTGGGAAATTCGAGGGGAGGGGAGCCCGTAGAGCAGCTCATTGGAGTTGATACTGGCGGCTGCGGCGTCGGTGCTAGTTGGAGGTGCAGATTTGCCTTCTGAAGTGAAGGTGGTAGCATTGAGCTCGAGGCATCCGTCGACTGTGTGCGATGCTAGCACGGATCATCGGTACTGGAGGTGCCAGATCTTTTAGTGTGCTTTCTTAGGCGATGACGCATTGATGGGTCGTCAAGCGACATCCGATCAAGCATAGATCTAGAGGCGGTTTGACAGTTTTGTGGATGGGGTAGTGGTTGTGGAGTTTGCTTGGGTGGTTGGAGGATTCTAGTGGTTATTGATGCGGTGGTCACCGGTGAGGTCGACAGAGGTGTGGTTGATGATGGTGGTGGTGTGGTGAAGTGTGTCGATATATATGACGGTATTGCGGTGATTGTTGGCTGAGATGAATGGAGTATAGGAGAGCATGGGATGGTCGTGGCTGGGTGATGAACACATGGGAGGTGGTGGTATGGTGCTGTGAAAGAGAGGAAGGAGATGAGGGAGGTCGGCCTGAGCTCGGCCAGGTGGTGTCGGGTGATGGTGGTGTGTAGTTGTGGAGGAGGAAAAGCAGAGGTGGGGTTCGGCTACCGATCGTCGGGGCTTGGCCGAAGTGCGGCTAGGGACATGGAATGATTGGTGTCGTGATAGCTGAGCTAAGGGAGGGTGCTGGTGGCTCGGCCACGATAGGGTTGCTGACTAGAAAATGGAAAAATTTGTAAAATTAATTAGAATTATGCAATTGTGTGATTGTGTGACTGAGGAATGCCCCATTACATAGTGTAGTGGTGCTTGAAGAGCAAGCAAGTGCCATGGGCACTCTATGAATTGTAAGGGTAGGGAAGGACAAGAAAGAAAATATGGTGGAGTGTGGAATATCCTAGGGAATTCCATGGCTTAATTAGCTAGCCATGGATAACTAACTACTAATTAGCTAACTAATCTAATCATGTTAGCCCCTAAAATTTATGGGATTTATTTTTATTTTATTTCAATTATTTATTAATAGATAATTTCCGACTAATATTTTTTGATGAATAAATACCCTTTACCGTAACTTTGATTTTAGGAGCACCATAAATGTTAATTTCTTAAAACCAATTTTATATCCATGATCTGGACAAGTCCACCTTCATTTAGACATTATGTTCCACTCAAACCTGTCCCCATGTGCTCTATTTTACTTTACAACTTTCGGGTCAAAAGGCCACTTCCAGTATCTACCGTAATATTCTTGCTCTTTTTAATTTAAGTTGGAGATCAATCTCGATCCAAGTCTACCGACCCAATATATGGTTTTGACTGATGATTAATAAATAGATAACTATGAGTTTTTATAATATATTCTAAGGGATGTTTGTGTCTTTTCGTACAATTGGCGAGGGCTTGGACATTAACCCCTTCAGATTTCCAGGCAAGTACATCTATGACTTTGTACCATTTATTTCATGTAGTGTCGAGTCTCATCTTGGACAAGATCTAGACATGTCTTGACCTTGTACTTCATGTGCTATTGTTTATGGTACTTGGGGAGGGGAAATACTTATAAATATGAGACCAAATTCAAGTTGCTAGTTAGGTATTGTTGATAGCTTAACCATGCACGACATTAGGTGGTTAAGCCATACCATTGTTTATGTACTTTGTCCAGCCGGTCACATATTTAGCAAGCTTTTCAAATCACGAGTTATCATGATTTCTTGTTCATGTTTTCAGTAGTTTATGATTCTCTGGTAATACAGATTAGTCTATATTTTATTGCATCTTTACTTGTGTGTATGTTGTATGTGCTACACTGTTATATTATACTTTGCTCTTTCTTGACTGGATTATTGCAGGTGAGTATGAGAACATATACCCTACCTTTTATGGGCCAGAGCCTGAGGATTTAGTGGAGCCCGGAGAGGATGTGGCCTAGGAATTAGGAGTTGCTCCTAAGATTAAGATTTCACTTGTGTTGAGTTGATGTAGGGATTTGATGTGGTATTACGAGGGATAAGTGTGGGATGATTGTACATATTTGAGGGATTGCCTTTACTTTTTATCGGATTTGTTTTTGGACATATCATGTAAAAGGTATAACAAGATATAGTAAAATATGGTATGATCCGATTGATCTTGATATTTGATGATACCTGAGGTATAGAACAACTTACAATCGTTGTATACACAACGTTGGCTGGACGTGTCTGACTCATGACATGATAAACATGTCAATTTGGTTCGATGGTCGAACGGATCGAGATGAATAGGTTAGATCTCCCGGATGCTCGGCTAGGAGGAACAAGCAATGGTAGCCAGTGTGTTTGGTTGCTTCAGTTTAAGATCCTAACCTTAATCCTTTACATTGAATGAAATTGATTTCAATTTCAGGAATAATTAGGTTTATTTTTGTCATTTATGCTTATTTCTATTTTTACATTAAATATT
This sequence comes from Iris pallida, assembly GCA_029216955.1. NCBI lineage: Eukaryota > Viridiplantae > Streptophyta > Magnoliopsida > Asparagales > Iridaceae > Iris > Iris pallida. Next base: position 26,302,831 of record JANAVB010038018.1, read on the forward strand.
AACAAGCAAATGATAATATAGGATTAGGTTTAGGGTCCAAAATTTGTGAGATAGATACCCATATGAACACCAATAAATAAATAACCTGCTTCTATCAACTTTGTTAGATTAATTTGTTATATATTTCATGCTAGGATTAGGGTTAATAAGGGTAAATATATTGTAATTCATTCTAACTTGTTAGATTGTGCCTAATGCGGATATATGTTGTGTCTATTTGTTTGGATGAAATATGTGATGGTTAGGGTATATTTATGTATTTACAGGTTTTTGAATCAATACAAATAGGAAAAACTCATTATAGGGATGGAGATTTATGTGTGCCTAAGAATATTCACAACAGTGATGGATTTTGCTTCAGTTAGAGTTTGTTGATATATTTTCCTTGTTTTTGTTTGAGAATTTTTTTACTTCTAATAACAATATAGTTTCATTAATTACCAGCAATGTAGTTTAAACATTTTAGCCAGTAAAGAGAACTGTTCTATGAACTATTCTATTTGTAGAAACTTAAACGATAAAAGTCATATTGCTTTTCTATGTTAATCTTATCAGTCCACGCAATAAATAGAAGTGTACCATAAAGTATAACAGAAAGCCAGGGTAATCTTATAATATTATTTAAAAATTTATTTTAAATGCTTTTACAAACCCATCTGCATGACAACTTCATAATTGATCGGCGCCTACGATGATGTTCAGGGTCAGGTCCCCCTGGAACTAGATTTTCGATTTGTCCAAATCCATCTGCATTGGCAGTTGCATAATTGGTAGGTGTCGCCTGATGATGCTCTGGGTCAGGTCCCCCTGGAACCAGATGATTAATATCTCCAAATCCATCGATATTAGCAATAGCATAATTGGTAGGTGCCACCCGATGATGCTCCGGGTCAGGTCCCTCTGGAACCAGATGATTGATTTCTCCAAATTCATCGACATTAGCAGTTGCATAATTGGTAGGCACGCCTGATGATGCTCCGGGTCAGGTCCCCCAGGAACTAGATGATTGATTTCTCTAAATCCGTCGGCATTGACAGTTGCATAATTTGTTGGTTCCGCCCGATGATGCTCTGGGTCAGGTCCCCCTGGAACCAGATGATTTATTTTAACAAATCCATCGGCATTGGCAATTGCATCATTGGTAGGCACCGCCCGATGATGCTCCGGGTCAGGTCCCCCTGGAACCAGGTGATTAATTTCTCCAAATCCATCGGCATTGGCAGTTGCATAATTGGTAGACGCCCTCCGATGATGTTCCGGGTCTGGTCCCCCTGGAACCAAATTATTGATTTCTCCAAACCCATCGGCATTGTTTACTAAATCGGAGCTTAATAGGCCATCATTACTGATCACTCGAATCCCGTTAGCAATGCTAAGAGACAATGCCAATACCACCACGCAAAGGACTACGTTGGTTGCCATATGAAGTACTTCACTAGTCTAAACTCAAAGGATGCAAAAGCTATTTTTGCAAGAATTATTTATAGACAGACGTTTGGGACCTTTAGGAAAATGAATGTGTTTAAATATCTTCATTCAATGTTCAGCGAAAAGATTCATTCACTCTTTTGATGATTAATATCGTTTCTGGATGCATGTCGAAAAGATCATTCTTTTATCTGAATGATTAACCTGGTTTTTGGATGCATGAACACTTTTTTTTGAAAGATTCATTTTTTGTTCTGGTAATTAATCTGGTTTTAGGATGCACGAACACTTTTTTTTTGAATATATTCATTCTTTTATCTGATGATTAATTTGGTTTTTGGATGCATGAACACTTTTTTCTTGAAAAGATTCATTCTTTTATCTGGTGATTAATCTGGTTTTTGGATGCATGAACACTTTTTTTCTTGAATAGATGCTTTCTTTTATCTGATGATTAATCTGGTTTTTGAATGCATGAAACCCTTTTTTCGAAAAGATTCATTCTTTTGTCTGATGATTAATATAGTTTTTGAATTCATGAACACTTTTTTAAAAAGATACATTCTTTTATCGGATGACTAATTGGTTTTTGGATGCGTGAATATTTTTTTTGAAAAAATTCATTCTCTCCTGATGATTAATCTGCTTTTGGATGGATGAACATTCTCTCTTCTCATGATTCATTTAGTTTTTGCATTTTCTGAAAAGATTCATTCTCTTCTAATGAATAATCTTATTTTTGGGTGTCAGAGTTATCCAATAATTTGGGCCACACATATAACATTAAATGTATTGTGCTATTTAATTAATTAAGTTAAATTAAAGTGGTCTAATTGAAAATTGGCTTGAAGGTATAATCCTCATGGAAATAATATGTAGACATCGGTGACAAATCAAATTTTAAGCCAAATTATAAATATCTAAAAAATTATATATTTTTTCCTAAAACGTTATATATATATATATATATATATATATATATATATATATATATATATATATAAAATATATATATATATATATATTGAACCAACTCTCGATTTTATTCATGAAGGCCGAAAATGCCGAACCTTTACAAGTATACCATAAGGCGCAAAATGCCGATGCCTGTACACGTATACTGACAAAAGAAGAGGCTAACTAGAAACAAAATGAGGCCGCGGATAGGAGAGTCCCAAAATACCATCCGGCCATGCTTACAGAGGGGTCTCCGTTTACGGGACAGACGAATGGTCTCCCAAATAAGCTGGTCTGCGTTGTACTGGTTGCCTTCGTATCTCGCCTTATTACGATTTTTCCATATAATCCACATGGCGGCCGCAGCGACGATCTGGTAGCCATGGGATGCTAAGCCCCAGGTTGCCATTAGGTCGTGAAAGTTGTCGCCCCCATGAGACAATCTGCAATGCTGGAAAAGAGCTCTCCAGACCTTGACCGGTAGGTCCCCTGACCGAGGATGTGGTTGACTGTTTCCAATTGTTGATCAGAGCAACATGTGCATGCTGAAGAAAGGCTGGTCCTGATTGTGTTGAGAATGTCGTCGTTGGGAAGGTTATTGCGTAGGGCCCTCCAAATGAGGAAATACTACTTCTTGGGGATGCAAGTCTGCCAGAATAATGCTACGGTAGGGGGCGTGGCCGCAATACCTAGGATGACTCTTCTGGCCGACTTAACTGAGAATGTGCCGACATCATCGGGCGACCACTCGAGCTTATCGGCGTTCGGTTTGATCCTCAAGCCGCTACGACGAATGTGATCGACCGCCTCGGACCCAACCCATAACCGAACTTTGTTTCAGTTCTAGGTGTTGTTAGGAGGGTCCCACAAGTCCTTGATGGTACTGTTCCTAGGGGCAGCAGAAGTTTTAGGATACAAGAAATCGCCGACCCAGCGCTTCAAAAATGGTGACGCTTCGCCGATGCCCACCTTAAGGCGAATCGCTGGTTTGGCGAGGGATCACTCGATGAGAATGCACCGCCAGGCCGCAGAGGATCTGCTGTTAGTGATGGTTATGGACGGGTGGATGTGCTTGAAGTATCTGGCCTTCATGAACTTGGACCATAAGTTGATACTGGTACGAAGCGTCATCCAGAATTTCATCGAGAAAGCGTTAATAATATGGGAAAGTTTGGTGAAACCCTATCCTCTCTCCCCGATGGGACAGGCTATGGTGTCCCAGCTGGCCCAATGGTGCTTTTCGTGACTGCCGCTGTGTCCCCAGAGAAAGTTGCTGAAGATGCCCTCGATGTAGGATATAACTTTCTAGGGGGGAGCATGCTGCCAGGGTGTGGATTGGAATGGAAGTGAGGACGTGATTGATGAGGATTATCTTGCCTCCTGGGATAGAGTGGCGTTGTGCTAGGCCTCTAGCTTCTTCCTGATGCGATTGGCCAGGTTCTCGAAGATCCCGGCATTTGATTTGCCGTACACGAGGGGGAAACCTAGGTAGAGAAATGGAGGGTGCTTGATGGGGAATAAGGTGGTGGTTGATATACTAGCCGCTTGCTCTCTCTTGATATTGTGGTGGGTGTAGATAACACTTTTATCCGGGTTGATCTTCTGTCCTGAGCACCTTTCGTATTTCTGGAGCGTATTGTGGGCGACTTCTACCGATCCGGCATCTCCAGATGAGAATATAGGGATGTCGTCAGCGAAGGCCAGGTGGGTGATGATCGGGCAGCCGCTGGCCGTATGGTAGTGCTGGAAATTGGGGGTGCACGCCATCTTATTAAGGTTTCTGCTCAACGCATCCGCCGTAATGATGAAGATGGTGGAAGATAGAGGATCTCCTTGCCTAACCCCACGACTGGATTTGAAGAAACCGTCCGCTTGGCCATTAATAACCGTGGAGAACCAGGAGTTGCTGATCGATCTCCACACGACGTTGGTCCAGGTTTCGGGGAAGCTGAAGGCTCTGAAGACCCAGATCATGAATTTCCAATCCAGTCTGTCGTAGGCTTTATCCATGTCTAATTTGATAGCTAAGTTGCCCCCTCTTGCAGGGAGCTTAATGCAGGTGACTAACTCTTAGGCCAACATGATGTTATCTTGGATATTTCTCCTCCGAACAAAGCCACTATGTTCCTCCGAGATGATCTTTCGGAGAAGGCCAGCCATGCGGGTGTCGATGATCTTGGATATGATCTTGTTGGTAAAGGTACAGAGACTAATAGGGCAAAAGTCGCGGAATGTCTCTGGGTTGTCTTTTTTAGGGATGAGGATAAGGTTGGTGCTCGAGATGGCTCTGGGATAAGTAGCTCCCTGGAGGAAAGATTTTACCGCGTTGTGGATGTCAAACTTGATGATGTCCCAGCATGAGCGGAAGAAAATCCCCAAAAATCTGTCTGGCCCTAGCGTGCTGTGTGCGTCGAGGGCCCATACTGCTTCTTTCAACTCTTCCTCAGAGGAGGGTTGTTCGAGCCGAACATTGTCTGTGTCGCTGATAAGGTGGGGAACCTCGTCCAGGAAGGAGTTGTCTTTAAGGACCGTTTCCTTGGAAAATAGTCTGGAGTAGAACTTCGCGGCCGCCACTTGGATACCCATTTGATCGCTGATGCTGGTGTCGTTGTTTGCAGCAATCTGATGGAGAGTGAGTTTTTGTCTACGCCCCTTTACGCAGGCGTGGAAGAAGCTCGAGTTGTTGTCCCCCTCGCTGTCCCATTTGATCGTGGCCTTCTACTTCCAAAAATCGGACTCAATCTTCAGCCTGAATTTGAGGATGGCTTTTGTGAGATTCAGAGCCTTCCTGGTATCAGGCGACTAGTCGGTCATGTATCTCGCTTCAGCTCGAGTCATATCGTCCTCCGCCTCGCGAATAGCTTGGAAGATATCTCCATAAGCTTGCTTGCTCCAAGCTGTCAGAGCTTTCCTCGTGGCCTGGAGCTTTATGGCCAACCGGTTGAGGGGGTCTAGAGAGTCCGTGCTATTCCAAGTTTCTGTAACTACCCTCCAAAAATGCGGGTGCTCACTCCAGAAGTCTAGGAAGCGGAAGTCCTTTTTGGACTGGTTGGAGGTTCTGGTGATTCCAACCAGCAGGGGGTGTGGTCGGATTCGGTGGCATTGAGGTAAGGAAGCTTGGAGGTAGTCCCCATACCGAGACAGTGTGCGTTCGTTAACGCCCTATCGAGGTAGGAGAATTATCGACGGTCGCCTTCCTGCATGTTGCACCAGATGAATACATTGCCTGTAAAAGGGAGGGAGGTAAGGTGAGAGTTGAAGATGAAGTTATTGAAGTCTTTCATGGCTGAGAGAGGGGGGACGGCCGCCAATCTTCTCTTCTCTGCAAGTGATGGCATTAAAGTCCCCGTGTCACGACCCGTACCCACAGTGAGGGTACGAGAACGTAACGACGCCCAGCCTACGCCGCAGTGTCGGTGGTAGAACGCTGGCCTAGGTCAACATCTAACAAAATAAACGTACCTGTACAGTATATACTCGTGGCATAGCAGATACAGTCTCAATCACATCTAAGGAAGAGCATGATAAAGATAGATAAAACATGAAATCAAAAAGAGATACCGTAGATAGAAGTCTAAGTGTCTAAGATACACAAATCCAGAAATACATCTCAAAGCTCAAATACAGTAATCCATAAATACAACTCAAGACAACTGAAAATAAACTATGAGCAAAACCCTAGCTACCTATACAACCTCTACTGTGTCTCCTCTAGGCTAGCAGGCAACCTCCAGGCTATTTGTAAAATTTATCAACAGGTCCAGTCAGGACAGGAGCGAGCACAATACATCTCAACAAGTCATAGCAGGAAAAGAAAATATAATCATGCTAGAGAATAAAGTACAGAAAACTGAAGAATAGCATAATGTAAGAGAGAGACTGTAAGTAAATATCTATGATATATATAAAGAGAGACAGTGCTAGTGATTCAGAGTACTGGATAAACATGTGAATGGCTAAGGACTGATTCATGATTACACTACTTGGAATTGATTCATGATTACACTACTTGGATTTATTCACATGTTCATTTATACTCCCCCATCCCCAATCAATACACAAAGATCCATTCAAGTTACGTTAAGATTCATGATTATACTACATTGCCCATAAAGGGTGATTCATGAATTGATTCGTGAAGGCTCGGTGAACATGAGGGTACATGAGTCACTAGCTGATTCCCGAAGATTCATGATAATAGAAGCATGAGATACGTGATGTAAGTGAAACACACGAGACAAAAGTATCCGATGCTCTCGAGAGGGATAACATCTCATGAAGGGATCTATATAGTACCAATCCGTGTTACCAACGTGTCAGCATCAAGTAAGATAGTCTAAAGCAGGAAATATAATCCTAAACATGATATAAAATGATCAGAGAATGTACTCGCCTGATAACTGAATGTCCGAAGAGGGTGTACTGCCTAAGGAGAGGTGTCTGTCTCCTAATTAGAGCAACACAAGTTACAATATGTCTAAAATAAGAAAATAGACTGCTATAATGCATCTACATGCTGTCTAGGTCAAACTAGGCTAAAGTCAACACTTGGTTAACTCTAGTCAACTAGACTAGTCAAACTAGGTCAACTAGGTCAAACCTAAACCAAACAAGTCTATACTAATCTAACTAGTCTATTCTAGGCCTAATCAAGACTAAACAAGTCTAACTAAACTCTCACTAGGCAAACAGACACACCATAGGCTAAGAGCCCTAGGCTATAGGCTATATCATGCCTAAGCCAAACCACAAACACATATACACATAATAATATATATATCTAATATATTGTAGTACACTCATAACATATAGGCTACCTATATGTACATCCCACACATATATATATATATATATATATATATATATATATATATATATATATATATATATATATATATATATGCATCACTATTCACATATTCATATACATAGATATATATAGGAAAGCGATATATATAGGCACATACACATATATATATATATATATATATATATATATATATATATATATATATATATATATAAAGAGAGGTAAAAGAGTAAGTGAGAATGTGTGTGTTTGGCATGTGTGTGAAAGGATATGTGTTAATGTTCTAAAATTTAGTGATAGGTAGGTGTATGTGACATAGGATACATGATGTCAAAGTGTGTATGAATGCATGTGTGTAAAAGGTTAAGGTTAACTCAGTTTATAGAAATACATACATACATACTTACCTTGTATACATGCATACATACATATCATGTATATTACATTTACATGATACATACATGTATACTTGCATTATATTATACTTACATTCATGCATATTAGATACTTGTATTTATATTAACATATTGCAAACATTCATTTCATTCATGCATCTATGCATTACCTAAATGTTTTATACATATGCATACATTGTATATTCATATCATTTCATACATTAAAATAGAGACATACAAACATGCACACATCATATATTTCATACCTTGTATTACCTTACATATCATGTTATATATTATCATTCATTCCTTTCATATATTACATTATCTTTAAGTTGAATACATCATATATGGATACAATACATTATCTTGCATGCTTGCATTCATATATTACATTCTATATTACCTATATAAATGTATTTCCTCCCTTCATTCATGCTTGCATCATATACTCTACATTACCATACATGTTATCATTATATATTGCATTACAATATTTATACATTATGCATTCATATCTATCATTACATATATATCTTCATGCATACATTGTATATCATTCTTTCATTCATGCATTGCTTATATGCATTATATTAATTGCATTCCTATATGCTTGCATTCAACCATATATATACATTAATATAAAGAGAATATATATCATATATATATCATTTCATTCATCTAACATATCGTCTATTACATACTCTATATTCATTTAATATCCATACTACATAGGCTTATAGGTTACACAAAATACTTATATCGTATAGTCACTCTTCTACTTAAAACCAATACTGTACCAATTGGGCATTCACTAAATTCTAGGATTAAAGTATGTCGTAGCTCTTTGTGTTAGCTTTCCGAAACTTTAAACGGATCACATTTTCGTGTTCGGAAGCTTCCGGAATCGCGAAAATACCGAAACACGTTCGTCTTTCGTACAACTGACACTCAAATAATTCTACAGAACGTTACAGAAAGAATTTGTCTTATTAAAATATATATTTGGAAAGCTAACTTCGGTACAGTTCTTTTAAAAAAAATGTGAGATAAATTGGATTTCTAAGCTAAAAGTTTTGATATTTCTAAGTTGTTTTGGTTAATAAAAACGTGGATGAAAATTATGACGGATTTGACAAAAGAACACATATAGGCCAAGATACTTAGATACAAACATAGGTATCCAAATGAAACTCATTCTAACCATCCTAACTAAGATCAATCCACTCTTTAACCATTATAAAACTGAATTTAAATATCTATTTAAACTATTATCATACATACATACACATGGGGTGTCCTAATTTGGGATCTATCAAGTAGGACACAAGATACATATCTAAAATCCTTAAGAGACCTCCAAATGGCCTCAAATTTGAATCTAAATGGGACACATGCATGAGGATGGATCCTACGGATTCAAAACTAATTTATATGCAAAGAAAATCGATTTAGAGGATGGGTTTTACCTATTGGGAGTGGAATCCCAATGAAATCCTTTAGGACACGGCTCCGATACGAAGATCCCTCAAAGTGGATACTCCTCCTTGCACTCCTCTTCCAATCCTTCGTAGCACCCTTCCTTTGGAGAATGGGAATGATTGAGGGAAGGTTTGGTGAAGGAATGATTTGATTTGGAGATCAAATCAATGGGAAGGCTCTCTAAAATTGGGGAAGAACAAAAGAAAAATAAAAGAGGCAAGATTGTAATGAATGAAATGAATCATTCTCTCCTAAAGGTGGCTGCCATAAAGAGTCCATTAGGGCTAATGGGAAATATCCTAATTGTCCCTCTCTAGTCTCATACGGTTAAGTCTAGACTAGGTTCAAGTTTGGGGTCAAAATGATCTAGTTTTGAGTCTCTAACTTAACCATTCTAACATGATAAAAATTAGTTTAATTAACTAACTTAATGTTGGGTCTTGTGAGCCATGCTTAACTTAATATTGGGTCCCATCTAGAGTTCAAGCTACCCGGGTCACAATACAAGTCGGAACGAGACGAAACTCAAACCCGACTAAACAAATCCAATAAAAACAATATTAAAAATATAAAAATTTTCCAAAATATTAAAATATGAAAAATGACCAAAATTATAATACATCAATTTAAATATTATTAAAATAATCTAAAATTCACCAATTAATCAAAATACTAAATAATTCAAAAGTCACAAAATGGCCAAAATCCCCTTGGCCTAAAAAGTTGTAAATAGTCATTATAATCACATTGTTAGGTCCCCAGGGTTAGTCTCTAAGCTTAGAAAAATTAGGAATTAACTAGTTAACCATCAAAATCATAATTTAACATTTTAAATAGTTTTAAATAGATTAAAAAATTACCAAAAATCATAACATGAGTTAAATCTTATTATCGATTAATCAAAATTATAAAAGTTCAAAATTACCCTCATTTTAGAAAAGTGAGTGTTACAAGTCTACCCTCCTTAGAAAAATTTCGTCCTCGAAATTAAGATGGTCGTACTTTTTCTAGAGTCTCGTCCCCAACAATCATGGTCTCAGAACTTACCTAAATCATACGATTAAAAAGGATGGCATACAGGGTCATGGCATATGGTGGTAGTGTGAGTCTCATCTAGGTATACTAGTCATGGTAACCAAATGGGTCATAGGGTATCAAACATACAAGCAATCGGGGGTGTTAAACTAGAAAAGATACAGAAATAATAAATCATCAAAACTATAAGGCAGTCTACCATCCTATATAAAAACTGGTACTTATCAGAAAATAAAATAAGATAACTACCAATTATCTATAAAGGGGTACTATTCAAAGAAAAAATCAAAATCAAAAGTTAAAGAATGAAAGTCAATTGCATTGAAATCCAATCACAATATATATATATATAGAGAGAGAGCGTTAGAGAGGGAAAAGCTAGCATTATGTAAAGGTTATGTGGTTAGTGTGTGTATGGGTGTATGTGGACATGTTCATAGGGTTAGATAGTAAACGTGTGTGTATGTGTGTGAAATATACATGAAAGTGTATAAGAGGATTTGGGTTTTAAAACAATAGCTATCAAGTTACACTACTCATGGCATATTGGTTAAACAATCTACAATGCACAACCAATTTACTCATAACATGCATGGCTAACCATATATATACATATATCTATATGTATAGAGAGGTATAGATTTAGTTATGTATCTATATACATTATAACATGTATGCATAACTATATATATATATATATATATATTTTATATATATATATATATATATATATATATATATATATATTTTATATATATATATATATATATGAACATAACATAGAGATGAAGGGTTAGGTTTACATGGTAGTTGTGAACATTAGTGTACATTAGTGTAGAGTGTCAAGAGTATAGGGGTTATAACTTAAAATGAAGGGTTCAATCATTCAGTTCAGTTTAACATTACATATTAAATCTGAAATTGAACTAAACATTTAAAATCAATGTGATAAATGTTAACATGTATTCAGTTTTAGGATTTTGGAGAAATTGGAACATCAAACCAACCCAATGTTTATCACAACCTAACATATAAAAATATGAAATCGAACATTATATCCCTACATACAACAATGTATATACCTCAAAATATTACATTTAAAAACAACAATTTGAACTAATATTTAAAATCCAGTATTAAGGGTTAATATGCACACAGTCTCAAATTTGACAAGTTCAAACACAAAACTCAACCAATTTCTTTAAGAATTGAAACCTTGTGTATAAGATACATGTGCAGTGATGTAAACAAAACTAATAACATGAAATTTATATTTAAATTACGAATTTAAGCTGGAAAAAGCAGAGAACCAGAAATATTGTGATTTTGAGAATTTAAACATCAACAACATATTAATATATATTTAGATAGGTTGGTAATCAAAGCATAGCATGCATACGTGTCAGACAAGTGTCTGTGTCCACTATATCTATATTCTCATGTCCCAATATAAAATCAAATTCCATATCAAGACCAATAGTTAGATTCCTACCAAGATTGCAAAGTAGGTGATTGATGTAATCAAGACAGTTTTATTATTATTATTTAATACAAGAATATTAACAAGAAGGAAATAACAATAAAATCTGTTCTGCTTATTTGTTTAAAAGAAGGAACCATTTTGAAACCAGAGCTATAATATCAAATCCAAGATAAGGTCTAACAAAATTATCGATTCATTATTTTAAGAAGAGATTCATAGTAAGAAGTTACACAAAGGTTTGTAAAAACAGTTAAAGCTACCCTAAGTTAAATAATGAGAACAAAACAAAACAAACAAATAACAATTCCTTTTTTTTTTGAAGGACTAAAACAAAAGTAGAGAAAACATGTTCAAAAATATTTAAGGTACAATATGATAATCATGTGCGTCTATCCAAAACCATGGTACTCTAAATCCTCGTCATGCTAGTAAGCAAGGCTACGATAATCACAGATTCCTCGACTTAGGTACATACATCTAGAATCATGGTATTTAACATTTTTGCGATGTCGCTAGCTTGGCTGCGAAAACCTTCAATTCCCACACCCGAGAAATATATCCAAGTCAGACTATATGTCCTCACCATGCTGGCTAATGTGACTGTAGAAGACTAGATTCCATAACATAGATGACCTAGCCCATATAATTTTATCTTGACAAAAATTAAATTAAATCAATAATGAATACCCAAAAAAAAATCAAATTTATCAACGAACATTAAGATTCAAAAATGAACAAAAATCCATCAAGTCATATAAATACAAACTCGGATGCAACAGCTAACATCAAGATTCAAAACTCAACAATCATCATCAAAATCAAATCCAACAACAGAAAGTAAAGATAAATCAAATCAAGGGGAGAAGAGTTTTCAAATCGAAGTTAAAATAAGATTCTCAAGGGTCGTCCCAGGAATCTCTCAAGGGATCCTAACTGTGATTGAGTACCTTCAAAATATATCCTAATCCTACTGCAGGCTGTAGTGGTACTCTAGTTCGAATACCACTACACAAACTCGACCTACATGGGCCACCACTAAAAACGTGTCACGACCCGCACCCACTGTGAGGGTACGAGAACGTAACGACGCCCAACCTACGCCGCAGTGTCGGCGGTAGAACGCTGTCCTAGGTCAACATCTAACAAAATAAAGGTACCTGTACAGTATATACTCTCCGAATGGAGGTGACATAGCAGATACAGTCTCAATCACATCTAAGGTAGAGCATGATAAAGATAGATAAAACATGAAATCAAAAAGAGATACCGCAGATAGAAGTCTAAGTGTCTAAGATACACAAATCCAGAAATACATCTCAAAGCTCAAATACAGTAATCCATAAATACAACTCAAGACAACTGAAAATAAACTATGAGCAAAATCCTAGCTACCTATACAACCTCTACTGTGTCTCCTCTAGGCTAGCAGGCAACCTCCAGGCTATCTGTAAAATTTATCAACAGGTCCAGTCAGGACAGGAGCGAGCACAATACATCTCAACAAGTCATAGCAGGAAAAGAAAATATAATCATGCTAGAGAATAAAGTACAGGAAACTAAAGAATAGCATAATGTAAGAGAGAGACTGTAAGTAAATATCTATGATATATATAAAGAGAGACAGTGCTAGTGATTTAGAGTACTGGATAAACATGTGAATGGCTAAGGACTGATTCATGATTACACTACTTGGAATTGATTCATGATTATACTACTTGGATTTATTCACATGTTCATTTATACTCTCCCATCCCCAATCAATACACAAAGATCCATTCAAGTTACGTTAAGATTCATGATTATACTACGTTGCCCATAAAGGGTGATTCATGAATTGATTCGTAAAGGCTCGGTGATCATGAGCGTACATGAGTCACTTGCTGATTCCCGAAGATTCATGATAATAGAAGCATGAGATACGTGATGTAAGTAAAACATACGAGATAAAAGTATCCGATGCTCCCGAGAGGGATAACATCTCATGAAGGGATCCATATAGTACCAATCCGTGTTACCAACGTGTCAGCATCAAGTAAGATAGTCTAAAGCAGGAAATATAATCTTAAATATGATATGAAATGATCAGAGAATGTACTCGCCTGATAACTGAATGTCCAAAGAGGGAGTACTGCCTGAGGGGAGGTGTCTGTCTCCTAATTAGAGCAACACAAGTTACAACATATCTAAAATAAGAAAATAGACTGCTACAATGCATCTACATGCTGTCTAGGTCAAACTAGGCTAAATTCAACACTTGGTTAACTTTAGTCAACTAGACTAGTCAAACTAGGTCAACTAGGTCAAACCTAAACCAAACAAGTCTATACTAGTCTATTCTAGGCCTAATCAAGACTAAACAAGTCTAATGAAACTCTCACTAGGCAAACAGACACACCATTGGCTAAGAGCCCTAGGCTATAGGCTATATCATGCCTAAGCCAAACCACAAACACATATACACATAATAATATATATATCTAATATATTGTAGTACACTCATAACATATAGGCTACCTATATATACATCCCACATATATATATATATGCATCACTATTCATATATTCATATACATAGATATATATATAGGAAAGCTATATATATAGGCACATACATATATATAAAGAAAGAGAAAGAGATGTAAAAGAGTAAGTGAGTATGTGTGTGTTTGGCATGTGTGTGAAAGGATATGTGTTAATGTTCTAAAATTTAGTGATAGGTAGGTGTATGTGACATGGGATACATGATGTCAAAGGGTGTATGAATGCATGTGTGTAAAAGGTTATAGGTTAACTCAGTTTATAGAAATATATACATACATACTTACCTTGTATACATGCATACATACATATCATGTATATTACATTTACAAGATACATACATGTATACTTGTATTATATTATACTTACATTTATGCATATTAGATACTTGTATTTATATTAACATATTACAAACATTCATTTCATTCATGCATCTATGTATTACCTACATGTTTTATACATATGCATACATTGTATATTCATATCATTTCATACATTAACATAGAGACATACGAACATGCACATATCATATATTTCATACCTTGCATTACCTTACATATCATGTTATATATTATCATTCATTCCTTTCATATATTACATTATCTTTAAGTTGAATACATCATATATGTATACAATACATTATCTTGCATGCTTGCATTCATATATTACATTCTATATTACCTATGTACATATATTTCCTCTATTCATTCATGCTTGAATCATATACACTATATTACCATACATGTTATCATTATATATTGCATTACAATATTTATACATTATGCATTCATATCTATCATTACATATATATCTTCATACATACATTGTACATCATTCTTTCATTCATGCATTGCTTATATGCATTATATTAATTGCATTCCTACAGGCTTGCATTCAACCATATATATACATTAATGTAAAGAGAATATATATCATATATATATCATTTCATTCATCTAACATATCATGCATTACATACTCTATATTCATTTAATATCCATACTACATAGGCTCATAGGTTACACAAAATGCATATATCGTATAGTCACTCTTCTACTTAAAACCAATACTATACCAATTGGGCATTCACTAAATTTTAGGATTAATGTATGTCGTAGCCCTTTGTGTTAGCTTTCCAAAACATTAAACGGATCGCATTTTCGTGTCCGGAAGCTCTCGGAATCGCGAAATTACCGAAACACGTTCGTCTTTCGTACAGCTGACACTCAAATAATTCTACAGAAAGTTACAGAAAGAATTTGGCTTATTAAAATATATATTTGGAAAGCTAACTTCGATACGGTTCTTTTAAAAAAAACGTGAGATTTGGAGTTCTAAGCTAAAAGTTATGACATTTCTAAGTTGCTTTGGTTAATAAAAACGTGGATGAAAATTATGACGGATTTGACAAAATAACATATATAGGCCAAGATACTTAGATACAAACATAGGTATCCAAATGAAACTCATTCTAACCATCCTAACTAAGATCAATTCCACTCTCTAACCATTATAAAACTGAATTTAAATATCTATTTAAACTATTATCATACATACATACACATGGGGTGTCCTAATTTGGGATCTATCAAGTAGGACACAAGATACATATCTAAAATCCTCAAGAGAGCTCCAAATGGCCTCAAATTTGAATGTAAATGGGACACATGCATGAGATTGGATCCTACGGATTCAAAACTAATTTATATGTAAAAAAAATTGATTTAGAGGATGGGTTTTACCTATTGGGAGTGGAATTCCAATAAAATCCTTTAGGACACGGCTCCGATACGAAGATCCCTCAAAGTGGATACTCCTTCTTGCACTTCTCTTCCAATCCTTGGTAGCACCCTACCCTTGGAGAATGGGAATGATTGAGGGAAGGTTTGGTGAAGGAATGATTTGATTTGGAGATCAAATCAATGGGAAGGCTCTCTAAAATTGGGGAAGAACAAAAGGAAAATAAAAGAGGCAAGATTGTAATGAATGAAATGAATCATTCTCTCCTAAAGGTGGCTGGCATAAAGAGTCCATTAGGGCTAATAGGGAAATATCCTAATTGCCCCTCTCTATTCTCATATGGTTAAGTCTAGACTAGGTTCAAGTTTGGGGTCAAAATGATCTAGTTTTGAGTCTCTAACTTAACCATTCTAACATGATAAAAATTAGTTTAATTAACTAACTTAATGTTGTTTCTTGTGAGCCATGCTTAACTTAATATTGGGTTCGATCTAGAGTTCAAGCTACCCGGGTCACAATACATGTCGGAACGAGACGAAACTCAAACCCGACTAAACAAATCCAATAAAAACAATATTAAAAATATAAAATTTTTCCAAAATATTAAAATATGAAAAGTGACCAAAATCATAATACATCAATTTAAATATTATTAAAATAATCTAAAATTCACCAATTAATCAAAATTCTAAATAATTCAAAAGTCATAAAATGACCAAAATACCCTTAGCCTAAAAAGTTATAAATAGTCATTCTAATCACATGGTTAGGTCCCCATGGTTAGTCTCTAAGCTTAGAAAAACTAGGAATTAACTAGTTAACCATCAAAATCATAATTCAACATTTTAAATAGTTTTAAATTGATTAAAAAATTACCAAAAATTACAACATGAGTTAAATCTTATTATCGATTAATCAAAATTATAAAAGTTCAAAATTACCCTCATTTTAGAAAAGTGGGTGTTACACCCTGATGCAAAGCCATGGAAGGTTATGGTTGTGGTGGTTGGTGTCCAAGAGGTCGTTCCAGAGGTGTTTGCGCTCCGCAATGTCACAGCTGTCGTGAACCGCAGAAAGGATGGTACGTTTGGGAATCAAAGGGTGTTCCATCCAGCAAGACAGGGCTTGCCTGGAATCTTGGATGACTCTGATTTTGACGGCCTTGGAACAAAGGATCCAAATATCGCATCTGCCGGTAATGGCCGAGAGAAAGCCTAACTGCAGTTGAATGGATTTGAGCCTCTTGTGAGGGATTTTGGGTTCTAGGATAATCAAGATGTTGATCTTATGAGTTTTCTTAAGGCTGGTAATTCTCCTCATTGTAGGTTTGTTCGAACATTCCAGGAGAGAATATTCAGCATTAATGGAGGTTTGGGTGGGGTTGGTTGGACCGCTTTGCAGCGGACCTGGTGTGCATGGACTAGGACTTTGTGGTCCCCTTTTTGTCTGATTTCCTGGTAGAGATGGATGCTTCCCCTGTTTGTTTAGAGAATGTGCCCAGGGATGAGTCTTCGGGGCATTTAGGGAGTGCGACCGTTTCTCTGGCTGAATCGAGGTCAGGTTGCTCCGACAGGATGAGGAGGGTGTCGTCGGATATTCCAATCTGGTCACCTTCCGCCTGGAGAGGGAATTCGACGGCGAGGACCTGAAGACCTTTAAGGGCCTGCTCTGGCCCTAGGATAGCCATAGCATCTACGACAAAGTTGTCATACAAAGAATGAAGGTCGGTGGCGTTCAGAGGTGCTAGGAAAGATTCCTCTACGTCTTTTGGGAGATGGGCATTGAGGTCCTCAGTGTCCGCTCCGGCGGCCTTGTCGGTGTCAGCATAAAAAGTCGTGTCCTAGAGGGAGTCGATTGCTTCTGAAACGAGGGCATTGAACTGATTGGACAGGGGAAGGTTAGGAGGGTGGTAGAGGATCATGGCTTTTCTTATCGAGTTGCCTTTACTGGATTTGCCTTCGCTGGAGTTGAATCTGGTGTGGGAGTTCGGAAGACGAAAAAGGGGCGGTTGGGCAGATATTAGATGCTGGTCCCGTTTGGAATTGGGTTCTGTCCTCTCTGGTTTCTTCCTAAGCTCCGGATGGATACGGAAGCAATGCTTGGATAAGTGACCACGTAAATGGCAGTGAGTGCAGAAGATTATGTGGTTTTCGTAGATGATTTACTGAGTGTGAGTTTGGTTGCCAAGTTCGATGAGTATCTGGTTGGGGGGATCTGAGGTGAGGTCGAGTTCCACACATATCTTTGCGTAGTGAGCTTTAGTTAGGTTGTTGGTTTCTTTAGCATTGGCCACGTAAGTAACGAAGGAGTTGGCTATTCGCCTAAGCGCCGCCTGAACGAAACAAATGAGGGAAAGATTTGGAAGGATGACCCAGGTGGCAACTGTCGCTGAGTCTTCCTTGGTGTTAAAGTTCGCTGTCCACTTGATTATCTTTATCTGGTGGGTATCGACCCTCCTAGTACATTTGGACCACACCGTCTGTCACGACCCGCACCCGCTTTTCGGATACGAAGCGTGTCCAAGCCCAGCCTACGCCGCAGTATCGGCGGTAGTACGCTATCTATACTCAAGTCACGATAATCTAGAATCTCATAGTACTATATCTCATCCACAGAATAATCATATCACAATCAAGATCAATAAAAAAGGCATGAATTGAACAATAATGAATGCAACTGAATATCAAGAATCAATGTCATGTCCGGTGGACACAAATCCACTACTAATAGACGGAAAGAGAAAATTACATAAAATATACTAACTGAATACAACCTGCTGACCAAGGCAATCCCAACTTTAAACTCCGCGGTCTGGTGCTAACTCAACCCACTCATCTGCTCCTGACTCAAACTCGGCTAACCTGAGGAGATCATCAGGTCCTCAGAGGACATAGTAAGATATATAATATACATGCCTATCTAGCAGTTTTATAATACGCAAGAAAATAAACAAGAAAAATAGGAACACGACAAATAACTACGAACACGAACATGAACACGAACACTAGAACAACGATGTATAAATAAACTGCCGGATGAACGATAAATACGATATCAATGGAAGAACTAAACCCTCATCCCGAGTGTGGACTCACGGGTTTGAACTAAGCACTAACCCACGTCCCGAGTGTGGATTCTCTGGTTAGCTCACGGCAAGGCACCCTCGTCCCGTGTGTTGGACACTCTGGTGCAAATGGTCAACCCTCGTCCCGTGTGTGGACTGTCTGGTGCCAATGAACACGACAAACACCCTCGTCCCGAGTGTGGACTCTCTGGTGCACTAATCAACCCTCGTCCCGTGTGTGGACTCTCTGGTTGGGTAAAACGGAAATCAAAGCTATAGCTGTTCATCACACGCACTTGTTCTATAACACGACTCAAGCAAAGTACTAGTGAGAACAACTCCAACACAAGGCCAAACATGAATACGGCTATATACAATAAGAACAACTCCACAGGAAATAACACGAAAAGCACATGTCTATAAATAATCCAAAGACTGTAAAATGAAAGGAAATACATGTAAGTAAAACTGTAGAGGGAGGCAAGATATACTTCCCTGTGGTCCTGCACTACTAGTACGGGTCAAAAGCTGAGTCAAAACCCAATAAAATTGTTTTATGAATTAGTAGGATCAAGATATAATTTGAGAGTGTAAAATTGTCTAACAATTTGACTATTAGCTTTCTAGGTTGATTTGTATTTTAATGAGTAGGTAGTACCTTGCCTCATGCTCCCCAACCCCTTTGTGACACTATACTGGTGTATGATTCACCTATTGACTAAGTCCCTATATACACCAATCATCTATGCACAGGTTTTATATTGGATACTACATACCTTGCTGCCAAATATGTTCCATTACAACTAACTGTACTTTGCTAATCCTACAGTGGTACACAACTAACCCCCCTTGGTGTCAGAGGCTAACTAATAATCTATACAAGAGATGTCTGAACAAGTAGTTCCATATCTGTACTAACATATGACCTCTAAGCTTGACAGATACCAGGATAATGCAACTAAATTTAAATTGGGATGTATTCTCATAAGACGAGGCGACTGCTACCTTTAAGTAAGTGAATTGACATGCACAAGAGAGGATTGATCACATTTAGATGTGAGTATGACTGACACTCTAATGTCCTGGTCACATGGACCCACTGGACTTGGGTACCAAGGAGTATTCATGTTTAGAGGGTAGCAACCAAACTTATTGCTCTCCTGATGATGTTGTCTACAGGTATATATGTACACTACAGGTACTGATCCCTGCCTAACCTATCAGTGTAACATCAATGTGTCAAACAAGAATATCTCAGAGTATTACAACTGCTACTGTAATAATGCAACCTCGAAAATAACAACCTATATAACTCAGGGATCTGATCATGTCAGACCTGACTGTGTAGGGGCATGTGGGCTAAATCTATATGCCAAGTTATCTCATTGTCTCATCTGCAATCGAAAGCAAACTTTTGCTGTGTGATACTCAAATCGAAAGCATATAAAGACTTATATATATGGGCTAAATAAAAGAACTGATACACTCTTACTGCCCTGTTTTCCTGCTTATCCCCTTTTCTTTCAAAGCCTTTAATATATCATGTGGATATATCCTATACCCATGTTAATGACCCACAGGAACTCATGTCCTCCTACTAGTACCTGATAGTTAATGAAAAGGAAAGGTTCATCACTATTCCCTTTCAGGCCCTGCTATTTGCTGACATATCTTAAGTGGTCAATACACTATATTTCTCATCAAGGATTGAACTAATCCCTTCCCAGGTTTTGCTTACCTCTGTACACCATATATTACTCACCCTTGGAACCAACTGGTGCACATGCACTGCTGTCCTAAACATATCAGTTATAACCTATCATCAGGGAAGAGTTTGTATATTCCCAGGCTTCTCTATCAGTCATCCCCCCTTATCTTTACATATCCTGCACAAGTGTTTTTAGAACCATGTCCTTAGCTTATTTTATGGCCAGTGGAGCTTGTGTCATATTACTGGTGCACTCAACCCGGGTAGGATTTATGGTGTACCATGCCATGTTGGACTAATCTGCCCTGCTACCTATTGCTCTGCAAGGCTATGGCTTTGCCATATGCTTTTTGTTGATGCCTACCTATCTGTCTTCCAGTCCTTGGACCTATCCCAGTAGCTGACACTAGGATGGATTCATCCTTCAGGTACTATACCTAAGTCCCTGTGTATACCAGGATATCCTGGGTGCCTCTTACTTGTAATCTAAGAATAGGACAACCCTCTCATAAGCTACATTAAATGCACTTGCCTATTACCCGAATTTGCTCAGGTGGTACACCTATACTAGCCTAGCCATGTTCTTCCTATTAACTCACGTTCACATCCCATTCCACCATAGGCACAATCCTGTGGTCCTCGACCTCTGATATTTGAATTCCTGCTTTAAACCTTCCTAATGTAGGTGATACTTCCTGGATTATACTTTGCATCCCCTAATCCAACTAGGGTTAGTTGCTATCTGACACCTTGTTAACATCACTGTGACACTGTCCCCATGGCTGCAAAAGACCTTAAAGGCCCCAGGACTTGGTACATTAAGGTGTAAACTAATTAAGGGCTGAAACATTTGGCACAGTGTGTACCTGACAATGTAAAACTTGGTTCACCAGCACCTGGCCACACACTTACCCTTAGGTATTGCCTATGTGTCATCTCTTCCTACACTGTGTACCTATGATACTAGGTTGCCTTAGGCTAGATTTCCACCAGATACTATGATACCCTACCTTTACATATCCCAAGTACAACTGGCACACCATGTGCAACTAGCACCCTTACACCTATTATGCTACTAGAGAGGGGTACCAACCTGTCCCCTGAATACCTACTCATTGTTACTCTGTATGAACTGAACAGAGAAAAACCCCAAGACTCGATTATAATGAACAACATAGATGTCCAATAGATAATTGATTACCTTGGAATAGAGGTTAGGTTCAGATGCAAAAGTTATATGGAATAAAATAAGTTAGTAAAAGGAGTTGTCCAAGTTCATGCTGATATCAATCAACATCAATTTTCCTTCTCTATTACCTATTGGTACACCTCTCACCAACTCTAATTCTGCATACGTATACTCCAATTTGAGTAAATGGGTATCTTAGGAAACAAATCAGCCATACCTCTGTACTCTTAATGGTTTAAACAAGATCTATTCTAATCGATGGCATACACCCATAATTTCCCAATATTGGATCATACTCCTAGGTTGTACTTTACTATAGATCAATGACATAAATTAGAAGGGAAGGAATTTACCTGCTAGTTGTTGGCTGAAAAATCCATCGTCCCCAAGTCTCCTGATATCTCTTCGGCTGAGAAGTATTTGAGATTAGGGTTTGAAGAGAGGTTGGGGGTCGGCTACAAGCCCCCATATATGTACTCCTATTCGACCTCCTGAAGGGAAATCGAAAAGATTTGATTTAATCTCCTCGAAGATTTGAAGAGATCGAAATCAAGATTTGAACAAAATAAGGGGTTTTGAGAGTTCGGTTAAGAAAAGAGATTTAAATAAAGATATTTGCATTATGGTCCCTACCCATTCCTGTATTTCCCTGTCATTACATATATTAACCTTTTGGTCCCCCCATTGCAATTTGAATAAAACATCACAAAAAATGAGGCATTAAACAATTTTAAATTTTCAAATTAATAAATAAAAAGAAAATTTTGGTCAAGGGGTTGACAACTCTATCCCCCTTAAACAAATTTCGTCCTCGAAATTTAATAAGCCGTGATCCACTAGAATAGTCTAGAACAACTGCTATAAGAGACATTCTATTTTTCTAAAAATAATTCAAAGTCTAATGTGGTCTATCTATAATACTGTCAATCCTACTGAAAATTCTCGTCAGCTGCTCCCTGTGGTGTTGTCTTATCTACCGTGTTCATGGCATTGGCTTGTCCTTCCTGTGCGACTGGGAATGGTGGTGTTATCATGTTCTTCTTTGGGCAATCTCGAGATAAGTGCTGGTTGGATCCATAGGTGTAGCATAACCTTAACCATCTTCGGTAGTTTTCTTGGATGTGGCCTCTTTTCTTGCAGTACTGGCAGGTGGGAGCATCTTAAACTTGTTGTGGGGCTGCTCGTGGTTGCTGTTGATGCTGCTGTGCTGAGGTCCTCTAGGAATTATTGGGACGTTTTACCGATGTTGATTGGTTGTTGCCTCCTCCTATCTCGATTCCTCTTCGGCTTGTGACTCAGCTCTTCTTCTATAGCTTGGGCGACTTCTAGAATCTTCTCGTAAGTGGCGACTCGACTGGTGGCGATGGCTAGACGAATCTCGTGAGATAGTCCTTTCCTGAATCGTCGTGTCTTGTCTTCAGGGGTGCTGATCGAGTTCTCTGCGAAGCGGCTGAGGCAAGAAAATTCTGATGTGTACTCGTCGACGGTGAGGTTGCCTCACTCTAGGTGCTCGAACTGGCTCACTAGTGCCTCTCGTGCCACATATGGATAGAACTTATTCTTGAACAGTCGCTTGAACTCCTCCCAAGTTATGTCTGGGGCAGAAAATCGGGGCTCGCCTTGGTACCATGTCTGCGCGTTATAAAAAACTATCCACTGACTGACTCGATCTTCAGATCTTCTGGGACTCGGGCCATCTTCAGATACCTCTCCACGTTCTACACCCATTCATCATCATAGATAATCCCCTCTGTCCTATGAAACTCTTTGGGCCTAAAGTTTATGAAGTGCTTGGAAGTCCCAGGGCGCTGTCGCGGTGCATCTCTAAACTGAAGAGCTTCTCGCAAACTGTCACAGAACATGTTGGCTTGCTGCTAGAAGATCCCGAGGAGTATGACATTGTCCAGTACTGGTGGCAGAGGTAGAACAGGTGCTGGGTACATCGGAGGTGCTAGATACATCATAGGAGCGGGGTATATCGCTGGTGCTGGGTGCATGGCTGGTACTGGACGTGGAACCCCTGGCAGTAGGACAGATGCTGGTGGCAGATCGGATGTTGGTGGTGGAGTCTGCGGAGGTGGTAGAATGTCGCCTCTGTGAAATCTCGAGAGCTGTGGCTGATTGCCCGTATGAGTGAGCTGGCCTCCTTGTGTTGGCGAGGTCATGTACGTAAAAAAGCCTCATATAGCCCGTGGAGTGTTCAATGCAGCGTTGTTCCTGTCTTGAGAGTTTATCTTAACTGTAATAAGAGAAAATACTTTAGCCGTTGAAGAAATTTCAAGCAGGATACGAGTTAAGGATTCAATAAATTCAAGGATTAAGGATTATCAAGGAGTCAAGACATGTGGATGAGATCCGAAGTGTCTAATCCTATTCACAGGCTCACGACGGCACAGTGACGTAACCGAAGTGATTAACGTAGACCTGCATGGGCCACCAAAAAACTTGTCATGCCTCGCACCCACTTTTCGGATACGAAGCGTGTCCAAGCCTAGCCTACGCCGCAGTGTCGGTGGTAGTATGATGTTTATACTCAAGTCACGGTAATCTAGAATCTCATGGTACTATATCTCATCCACAGAATAATCATGTCACAATCAAGATCAATGAAAAAGGCATGAACTGAACAATAATGAATATAACTGAATATCAAGAATCAATGTCACGTCCGGTGGACACAAATCCACTACCAATAGACGGAAAGAGAAAAGTACATAAAATATACTAACTGAATACAACCTGCTAACCAAGGCAATCCCAACTGTAAACTCTGCAGTCTGGAGCTAACTCAACCCACTCGTCTGCTCCTGACTCAAACTTGGCTAACCTGAGGAGATCATCAGGTCCTCAGAGGACGTAGCAAGATACATAATATACATGCCTATCTAGCAGTTTTATTATGTACAAGAAAATAAACAGAAAAAAAGGAACATAACAAATGACTACGAACAAGAACACGAACAGGAACACTAGAACAACTACGTATAAATGAACTGCCAGATAAACGATAAATATGAGATCAATGGAAGAACCAAACCCTCATCCCGTGTGTGGACTCACGGGTTTGAACTAAGCACTAACCCTCGTCCAGAGTGTGGCCTCTCTGGTTAGCTCACGGCAAGGCACCCTCGTCCCGTGTGTTGGACACTCTGGTGCAAATGGTCAGCCCTCGTCCCGTGTGTAGACTCTCTGGTGCCAATGAATACGACAAACACCCTCGTCCCGAGTGTGGACTCTCTTGTGCACTAATCAACCCTCGTCCCGTGTGTGGACTCTCTGGTTGGATAAAACGGAAATCAAAGCTATAGCTGTTCATCACACGCACTTATTCTATAACACGACTCAAGTAAAGTACTGGTGAGAACAACTCCAAACACAAGGCCAAACATGAACACGGCTATATGCAATAAGAACAACTCTACAGGAAATAACACGAAAAGCACATGTCCATAAATAATCCAAAAACTGTAAAATGAAAGGAAATGCATGTGAGTAAAACTGTAGAGGGAGGCAATGTATACTTGCCTGTGGTCCTGCGCTGCTAGCACGGGTCAAAAGCTGAGTCAAAACCCAATAAACCTGTTTTATTTATTAATAGGATCAAAATATAATTTGAGAGTGTAAAATTGTCTAACTATTTGACTATTAGCTTTCTAGGTTGCTTTGTATTTTAATGAGTAGGTAGTACCTTGCCTCATGCTCTCCAACCCCTTTGTGACACTGTACTGGTATATGATTCACCTATTCACTAAGTCCCTATATACACCAATCATCTATGCACAGGTTTTATATTGGATACTACATACCTTGCTGCCAAACCTGTTCCATTACAACTAACTGTACTTTGCTAATCCTACAGTGGTACACAAGTAACTAACCCCCCTTTGGTGTCAGAGGCCAACTAATAATCTATACAAGAGATGTCTGAACAAGTAGTTCCATATCTGTACTAACATATGACCTCTAGGCTTGACAGATTCCAGGATAATGCAACTAAAGTTAAATTGGGATGTATTCTCATAAGATGAGGCGGCTGCTACCTCTAAGTAAGTGAATTGACATGCACAAGAGAGCACTGATCACATTTAGATGTGTGTATGACTGACACTCTAATGTCCTGGTCACATGGACCCACTGGACTTGGTTACCAAGGAGTATTCTTGTTTTGAGGCTAGCAACCAAACTTGTTGCTCTCCTGATGATGTTGTCTACAAGTATATATGTACACTACAGGTACTGATCCCTGCCTAACCTATCAGTGTAACATCAATGTGTCAAACAAGAATATCTCAGAGTATTACAACTGCTACTGTAATAATGCAACCTGGGAAATAACAACCTATATAACTCAGGGATCTGATCATCTCAGACCTGGCTGTGTAGGGGCATGTGGGCTAAATCTATATGCTAAGTTATCTCATTGTCTCATCTGCAATCGAAAGCAAATTTTTGCTGTGTGATACTCAAATCGAAAGCATACAAAGACTTATATATATGGGCTAAATAAAAGAACTGATACACTCTTACTACCCTGTTTTCCTGTCTATCACCTTTTTCTTCAAAGACTTTAATGTATCCTGTGGATACATCCATTCCTAAACCTCTACTGATGTAAATCCTATACCCATGTTAATGACCCATAGGAACTCATGTCCTCCTACTAGTACCTGATAGTTAATGAAAAGGAAAGGTTCATCACTATTTCCTTTCAGGCCCTGCTATTTGCTGACATATCTTAAGTTGTCAATACACTATGTTTTTCATCAAGGATTGAACTAATCCCTTTCCAGGTTTTGCTTACCTCTGCACACCATATATTACTCACCCTTGGAACCAACTGGTGCACATGCACTGCTGTCCTATACCTATCAGTTGTAACATATCATTAGAGAAGAGTTTGTATATTCCCAGGCTTCTCTATCAGTCATCCCCCTTATCTTTATATATCCTTCACAGGTGTTTTCAGAACCATGTCCTTAGCTTATTTTATGGCCAGTGGAGCTTGTGTCATATTACTGGTGCACTCAACCCTGGTAGGATTTATGGTGTACCATGCCAAGTTGGCCTAATCTGCCCTGCTACCTATTGCTCTGCAAGGCTATGGCTTTGCCATATGCTTTCTGTTAATGCCTACCTATTTGTCTTCCAGTCCTTGGACCTATCCCAGTAGCTGACACTAGGATGGATTCATCCTTCAGGTACTATACCTAAGTCCCTGCGTATACCAGGATATCCTGGGTGCCTCTTACTTGTAATCTAAGGACAGGACAACCCTCTCATAAGCTATATTAAATGCACTTGCCAGCTACCCGGATTTGCTCAGGTGGTACACCTACACTAGCCTAGCCATGTTCTTCCTATTAACTTACGTTCACATCCCATTCCACTATAGGCACAATCCTGTGGTCCTCGACCTCTGATATTTGAACTCCTACTTCAAACCTTCCTAATGTAGGTGATACTTCCTGGATTATACTTTGCATCCCCTAATCCAACTAGGGTTAGTTGCTATCTGACACCTTGTTAGCATCCCTGTGACACTGTCCCCATGGCTGCAAAAGACCTTAAAGGCCCCAGGACTTGGTACATTAAGGTGTAAACCAATTAAGGGCTAAAACATTTGGCACAGTATGTACCTGACAATGTAAAACTTGGTTTACCAGCACCTGGACACACACTTACCCTTAGGTATTGCCTATATGTCAGCTCTTCCTACACTGTGTACCTATGATACTAGGTTGCCTTAGGCTAGATTTCCACCAGATACTATGATACCCTACCCTTACATATCCCAAGTACAAATGGCACACCATGTGCAACTAGCACACTTACACCTGTTATGCTACTAGACAGGGGTACCAACCTGTCCCATGAATACCTACTCGCTGATACTCTGTGTGAACTGAAAAGAGAAAAAACCCCAAGACTCGATTATAATGAACGACATAGATGTCCAATAGATAATTGATTGCCTTGGAATAAAGGTTAGATTTAGATTCAAAGGTTACATGGAATAAAACAAGTCAGTAAAAAGAGTAGTCCAGGTTCAGGCTAATATCAGTCAACATCAATTTTCCTTCTCTATTACCGATTGGTACACCTTTCACCAACTCTAATTCTGCATACATATACTCCAATTTGAGTAAATGGGTATCTCAGGAAACAAATCAGCCATACCTCTGTACTCTTAATAGTTTAAACAAGATCTATTCTAATCGATGGCATACACCCATAATTTCCTAATATTGGATCATACACCTAGGTTGTACTTTACTATGGATCAATGACAAAAATTAGAAGGGAAGGAATTTACCTGCTAGTTGTTGGCTGAGAAATCCACCGTCCCCAAGTCTACTGATATCTCTTCGGCTGAGAAGTATTTGAGATTAGGGTTTGAAAAGAGGTTGGGGGTCGGCTACAAGCCCCCATATATGTACTCCTATTCGACCTCCTGAAGGGAAATTGAAAAGATTCGATTTTATCTCATCGAAGATTTGAAGAGATCGAAATCAAGATTTGAACAGAAGAAGGGGTTTTGAGAGTTCGGTTAAGAAAAGAGATTTGAATGAGGATATTTACATTATGGTCCCTACCTATTCCTGTATTTCCCTGTCATTACATATATTAACCTTTTGGTCCCCCCATTGTATTTTGAATAAAACATCACAATAAATGAGACATTAAATAATTTAAATTTTTTAAATTAATAAATAAAAAGAAAAATTTGGTCAAGGAGTTGACAACTCTATCCCCCTTAAACAAATTTCGTCCTCAAAATTTAATAAGCCGTGATCCACTAGAATAGTCTAGAACAACTGCTATAAGAGAAATTCCATTTTTCTAAAAATAATTCAAAGTCTAATGTGGTCTATCTATAATACTGTCAATCCTACTGAAAATTCTCGCTATCTTCTCCCTGTGGTGTTGTCTTATCCACCGCGTTCATGGCATAGGCTTGCCCTTCCTGTGCGGCTGGGAATGGTGGTGCTGTCGCGTTCTTCTTTGGGCAATCACGAGATAAGTGCTGGTTGGATCCACAAGTTTAGCACAACCTTAACCATCTTCAACAGTTTTCTTGGACGTGGCCTTTTTTCTTGCAGTACTGGCAGGTGGGAGCATCTTGAACTGTTGTGGGGCTGCTCGTGGTTGCTGTTGATGCTGTTGTGCTGAGGTCCTCTCGAAATTATTGGAATGTTTTGCCAGTGTTGATTGGTTGTTGCCTCCTCCTAATGCGTCTCGATTCCTCTTCGGCTTGTGACTCAGCTCTTCTTATACAGCTTGGGCGACTTCTAGAATCTCTTCGTAAGTGGCGGCTCGACTGGTGGCGATGGCTAGACGAATCTCGTGAGATACTCCTTTCCTGAATCGTCGCACCTTGTCTTCAGGGGTGCTGACCAATTTCTCCGCGAAGCGGTTGAGGCAAGAAAATTCCAATGTGTACTCGTCGACGGTGAGGTTGCCTTGCTCTAGGTGCTCGAACTGGCTCACTAGCGCCTCTCGTGCCACATATGGATAGAACTTCTTTTTGAACAGTCGCTTGAAGTCCTCCCAAGTTACGTCTGGAGCAGAAAATTGGGGCTCGCCTTGGTACCATGTCCGCCTTGGTGCCATATATGGATAGAACTTCTTCTTGACTGACTCGATCTTCAGATCTTCTGGGACTCGGGCCATCTTCAGATACCTCTCCACGTTCTCCATCCATTCATCAGCGTAGATAATCCCCTCTGTTCCATGAAACTCTCTGGGTAATTTTGGACTTTTGTATTTTAAGTCATTAAAATAAGGGTAATTTTGAACTTTTGTATTTTAAATCATTAAAATATTAGATTTTTGTCATGATATAATTTTTGGTGATTTTTAGTTATTTTAAAACTATTTAAAATGGTGATGTGTGAATTTGGTGTTTTGATAGTGTAACCTTAGTCATGCATGACCTAGAAGACTAATCATGATCATGGATACCTAACCATGTGATTAGGATGACTAATTGTGACTTTTAGCCTAAGGGTATTTTTGTCATTTTGACACTTTTGTGAAATTGTAAATTATATGAATTAAATATGTGCTAGTTAATTATTTGAGACTTGACCTAGAAGTTTAGCCTAATCTAGATGTTAGTCATGACCCTAGAGACTAAGTTAGAGGGTTTCAACTAAGTAATCAAATTAGATTAATATCTAGATATTTTGTTAGTGGGATATTTTAGGCTAAATGTTAAGAAAGATTACTTTAGTTGTGAGCCCTTAGATTGGCTTGAATTTGTTAGAGAAGCCTTGACCACTCATCCTAAACCCTAACCCTAACCTAATGGCAGCCATCAAACACCCTCCCTCTATAAATACAACACATTAACCCTTTAGCATCATTTTAAATCATTTTAATTGCCTCTTTTTGTGTTCTTCCCCAATTCCGCCCCAAATACCCAAATCAACTCCAAATTGAGCCTAGTCTTTTATATTGGACTCCCCTACATTAGAGGACACCATTAGTGTGTAGCTAGCAAGGATTCGGAGGCTCAGGATCGTCGTAAGTTGTAGAGGAGCCCTCATTCAAAAAGCTCTAAATTAAGGTTTCACCTTCAATAGGTAAAACCAATCAAACCTAATCAAATTCTAGTTTTCTTTCCATGGATGCATTCATCTAGGTATACCCTAGTTGTGGGTCAAGTTTGGTAGGAAACCGCGTCCATTTAGTGTCCGTATCAGACACGTATCAGTGTCCTTGAATAGGTGTTTGATGAATTGCCTCTTAGGATTAAATGTTGTTTAATTTGAATTCTATTTTAAAAAGATTATAGCCCTATATGTGTAGGTCACGAAACCCTAACTCTGAGCACACTTCGTGTACCTTTTTGTGTCCAAAATTGGATACGAACACGTGCACGAGGCCACGGTTCACTGTCCTGCTACCTCGTGTCCAGTTCTCACTGGACACGACACGAGACACCACCATTTTTGGTCAGCACCGAGGGGCAATGTCTGACATGCCACCCACAAAGTTTTAGAGGGACTCGTGTCGTATCAGACACGCAATCGCGTGAGCATGCGATTTGTACTGCACTGCACGAGCGTGCAAGTACTATCCGATACGGGCTTCGTGTCCTTCGTGGACACGTCATGGTTGTATTTCAGGGACACATTTGGTTAGGCCATCACCTGTCGAACTTAGGGACACGAGCACGAGCTCTCTAGTGTCATGTGTCGTGTCCCAGGACACTCGACACATCAGCATGAGGCAGTGCATGCACTGTCCTCTGATGTTGGGTTTGACACATTATTTAACACTTCGTGTCCTAATTTTTGGACACGAATGCATCCTCCTGACACGTCTTCATGTGAGAAACACTCAGCACACACTGATTTTGGGTTTATCATTAGTATTGGGTTTCGATTTGGGTTCAACTCGAATACTAATACTCTAAAAACTGTGACTTGGAATTGGTTTAAACTGTCAACTGAAATTGTTATATGTTAATTGAGTTTAGGGTTAAGGTTGTAAATATATGTAAGTTTGCTTGTTTAAATTCATTTGGTTCAAATGTGATGAATGTAAACTGAAACTTATGAACTGAACCTGTGTACTAAGAATTGAAAACCTGAGTTTTGATTGATATGTTAAATAATGTTAACTGAGAATTGATTTTGATTTCTTATTTTTTCTGAGATTATATATGTATGTTGTTATACTCCTAGGATACATGTCGTGTTGTTGTTTCGGTTTGAGAACTATAGGTTTGGTTTGATGACTATTCGAACTCCATTTTTAGGACTGAACATGTAGACTGAAAACTGAGTTTCAATATCTGTTTTTCTGAGATTTAATGTTAAATCAGTTTTAGAATTAAGGTTGTGTAAATATATATGTTAGTTGTTGTTAATTCCATTTGGTTGAATGTTGGAGTTAACATAAAAACTGAACTATTAAATTCCTGAGTATTAAATCAATGAATGTTGTAAACTGAAATGTAATGTCTGGGATTTAAAGTGAAGGCTGAAATGAGTCTAGTTGATAACTGTAGACTAAAATTTCAATGTCATAACCGAGCACCTGAAAACTGAGATACCAGTTTAATTCATATGTCATGTTGTCCTTTAGCTTTTAAATTCAGTCCATAATCCATGAACACATGTATGAATGAATGGAACACATGTATGTATGAGTGAATACATGTAGGTATGAATGTAGAATATAATATGTAAATACATGTTCTCAGTTGGTTTAAAACCTGAGGATTTCTTTCCTATATGTAAATAACTGAGTTTCCCTATATTAAAACCTGGGAACATGGTTAGTTGATTTTAGATTTGGTTTTAATTGAATTCAAGTTTTGGAAATTGATATGTAAATGTCAACTTAGAAATTGAAAACTGAATTGAGAATATGAGTTAGTTTAAAACTGAAACTGAAATGTGTAAGTGAGTTTGGTTGGGGATTGAATATGGAAAGAGAAATGTAAACCTTAAATTTCCTATGTTTCTAATGAGGATTAGTTAACGGTTAAGTCTGAAATTAATATGCATGAACTAAAATCAGTCACTCCTTTCACTCACTCACTCTCTTTCACTAACCCTCTACATGTACACTCATGTTCTTCCCCTCTTCTTATGCAATATAGGTAATGTATAATGTATACATGATATGTAAAATATGCATGTAGGCATGTAAGAATGTATAGTGTAATGCAAGGTATTGTATGTAGGCATGAAGGCATATATGTATGCAATGTATGCAAGTAATATAGCAATGTAGTGATGCAAGATACAATGTATTATAGTGTTGTGATAGCGTGTATGTATGCCTATATAAAGGTATATATGTAACACTATGTATAACTCACCTCTATATGAATATAGGTATATGATAATGTATATAATGATGTGATGTGACATGCATATAGTATGTGTATAGATGCCTTGGTGTGGTTCACATTGATTTGCTTTGCTTATGTCGAGCCTTGATTGCCTAGGTTAACTTGGTTAGGCTAGTTAGACTAGCCCTTGACCTAGTTTGACTAGAGTTGACCAAAAGTCAATATGAAGTTAATATTGACCAATTGACTTAGTTGACCAATAGTTGACTTGACCTAGATTGACCTAGAAATCATCTAGATGAATTGTATTCTTCAAATTATAATCCCCTTGTATACATTATGACTTGTGTTGCTCTAAATAGGACTCAGATATCTCATATCGGACAGTGTATTCTCACAGACATTCAGATCGCAGGCGAGTACATTCTCTGATCGTTTCATACTTGTCACGACTTATATTCTTGCTCTAGATTACTTTACTTGATACTGACACTTGTTACCACGGATTGGTACTATATGGATCTCTTCTTGGGATGTTATCCCCCTTAGCGGGCGCATCGGATACTTCATGTCGTGTGTTTCATGTACATCATGTATTCCTTGCTCATGTGTTATTCATGTACACTCATGTTCTCTCATGTATGCTCATGTACTTTCATGTGCTCTCGTGTACGTTTATGTTTCCTCATGTGCTTTGTGTGTAACCAAAATATCATGTTCGTAACGTAACTTGACTGGTTCCTTGTGTATTGATTGTGCGTAGGGTGACTATAATGTAGGAACCCTAGAGGGGGGTGAATAGGGTCAAGCTAACTAATCAAGCACTTAGCACAAACTAATTGGCAATTTAAAAATATAAGTGCAAGAGAAGAAGCAAACACAATACCGACACCCGATATATCCTGGTATCCTCCTAAGAGGCAGTCCAGTCTCGGAACTCTCTCCGGCTTTAATCCACTATTTGAGCAAATAGTTACACACGAGTTTGGATCTGAAGAACTCGCCAACTTCTTACACAAGAGCTTTAATCCGAAGGGCTCTCCGACTTCAACCGAGAGTTTGGATACGAAGACTCCCCAACTTCAACCGAGAGTTTGGATACGAAGACTCTCCAACTTCAACCTTTCACAATAGGTTTTGATCTCCTTATATAATAGGATGAAGATCTCACTTTTCAACTCAATAACTCTAACATAATTTATAGATAGCAAATGAAGGCTTTGTAGAGTTGTATGTGGATAAGCTTTGGTGGTTTGGAAATTTTTAGGCTCCAAGCATCAACCTTGAATGAAGGGGTTCAAGGCTATTTATAACCAAAGCATTGAAAAGAGCTCAAGGCAACTTTTCAGTCCACGAACCGGCATACCGCCGGTATGATCCGGCATACCGGCGGTATACCGTTCTGGGATTACAACGGCTAGAAATATAGCCGTTGGGATCATTAATGGCTGAAAATCCGACCGTTGGCATTTCAACGTTTCGGAAGCGGTATACCGTCGGTATGGACCGGTATGCCGTCGGTATGCCGGTTTTGTAAACAGAAACTTTCTGTGAACGAAAACCGGTATACCGTCAGAACACAATATAGTTGGTAAAACAAATAAAATTGATAATCAGTCAAAGAATAGTTTTACCAACTTGAAATCCAAGAAAGAAACTCCAAAACATAATATTATATGAATGAAAACTCTAGTTTTGGAAGGAAGCGATATACCAATTGAAATAAGGATTTCAATCTAAAATTTCAATCAAAAGCCCATGAGGATTAGATAATTGCAAAGTAATTGATATAAATAAAGTACCAAGTGAAATAGTTGAAAGATATAAATTTAATACCAATTGAAATATAAGCTTGAAACATTGATCTAAAAGTCATTTGAAAGTCAAAATTGTCCACAAATGAATAGTAGAACAAAATAAAGGAATGATCAATGAAAAATAGAGCAATTAATATAGACTAATCTCACTCTTTGCAAAATCTATATGCTTACCCAAGTACATGCATTTGAACTCAAATACCTTATCATGCTATATGAATACCCTTTTAGATAAACATGAAGGTAATGGAGAAAAATACTTGAGAAGGAGAAATTCAGTCGACTTGAATGCTTCCCCTCAAAGTATTACCAATATAGATAAACATGTATTATAGGTAAGTCCTCAATAAGAAAAGCCAAATCAATTAAGCATATAAGAAAAGCCAAACCAATGAAAGCACAATAGTCATCAAGATAAGATACGAAAGTTAATTTTTAAGAAGATGACTTATTTAATCCATATAAAAGAGAGATAAATGATAAAGACAATAGCATATACTCTCATAAACCCTTCACAAATAAAAGTATCATGACCTCATTCACTAAGATATGAAAAAGAAGAAAGTATGGGTCCATGATGAACTAGGTATACGACATATTTAAGGGTATAAATGAATAGAATCAATTAATTTGCTCCCCCTCAAAATATGCGTATCTAGTTCCAAAGCACTTATAGCATAAAATAGAAAACTACAAGATCTAGGGGTAAATCAACTATGGATTTCTCCCCCTTGTTCGATGCATATAAGGCTACAATATCGTCAAAAGACGAAAAATATCATCTTTAGTCAAGAAGAGATAACCAATTAATAGCCACTAAAGATGAGAAATCAAAAGAATATTCCAATAAAGCACATATAATCAAAAGATGGCATACATTAGTCTATATAGAAGAATCTCATATTTAAATATGATAGATCAATGTATGTAATCCTTTGAGAAAATGTCATCATGAAAAAGAATAAAGTCAATTAAGAACAATCATGATGATAGACATAATATAGCTCAAAAATAAAATAAAAATGAAACTCAAACATCATGTCCATGATTATCTAATTAAGAAATAATCAACCAATTTATTGCTTTGCATGGACTAGATATGTTTTATCGCATATGTACCCATCAACCGGATAATATCCAAACTTTGCTACTTCTAAATGAAAGACCAATAAAGCTCAAATAGCAAAGGTCATATGTGATAAACCATGAGTAGTCAAAGTAGAGTAATAAATTAACTTGACATTTACAAAATTAGATAGTTTAGGACTACTCAATCATTAGGATCATTCATAAAGGAAACAAATGAATAAATATGATCTAATGAATCTCATCAAGAGAAAATCACAAGTACAAAAAAAAATCTCACACATTAACATGGGAAAGAGTCAATCTCATTTAAATAATTACAAACATAATAAAGAAGAGATGTAAATGATAATACGATAAAAACATGACTCAAAAAGTAAGAGAAATTTAAGAGAGACTTGCTAATGACTAGTTATGGAAGAGAGTTAAAAACAAGGAATCCCAAACCTCTAAGAGAAAACAAGATTTAATAAAGAATTTGTAAAACTAGTTTTAGAGATTAAGCATATCACAAATCTTGTTTTTGTAAACTAGCATATCATAAATAGATTGAAGTATAGGAATATAGCTAGATGTGTGAAAGTGAGCCAAAATTATATAGCTTAATAATATATCACAAATAAGCAAACTATATAATCCAAATAAGATTAATGAGAGAAGCCATTAACAAGATAAATGTGCTCATTAATTCTTAAGTCACTAACAAAAAAAAATACTTGCTTAAGCATAGAGTTCACAATTAAGGGAATACATTTTGAATGATCAAAATGATTTAGAGACTCTTTACTAAGCAAGGATAAGAGCATAAGATGATAAATAAATGAATTAGACTCTTATCAAGTAAAGGACAAAAGAGATGTTCATGAAAACACAATAAAATAAATCTCTTTGCCAAGTATTGAGATTAACCCAAGATAATGAAATGATAGATCAATCTAGAGAATGCAAAATACTATATCCACATTAAAATAAGTGTATTCTCTAGAAGTGGAAAAATCTCAACACAAAAGCTCAAACCATAGTAGCTAAATTCATGAGAAATATGATGTAACAATTACAAGTATTCTCATGTGCTACAAAAACATCATTGGGCAACAATAATTCAAAAGGAAGCATAACCCAAGGAATGAGCAAAGAAAGATCATTAAGATCAAGAAAGCTAAATGCTAAGGATAGTAAAAATCATTTTCAAAAACTTTCATAGTGCACAATAGAAATATATAGATGATATAGATTTGAAAATGTGCACTAAAAATGGAGGTTAATTATAAAAATAAGACAAAACACAAAACCTTGTGATTCTTAAAAGAACTTCCATAAATAGTCAAGTGCAATACATAAACAAATATTTTCTCTCACCATCCCAACTTAAAGATATAAAACAAATAAATATCAAAAGCTAGGAATCATTTATATATATGAAACTATATATATATCACGAATAGGCATACACGAAAAGATCAAAAATCAATTAAGAGCATGTATCCCTAAAGTCAACCAAAAAGCTAAAAAGACATCATTAAAAGAAAGCTTTAAGGAAGAAGCATATTGATTCAAAAAGAGATACACAAATTTGATCAAAAGAATCAATAGCTAGAGTATGAGTTAAGCACGAGTCTAGAAGTAACAAGTATGAATAAATACTCTTCAAGTTAATAAGAAGCTTGTGCTAAACACATATATTCGCAAAGACCGATTTAAAGTAAATAAGACACGTAAAATACAAACCGGCAAGAAGAACTAATTTAAAAACTTTAAAGGCGGAGAGTTAATCTTCTTTATACATAAGGGATTAAACGTTTTTCCTCCCCCAATATAATAAAGAAGAATACTTCATCCACTCATTCTGACTTACGTGAATTGCTAATGCAAAAGTGTAAGAATAGACAATCTCCGGTGACATTCCCCCAAGAAAAACATCTTTGTGAATACCACCAGGTTGTGATCAACTGTTGTTGTTCGGCTTCAAGACGATCAGTTTTTGATCGATTGAGTTTCAATGTACCTCCATATCAAGCTGAAGACCAAGAACATGAACCGCCATATGTGTCAGTCAACATGGCATCTCATACTAACAGAGGACGACGTCCAAGATGGAACACGTCCCAAACTCCAAGTCAACAACAGTTCAACAGGCTTCTTGATTCCTTTGAAGGAGTATATCAGAATACTCGATCAAGAAGACAAAGACAATTGCAGACTTCTGATTCAGAGGCTGGGGGTACTCAATCTTTTGAGTCTGATATCGATAGCATGGATTCATACTTCTATACAAACCCTTCTGTATCTTCAAGAGAGGTCGAATCCTACGCTGTTGGAGATGAGCCAGAGACGTCATCTGCTAATACAGAACAACGTCTCACTGCTGTTGAACAATCACTGAAGGATATGCTTAACATGGTGCATAACATGCATCAAATAATTTTGAATCAGCAAACTGCTCAACCGACAGCTGTGACACCGGCACCAGTAGCAGCACAAACTCAAGATAGTCAAGGGGCTGAAATACCTTTGAATATTCAAGAGCCCGCTGCTAATCAAAATTCTGTATCTCCGGATCCCATTCTTCCAGAAGATGTACCACCTCCAGTGGGGGTCATGGTGCATCCAACGACTACTCAGTCAAATGTGCTTCCTCAAACCAGTGAAGCCATTCAAGCAGTGCGTGAACTTAAAGCACAGTTTGAAGTTTTGAGGCACAAAGATCAACTCCAGAGGCAAGGGATTAAGCAACCTTATCCTCCTCATTGGAATGACGTACCCTTTCCACCGAAGTTCAAGCCACAATCCATGGTTTTGTTCGATGGAAAAGCATCTCCCAGTCAATATATCAATTACTTTGATATTATGACTGTACACTTGCAAAAAAATGATGCTCTTCTCACCCGAGTGTTCATCGGATGTCTGACGGGTTCAGCTTACGACTGGTATCGCAGCTTATCTGATAACTCTATTTCGTCTTTTGACGAATTCAAAGCAATGTTCCTCTCCCGCTTCTATGAAGGAGGTATGGACATGAACATGTCCTCCTTGATAAAAATCAAACAAAAGGAGAAAGAAGATACTCGGACATTCATTGAACGCTTCCGACAGGCTACTCTAAAGATGCCTTCTGGTATGCCAGATTCAGCGTTGATTGACACATGCAAGATGAATCTGCGACCATCCATCGCTGTCTTCACGGGTTCCCAATTCACAGATTGGGCTTCGTTCATTATAGCAGCGGTTTCTGCCGAGACCAATGGTAGGTTGGCTCGCGAACATGGGATGATTTTCGCGTCAGAAGATAAAGGGAAGAAAAATAATCCTGGCAATAATCCCGACAATCGTAATATGAAAGGAAAAGATACTCTTATGGTCAATCTTTCCAAGAGCAAGACGACATCAAGCAATCAAGAATCTTCCAAGCCAAAGGAAGAATACGCCTTTGACGAAAGCGATATCCCAGGGATATTCCAATGTCTGGTCAAAAGTGGTAAACTTCAGATTCCAGAGCCAAAAAGGCCTAATGAGGTGAATTTGACTGACAATCCCAAGTATTGTATCTATCATAGATACATTAATCATCCTACCAGTGCTTGCTATGTCTTGAAAAAGAAGATCCAAGAGCTGATAAATGGTGGCGCCATCGCTTTAACCAATGATGACCATACGGTGACAACCAATATGGTTTCTCTTCAGTTTGGGGATTTTCCTCCACAGCAAGTCCCAGATGGAATTATACCGATTCCGAAGGCGACGATGAAGATTGTGAATATCCCGCCTGCCAGAGAAGAAAATACAGGATTGTTGCCTCTCACATTGAAGAATGGTGAAATCATGTGGGTACATCCTGACTTAGTGCCTGAACTGGAAAATGAAGGTAAAACTTCAGAATCCAAGAAAGACAAGAAAGTCAAAACTTGCAACATGATTTCTCATATTATTCCAGATCCTGATGATCTGGATCATCTATGGAACGGCCTCCCTCTGGAAGATAGACTGAAAGGACTAAACATCTGTCCTCCAAGTCTAGCTCCTCCTACCAAGCTCAAGCTTACTCATCAGCAGTGGCTAGCCATGAATAGTGTTCCTTTATACCGGGCACAACGAGTCTTTGCTGGTTATGAAAAGGCTCCAACAGGGATTTCTTCTCGTTTCTCGAATCCTTCTTCTTCCTTAACTACAGAGACATTTGTACTTCATTCTCCGGTAGTTACAGAGATTCATTCCTCTTCCTGTGCTGAAACGCCTGTTCAAAGTCCACTGCCTATCCATTTGTATAGTCAGCAATCTGTCATTCTCATGAAGAAGATGGGTTACGACTTTCAAAAGGCCGAAGGTTTGAACCATGATAAAGGAATCCGTCTTCCTTTACAAATTCAAAATCAGAATTCTACCGCTGGATTAGGTTCTGAAATTTTTCGTAACCATCCTCGCAAGAAGAAGGCTAAAGGAAGAAAGACTAAATCCTGTAATATGGTACTTTCTTCTCCTGAGCCTGAAGAAGAAACTTTTGCTGGTACAAGATCTGGAAAGGAGTACCATAAAGACTATGAGGGATCCTCCAAAGAAGCAGAAGATGTAGTAGAAACACTACCGGCTCAATCTTCTCCTGTTCCTGCTAAACCGTCTGTGGTTGAAAAAGGGAAACAGAAAGCAGTGCACTTTGATATCCCATTGAAGTATGCTTCCAATCAGGTGGTGACAATGAAGCCTTACAAATTCGATATTCTAGCTCAGTTAGCCAATACTCCGGCTAGATTGTCTATATTTGAACTACTTCGCCTCTCCAGAGAAAGCAGAGAGACCTTGAGTGAAGCTTTACTTCAAGCAGACTCATGCTTAGCTCAACTCAAGACTCCCGATAATATGCCAGTGTCATGTCTACAATGTCATAGCGTGATGGAAGCAATTCCCAACATCATCTTCACACAAGAGGATATGCTATTGAAACACAACAAGCATGATAGACCTCTGTGCTACACTGGATATATCGGATCCACTGAAATTGACAGGATTTACATTGATCCCGGGTCTTCAATTAGCATAATTCTCCAGAGTATGCTTAGACCCTTGAGGATTCCTACTAGTGAACTGACTTACACTAGTACTACTATTGTTGGTTTTAACTCTGGCAAGAGTAAGCCACTGGGGAAGATTCGGTTACAGATGCAGATTGGTGATCTTTGATCCATGGTAACTTTCTATGTTATCAACTCGGATGTATCCTACAATATTCTTCTTGGAAGACCGTGGATTCATGAGCACAATATTGTGCCTTCAACTCTCCACCAATGCTTCAAGTATGTGGATTCCCAAAGAGTTGTGAAAACTAAATTTGCTGATATTAATCCTTTCAAGGGTGTCGAAGCCTACTTCTCTGATTCAAGGCTTTATAAATAAGAGCATATGAAAGAGATATCAGACATAGCTAAAGAATCATCACCTGAGGATCAGTCTATTAATGAAGATCCACCAGAGAAACAACCCTTGAAGATCATGGTCAAGGGACGAATCCAATCTCAACTTGTCAATGATCAACCTTTGATAATCAAGGTTAAAGGAAGAACTCAAACTTTATCGAAGGAATCAATAAGAATTCCCGCTAAGAGTCAAGTTCAACCTTTTATGATCAAAGTCAAAGGGCGTACTTCTGGTACGAATGATCTAGAATCACCATTGATCGTCAATATTGGCAATTCTAAGCAGAAGACGGATGATGGTCCACCGTTGACTAATCCAAAGTATAGTAATCAGACTATAAATGATGTAAATATTGCTCATCTCTTTGATATCAATGAAGATTTTCTTTTCGAGTATATGGCTGTCAAGTTTATTGAGAGAATGACTTTATCTTCTGATAATCAAAGTCATCAATATAAAGACAACATAGAGCCGGAAGAAATTTTATACATTGATCATAAAGAGAATTCTTCCCCTCCATGTCGATGTTGGACCTTATGCTCAAAAGTTCCTGACATCTTCTCCCTATCTGCTTCCTGTAGCCGCTTCATCACAAGTTTGCGTAACCTTCAGACGATACGAAGAATCCTGTTTCGTGGTTCCATCTGATAAGAAAAACAAGCGCCAAATAGTATTTGGTCTGGCCAGAAACATCCCTGTTACCCGGACAGATGATCTGAAGAATAAAGATAAAGGAAGAATCCGAATTGACAAATATAGTCAACAATCTATCAAGATCATCCAAAATATGGGATATGATTTAAAAACTATGCAAGGTCTTAATCAAGGGAAGGGTAGACGACTACCATTATGCGGCGATCCGTTTTACCAGAAGACTCGTCATGGGCTGGAATATGATCCGTCTCACATTTTTGATGACGATATACAAGAAGAACTCTCTTCTAGCTCATCAGATTCGGAAAAAATTCAATGACATCTGTCTTATTACTTCCCAGCTACCAAAGTTTGGTCAAGCTGACTACTCATCTCTTTTCTTATATCTTGTTGGTTGGCACATAAAGTTGGATTCGTTATTTATCACGATCTTAAGTCCTCTGAATGAATATCAAATCTTCCTAACTATCATTTTGACTTCTGTGTAGATATTTATCTACTTCCCATATACTCTCATGTTCATATTACCTCTGACGAGTACTTTTTTTATCTATCATGTTCATTTGACCTCTGCATAGATATTAATCTACTCTTCTTTGGGTCCTTACATACTATCACGTCCATATTACCTCTGATAGTGTTGTATATTCTCGAGAGGAGATTAATCTTCTGTCTCATCAGATGATTAATTGAATTTATTATTTCATCATGTTCTCA
Source organism: Iris pallida (assembly GCA_029216955.1). NCBI lineage: Eukaryota > Viridiplantae > Streptophyta > Magnoliopsida > Asparagales > Iridaceae > Iris > Iris pallida. Next base: position 26,345,150 of record JANAVB010038018.1, read on the forward strand.
TGATCATTGGATGAATATTAAAATTCACTTATCTATCATGTCCATATTACCTCTGAATAGATATAATGCATTTAAAAGACTTGTCATGTTTCTATAACCTCTGATAAGTATCTCCTATCTCATGCCTATTGTTTTTATAAACGATAGGATCACAAAACATATATTCCATTCATCTTGGAAATATTGCAAAATGGATTACAAGAAATTCTTTTAAAGTGGAGTAGAAATATCTAGAAGTAACTGCCGTAGTTCTTCTAGTCGTTTACCAAGAGAACTCATAACTTTCTTTGTAGCCTCGGCACGTCGAGCCTGAGGGGTGCAAATGCAAGAAAGCTTAGCGAAGGTTGTCATTAAACCCTCTTTAGCTTCATCAAGGGTCCTGATAGTCGATTCAGCCGCATAAGCTTTCTCTTCTAAAACTGAACTCTGGGTAAGGTGCAGATTTTGAGCTTCGATCATCCTGTCTTTTTCAGCCTTAAGGCGAGCCAACTGTGCCTCGAACTCGTGGATTTCATGATTTTTGTTCTGAATATCTATGTTCAGAGCATCATAAGCTACCCTGTGACTATAAAGTGAGGGCTTTATCCCAGCCAAGAATGCTTTCTCCTTGGCAACTTTCAGACTATGTTCACGAAGAGATTGATTGTATGTAGCTCCCCGAGCAAGGAAATCGGCTGTTAAGGCTTCATATTCCTCCTCAATAAGACTTTCTACGGTTCTACTTGACAGCCTGAGATATTCTCTGATTGGTTGTTCAAGGTCCTCCACAATTTTCTCCAATTTGGCAGCTCTTTCTGCATCCCTGAACAGAGCAACGTTATTGATGGTCGAAGACATTGCCGTCTTCAAAGTCTCATAATTAAGGCCCTCGTTTAGGACCATTTTTATCAAGGTTGCCAAACTTTTGTAAAATGTGTCGGTATAAATCTCAACTAGGAGATCCATTTCTGTGCTGGAACTTGGCTTGGCAACAATATCCAACAGGTCTTTTTTTTGGAGATCAGAAGCAGACATCGGCGGTACAACAGCAGGGTGAGATGAAGTCGTTGCTGCTACCACCGTTATAGCCAATGGATCCCTGGAAGCTTCAGGGATTATATCTCCAATCGGTGTAACAACAGATGAGGATGGAACCGATAATGTTGCTATTTTTGTCGGGTTCCCAAGGGCCTCAGTGTCGACTTCTTCAATATTTGTCACCCCAGCCGTTTCTGGAGTTCTGGCGGCGGTAATATCAATGGGTGTGATGACAACTACAGGAGCTAGTTCAGATTCTGACGTTGTCTTATCAGAAATTGGTACTGGATCGGTGACAACAGTAGAGGATGTTATCATCTCCCCAGCTTCTGTTGAAAGTTCAAGTATGCCTCCAGCATCTCCTTCAGTTGATGGCTCCATAGGATTGCCCAGTGTTTCAGCCGTAGTGAAACTTTTTACAGCTAATTCTTGGTTCAATTCTGGATCACCTCCAGTAGTTTCATCATCTCCTACAGTAGGGTCGACTCTTGTCTCCTCTTGGTGCTGATCCTCAACAAGAGAAGACAATTCAGACTTTGCTTGCTGGGCCTCAAGCGACGGAGGATGTTCTTTTAGAGGCTCCATCTCAGGCTTTTGCACTCCCCCGCCTCCAGCATCTGAGTTTCCTGAAGAAGAAGCTTCCCCTTCAGATTCTTCATTTTCTTCATGAATTTCTTCTTCTTGAGGAAGAGGAATTACAGACTTTGGTGAAATTATGACATCTGCAAAATGAACAAAAAAAATTATTAGTATGCGAAACCTTGATACATAATTCCGTATAGGTTTTGTATAATACTTGGAATATGTACGTTTTTTTCAAGATATGTGTCATAATCACCATCCCAGTCATCATCCTCAAAGTCAAGAGCCGGTTCGTCTGATGGAATGCGATCTTGATCAGCAGCAGATACAGTAGCAGTACCTTTCGTAACTTGTGCCTTGGACGGCAAAGATAAATGAAGCGAGGTGCTAAGACGTCCAGGAGACAAAAGTGTTACAGATCCGGATCCAACTGTCTGTGGAGGGCCTGAAGACCCCTCTCCAGGATGAGCTGACGAAGGACCGACGAGAGGATCTTCCTCAATATCCTCTTCTGGAGTATGAACATTTGTCTTAGAAGGCCCTTTTGTAGTGGACCTCTTTCTCTTTTCTGGAGTATTTTCTGGAGATGTGGCAGCTGCACCTTGTTTTCTTTTGCGGCCTTTAGCAATAATGATAGGTTCCGCAGCTGGTTCTCCAACTCCTGTCGGGATAACTACTAGAAACGGATCTGGGGTGACAGTGTCGTCAGGGATGTCTGCTGGTACCCTGACCTGCTCTTCAATATCTCCTTCTTTCGGCCACCTCAGACTACCCTTCATATTGTACCCATGGGCAAAGGAACGAATTGAAGCATAGAAGTGGGCATACGTATGGAGTATACGCAGTTCTGTAGTACTGGTGGCAGTCAAAATTCGAAATTTAGCACCAGTCCGAGCACTACCAAAATACCTCCATCCTCTAGCTCCGTCAAGTAATTTCCCATAGTAACGGAAATTAGTTAGAGGATTACCAACAAGAAGTTGATCGTATCCAAATTGGCGAGCAAACCTACTGGATAAGTATGGTTCGAACGCACAATTGTCTTCCTTTCTGTACATTAGATGAGACGGTCTGATGCACTGAAGCCACCTAAAGACTAACTGTGGCAATACAACTCTTCCGTCAACTTCATCTTCGAACTGGACACCAAAGCAGTCTGCCAGAACATGCGGCCGGGTACAAAAGAAGTTCCAACCGTATGAATAATTCAAAACCGCTCGGGTATCTGCTACAGTCGTAGCAATCCATATAGCTTTGCTGAATTTTTGGAGAAAGACCTCCGCATCATCGCCTGGGCCCGGCGGTAATAATCTGCAGTTGTGATGCAACAGCCAGCCCATCAGATAAGTGTAGGGCATCTCTACCCTAGGGAAAACTTTTCGATGAGGAGCATTGTTAATTAACTCCTCACCGAAGGTTCTTAAACCTGCATTTATCCGGCACACCATGGCCGACAGCAGGTTAATCCTGACTTTAAATACCAGACGTACTGCTGGCCATGGCACACTGCGATGAATTCTGTCAACAGTACCAATACCTGGTACAACCCATCTTCTCAACCATAAAGAAAGAAAGCCTGCCAGCAAAGCTCTCCGAGAGATTCTCTGACTACCATATCTGAGGAAGCTCAAGGCTTCAGTTCCTGCAGGAAATTCCCCAGTCTTCGTCGACAGATATTTATTCGGGAATTTATAAGTAACCATCATATCCCGAACCTTGTTAGAAGGGATCGTCGAATCTATGTTGATTACTGGAGCCTTGTTCTCCTGAAACCTTTCTTTATCTTCCTTGGAAATCTTATCCTTGTGGAAGAAAAGATAAGTCGTCCATTTGTTGATATACGCCAGATGGGACGTACTTTCGTGCATCGTGGTACAAGCCAGGTAGTGGCACATCAGTTCTTCGTATGTCTCGACTAACTGAGGGTTGACTTCTCTGATCTCAGCAAGCTCCCTGTTGGAGGGAACATATTCTTCATATGGGGCCTCCCCCATTGGCAGCTTCGAGATAAACTGCATCTCATGAAGGGCAAGACCCATTTCACCCTTCGGAGTAGCAAAAGTTCCAGTTGTACTCAAATATAGCTCCATCAAGGCCAGAAATAAGTTTCCATTCGCAGGAATACCATAGCTGGTGGAAGCTACTGCTTCGTATAAGCCAATATCTTTCAATTCTTCCTCAAAGTTCTTCATCATCCAAAGGCTTATCTGAATCCAACTCTGGTTGAATGGAGTCAACCATCCGGGCAGTCTAGGGTTGGTTTGAGGATACAATACAGCTTCCTTCATAAATTTATTGACAAACATCGGAGTTTGAACTGGCTATATTAGGCCCGAATCTTCGCTTGGATTAGAGCCTGGCATAAGGCCTAAAATAGAAGTAACGCCTCCATTTGGAACACTAGCAAAGTATCCCATATCATTGGCACGTTCTCTCTTGAAGACAATTCTACCTGGGCGTCCATGACCATTGGGAGTCAAATTCCATAACATCTGTCGTGGATGAGTGGCATGAACGAATGCCGATAAAGGATAATCTCTGTCCATATCTGGAAGATACATAGCTCTATTCCCAAATTTAAAAACCCAAGACTCTTTCTTAGGGTGTGTTTGGGATTTACAATCAATGGCATCTCCAAACAGAAAAGCTGGTTTTGCGAAATGTTGTCCGTCTAGTGAATTCAACAACTCCCCATTTATCATGGATAGCAACAATCTATCCCCTTGAGCTGCTATCAACTGTGCCCTCTCTGCCGGATACTCGGGGTTCGACTGGGGAAATTGGACATGAGATAAATCTTCCAAATAGTTCGAACCTACCATACCAATTGATGATCCAAAAACTTCAGCGAGGGGGTGGACTTGCAGATCTACTGGTCAAAATAACAAAAGAAGATCAAGTTAGTTCGAAGTTTTTTGCTCGACAAAACCTCTCAGAAAAGATTGATTAACTTCACGTTACCATACAGTGATATGAGCGTAAATTTTTACACTGGCATGTACGAACATGAGCGTAGTTAAGTTTTACGCTTGCATATTGGCTGTGAGCACAAGAACAGATTTACGCAGACATGTGTAACGTGGGCGTCATCTTGCTAAACTTTACGCTAACACGTACAACGTGGGCGTACAACATTATTTTTAACTTTACGCTAACACGTACAACGTGGGCGTACAATATTATTTCAACTTTACGCTAACACGTACAACGTGGGCGTAAAGAGCTGAAAAATTGGTTTATCTTCTTCTTCCCCCGACGGATTTATTTTCTGAAGATTAGGGTTTTTTACCTATCATGGGTGGAGCCACGGCTGGGTTAGGGTTTCGTTGTGGTGATGATGACTGAATAGAAGTCCTCACATAGTCAGTCGATAAGGAATCAATGGCTGGTTTCTTCCCCTTGCTGCCGGCGGCGGATGATTTCTTAGGAGCCATCAGATCAGAGTTTCGAAGAAAGAAAAGGTAAAGAGGTTCGAGAGGATGAGTAAAAGTGTTTTCTCTCTCCAAAAAGGTCTATTTATAGAGAGATTCAAATCCGACTGTTGGCTATCCCTATGTTTACGCTGACTGTTGGATATCCCCGCTCTTACGCGGTCGACTGTTGCGTATCCCGAATTTTGCGCTCAGCAAATCTCAACTTTTACGCTTCTGTTCAAAGTGTTTCAAATTTTGGGACATTCGAAAACTTTGAAGGGGGTCTTGTAGGAGCATAAAAAGTGTTTTAATGAGAGAGTCATCTCAGTCATAAGTGGCCCGCTTTACGCCTAACAGAGCAGGGAATTTCTTTACGCCCAAGACAAGGCTAATTGTATTACGCCTAAGCAGATTGATCTTTTTACGCTTGGGTCTACACCGGTGATTTTACGCCAAGGACTGAAGCAGCCTCTTTCACGCTGGACAAAAGCCATCAAATCTCGCATTTAAAGCTGACTTTGACATGAAGATATCAATGATGGCATTTACCACAGAATTTAATGGAATTTGTCTCATACAAAGACCATTGTTGTCGTTTATAGAGATCGAGCTACTTTACGCTCACTGAATGGTTTCTTTTACGCACGGGATTTTACATGAGACTTTACGCTCATAAAAAACAATGTGTGCGTGAAGTCTATTTGAGCCATTTTACGCTCAAGGTTATTCGATAACCGCTTTACGCTGGAAACCCATGACAGAGCTAGTTTACGCTCATCTTTTTACACCCGATTCGTTCTGGCCAGTCTGGAACATGGTGTGCCTACGTGGTCTTCATGCTACCTATTTCGAAGAACGTGTGTACATGTATCCTATTCTTACTGAAATGATGGGACACGTGTCAGCACATACAGAGGATAATTCTGATCGTGGAGGGCAGTTGTTAGCGTAAAGACAGATGTTGATACTCTTTTATGCACGAAAGCCCCAGTCTATAAATAGACTCATTTTTTCTCATACAAGAGACACACACAGAGGGAGAGACAGGAGAGAATACAGAGATCAGAGCTTCGAGATTTTGATTCTCTAGAGCATCCTTCTTCAACTTTTCTTCCAGAACAAAGTGAAGCAAAGCAGGAAAGCATTCGGCCTCGCCATCAGTGCCCAAGTGCGTCGATACCTTTCTGGTGCATTAGTTCTTCCAAATTGTTCTATTTCAAGCAGTGATCTTCATCATCATCATATGGTCCAAGGAACAAAGTGATCGTTTACGAATCAGACTTCCATAGCAATACTTTCCCAGAATCAAATTTGTACTTCTCGTACTTTTCTTCTTGTTTTTTGTTTTCAAAAGCCAATTTCTCCAAGGCATTTTGTTAATCGAAAAAAAAATAGGGCACAGTTGATAGCAGCTCAAGGAGATAGATTGTTGCTATCCATGATAAATGGGGAGTTGTTGAATTCACTAGACGGATAACATTTCGCAAAACCAGCTTTTCTGTTTGGAGATGCCATTGATTGTAAATCCCAAACACACCCCAAGAAAGAGTCTTGGGTTTCTAAATTTGGGAATAGAGCTATGTATCTTCCAGATATGGACAGAGATTATCCTTTATCGGCATTTGTTCATGCCACTCATCCACGACAGATGTTATGGAATTTGACTCCCAATGGTCATGGACGCCCAGGTAGAATTGTGTTCAAGAGAGAACGTGCCAATGATATGGGATACTTCGGCCATGGTGTGCCGGATAAATGCAGGTTTAAGAACCTTCGGTGAGGAGTTAATTAACAATGCTCCTCATCGGAAAGTTTTCCCTAGGGTAGAGATGCCCTACACTTATCTGATGGGCTGGTTGTTGCATCACAACTGCAGATTATTACCGCCGGGCCCAGGCGATGATGCGGAGGTCTTTCTCTAAAAATTCAGCAAAGCTACATGGATTGCTACGACTGTAGCAGATACCCGAGCGGTTTTGAATTATTCATACGGTTGGAACTTCTTTTGTACCCGGCCGCATGTTCCGACAGACTGCTTTGGTGTCCAGTTCGATGATGAAGTTGACGGAAGAGTTGTATTGCCACAGTTAGTCTTTAGGTGGCTTCAGTGCATCAGACCATCTCATCTAATGTACAAAAACGAAGACAATTGTGCGTTCGAACCATACTTACCCAGTAGGTTTGCTCGCCAATTTGGATACGATCAACAAAATGGTGTAGAACGGAAGTTTTACCAACAATATTTTTACGCTGCACACGTTTAGATACATTCACATTCGACATGTGAGCATCTTTGTGAATTTCATCTATACTGTCATAGACAAGAGATTTATCTTTACGCATGGAACGTAAAATCTTGTTATCTGCCATGTTTCCAACGGGAGATTTTGTTTTACGCGAGGAGCGTAATTTATTTGGGCCTACCACGTCACCGACGGGAGACTGATTCTTACACCTAGAAGCACAAGCTTTAGAGTCTGCCCCATTACGAACGGGAGTCTCATTCTTATGAACTGAGCGTAAAAGTTGGTTCTTACCCACTGAGCGTAAAACTTGATTTTTACGCGGTGGGTGTGAAACCTGGTTATCTTCACCGTTACAAACGGGAGACAAATCGTCATACTTCGAGTGCAACTTTGAAGTAGGGACTGCCTCGTTATGAACGGGAGCCCCTACGACAGGAGTGGGAAGAACCCCCTTGTCAACAGAAGCAGCAGAGAGATCAGAAATCACTTTGGATTTGGGAATCCAAACTTTTCGTGCTTTGTAAGACTTTTGAACATTAGATTGGCGAGAACCACCCCCAGTTCGGAGCATCTCTTCATAGGCAGTCTGGTCGAAGTGTACCACCAGAGTCTTCTTGGTCGAACCGACCGAAACATCATCATATTGAGCAATCGCCTCCTCGTCAGAGGAGAAGGTCGTCCCCAATAGAGTCGCCATTTTTGTTTCGATAAACAAAATGCCTTGGAGGAATTGGCTTTTGAAAACAAAAAACAAGAAGAAAAGTACGAGAAGTACAAATTTGATTCTGGGAAAGTATTGCTATGGAAGTCTGATTCGTAAACGATCACTTTGTTCCTTGGACCATATGATGATGATGAAGATCACTGCTTGAAATAGAACAATTTGGAAGAACTAATGCACCAGAAAGGTATCGACGCACTTGGGTACTGATGGCGAGGCCGAATGCTTTCCTGTTTTGCATCACTTTGTTCTGGAAGAAAAGTTGAAGAAGGATGCTCTAGAGAATCAAAATCTCGAAGCTCTGATCTCTGTATTCTCTCATGTCTCTCCCTCTGTGTGTGTCTCGTGTATGAGAAAAAATGAGTCTATTTATAGACTGGGACTTTCGTGCGTAAAAGAGTATCAACATCTGTCTTTACGCTAACAACTGCCCTCCACGATCAGAATTATCCTCTGTATGTGCTGACACGTGTCCCATCTTTTCAGTAAGAATAGGATACATGTACACACGTTCTTCGAAATAGGTGGCATGAAGACCACGTAGGCACACCACGTTCCAGACTGGCCAGAACGAATCGGGCGTAAAAAGATGAGCGTAAACTAGCTCTGTCATGGGTTTCCAGCGTAAAGCGGTTATTGAATAACCTTGAGCATAAAATGGCTCAAATAGACTTCACGCACACATTGTTTTTTATGAGCGTAAAGACTTATGTAAAACCCCGTGCGTAAAAGAAACTATTCAGTGAGCGTAAAGTAGCTCGATCTCTATAAACGACAATAATGGTCTTTGTATGAGACAAATTCTATTGAATTCTATGGTAAATGCCATCATTGATATCTTCATGTCAAAGTCAGCTTTAAATGCGAGATTTGATGGCTTTTGTCCAGCGTGAAAGAGGCTGCTTCAGTCCTTGGCGTAAAATCACCGGTGTAGACCCAAGCGTAAAAAGATCAATCTGCTTAGGCGTAATACAATTAGCCTTGTCTTGGGTGTAAAGAAATTCCCTGCTCTGTTAGGCGTAAAGCGGGCCACTTATGACTGAGATGACTCCCTCATTAAAATACTTTTTACGCTCCTACACTCATCCCCTGCCACAGAACAACAATCGAGATGGCATCCACTTTCGTTGGATTCTTCATCGAGCACGTGCCTCGACTACAGAATATAGAAGTAGGTGCTCTAGCCGGTCTCGCTGCTTCCTTGACCGTACCTACCAATACTTAGCAGTCATATCACAGTGTCTGGTCGAGAACTATTCTGTGTGAAAAATGCCTTATATATTCATCACAGTTACACAACGGAAACAAGCGTCGATGCCAAATACTGGAGATTTCCCTTCATAGACTATGTCGTCTATGGAATCCTCCCCGAGGACCCGAAGGAAGCAGTATCCATCCAAATGTAATCCCTTATATTTTACTACGACACATCTACCAAGATGTTGTACCGACGCTCTTACGACGGGCTACCGTTACGATGCTTATCAGACACAGAAGCCAAACATGCACTTCGGAAGGCTCACGATGGAGTTTGTGATGCACATCAACCAGGCCCCAAATTACAAGATCGCCTCAAATGAATGGGTTATTACTGGCCCACAATGATAGCAGATGTTGTTGAATATGCAAAGAAGTATAGAGCTTGTCAGTTCCACGTCAATTTTATTCATCAACCTTCAGAGTTTTTATACCCGACGGCAGTATCTTGGCCGTTTGAAGCCTGGGGCATGGACGTTATAGGACCAATCAGCCTGCCATCCTCCAAAGGACATCGGTTTATCCTAGTCATAACCGATTACTTCTCCAAATGGGTGAAAGCTATACCGCTCACCGAAGTGAAGACATCAAACATGATCAGTTTTATCAAACATCATGTCATCTACCGCTTCGGCCTATCTCGCAGGATCATCCATGATAATGGTCCACAGTTCGCAAGCCATGCATTCTATCTGTTATATGGTAGGAACCGAATCCTGAATATAGCCTCTACTGCCTACAATCCAACGGCTAACGGGCTAGCAAAAGCCTTCAACAAAACCATCATAAAACTTCTCAAGAATTTTGTGTCTTCAAGCAAGCACGATTGAATGAGAAGCTCGGCGAATGTCTATAGGCCTATCGTACACTGGTCCGGACTCCAACAGGCAGTACGCCATTCTCTCTGGTTTATGGGAGCGAAGTAGTCCTTCTCCTAGAAATCCAGATTCTTTCTCTTCGAGTAGCCTTAGACAGCGAGCTGACTACCGAAGAAAGCTACTGTCTGCAACTCCAGAAAATCGAAGCGCTAGACGAAAAATGCTTATTAGCTCAGCAACGCATTGAGCTATACCAAGCACGCCTTTCTAGAGCTTTTAATAAAAAGGTAAAGGAAAGGATCTTCCAAGTCGGCGATCTGGTCTTAGCAGTGAGAAGACCAATGGTCATGACGCACAAAACAAAAGGAAAATTCCAGCCTAAATGTGAAGGTCATTTCATCATAGAATTAGTGTATTCTAACGGTGAGTACCGGCTAACCATGTCTGATGGTGACTTGCTCATGATGCCTATCAACGACAAGTTCCTGAAGAAATACTATGTGTAACCCTTTGTGTTCACATATGTTTAGTCATATAAATGTATAGTACGATGTTTATATGATTCGAAAAACTATCTAACTATTATCCGTATTTCAAGAGTCTTGCATACGCCCTGGATAATAGGTCCCCTAAAAATTTCCCCAGTGGAATCATTCCCGTTTTTGACCCTGTCCAAACTCGGTCTGACGAAAATAAGTCACGTCCCTATTACCTCTGAATTGTTTTCTGATAATTACTTCTCCTGTGAAATGATTATGTTTTGCCACGTCTATATAACCTCTGAGGAAAGCATTCATCAAGGATAGTCACGTCCATATTACCTTTGAATTATCTACTCCTCCCTAATACTATACATCTTTCCATGTCCATATTACCTCTGGTCAGATATAGAACATTCGCTACTATTACGTCCATATTACCTCTACTAGCAGCTTCATTCAACTTATTATCTATATTTGAATAAGTTGAATATAAAATAGATAATAGGTCCACATCAAAATTCTCCAGTAGAATATCTACCAGAAATATCCTTGCTACGTCCATATTACCTCTAGTTCTGATATTTCACAAAGCCACATTTACCTTGAAAAGATTCTTTACTCTTTACTCAAACGTATATCAAGAGACGGAAAAAGGGTACAAGAGCCGTGACGGCTAGAAAAAAAGAGTTACAAAAATCTACGGGATACATAGGCGGTTTATGTTGTCCCTCAGAGCCGCAATTTCAGCCTCAGACTTCGCGGTAGCTCGACGGTGCACCTCTTCTTGGTGAGTAGCTTCATCCTCGAAAAGGATCAGACCCAGATGCTTCCCATCCAACTTTACCAGCTGTTCTTCTAAACGGGCGGAAGTGGTGGCAGTCATGGCAGCCTGAGCCAAGTAATCCTTCTGTTCAGATGTCGTCGCCATCAAGTCAGCTTCTAGCTGGGCGATCTTATTCTTGATCTGCACAATATGATTATACTTATCAGTGATCTGTACAGCCAGCATGTTCTTCGAGGCAATACGTACCTCACTTGCAGTATTGAACTGGCCATACTGGTCAGCCAGCTCGTCGAACTCCCGAACGAGGGCATCCTTCCTTGCCTGAAAAGTAGCCTTCTCCTCCGCAAGAGCCGTCATCAAAGCCTTGTCCTCTGCACAGAATAGCAACATCGGCCTCCGCTATTTGGTATCCCAGAACCTGGCCACCTAACCCTCCAGGTTGTTCAGAACTTTCCTCAGAGTATTGGCCCGCTCTCCATAGCCGTAAATGCTCTCGAGGGCCGCCACTTGGAATTCGGCAACAGCCCTCACAGGGTCGGAGGCAGCATTCCGATTCAGGACTCCAGGAAGCTTCGCTTTCAGCACAGAGTAGAAAGCTTTGACAACTTCCTGGGCCATCTCCATATCTTCACTGGAGGTCGTCAGAGAAGAAGCTTAGAAAGTCTCTTCCGCTTCAGGAAGAGATACCTGACAAGAAGCCAAACCTGACAGAGAAAACAACATATACATCAGTAACCAAAAAGAAGAAGAGAAATGCAGGCCTGATATCTTCCACAATCTCAGTCAGAACAGGATTGGATTTAGGAACAGCCCCCTCAGCAGGCTGCTCAACTTCTCCTTCTATAGCTAATACCGGCTTACTAACAGCTCCCCCTACACCAACAAACTTGGAGGAGCCGGGAGCAACTTCTGTCCCTTCCCTAATGGTGGGAACCATCTTCGCGAGGGGTTCTTTTCCCTTGTCTACAAGGGAACATACAGTCGTGGTCAGTCTCATGAGGAGCACGCAAAATCGAAGTTGAAAAATCTCATCCGAAGAGAGACGCAAAGGCAACGTACCCACAGAAGGATGAGTCGATTGGACTTGGTTCTCGTCCATCTCTTTCATCGTAGTTCCTATTGCAGACATATCCCCCACGGATATGTCGTAGGAGAAACTAATCTTTTGATCACCATCGTGGTCCGAGCCTTCACCCCGATCTTTTCGCTCAAGTTTTACAGCTGAAGAAGATCCGCCCTCATCCATCGATCGGGGACGGGCAGGAGACACTGTCGTCACCTCCACCTCCTTAGATGAAGAGACATATACCTTAGTTGTAACTTCGGGGTCCTGTACAAAGGACAAACGCAAGGGTGAAAAAGCTTCTAAAGGCTTGACCATAACAGCTACGGAGTCTAGGAAGGGATCTACCTCCTGAGTTGTAATGGCCTGCAACGCCATTTGCCGAGAAGACCTTCTGGGAGGAGGCGAGCTGGCACCTACGTCCGTAACCTTCTTCCTCTCCCGGAAAACAACCACCTTCTTCCTATTTGGCCGTAGCACCAGCTCGGTGGGAGCCTTTCTCTTATGAGGAACGGTAGGAAGAGGTTCCTCAGGGCCCTCTCTCCGAGGCGCTGCAACGATAGGCTATTCAACAACAACTATCTATTGTGGCGCTGCAGCTGGTTCAACAGTGGGTACGGCACCTTCCTTTTTGCTACTTCCTATTGTACGTGCTCGTCCTATATCATCAAGGGTAGGGGCAAGCTTGGTTCCCGATATAAAACTATGCTCACGGTCATACCGAGAAGGAAGGATATTGACCTGAATATAGAACTTAGCAGCAGCAAAGAGCATCAGGGTGTCGGGTTTATCTTCGGGCAAGGTAAAAACTGCCTATGTACATCCAGTATTGTAGTACCCCCATGCACGTGCCCCGTCGATCAGACTCCCTATTGACTAAAGATGAGGACTGGGATTGCCCAAGAGAAGCTGATTGTAGCCGAATTGTCGTACAAAGCGGCTTGGCAAGTAAGGTTCCAGGAAAGTGTGGTTCCTGTTCCTGAGTACCAGATGGGAAAGCCTAATAGATTGAATCCAACGAAATGCTCCAATAGGAAGGCTAGTAGTGAGTGCTCCCTCAACTACTAGGGTGTCTTCCGTGCGACCACTAGCAGATAGAGATGATACTCTGAAGAATTTATAGTTCTGCAGAAAACTCAAAGCCCTTCTGCAAGCAGGCACCCCTGTAACGGTCCAATCTGTGTCTCTAAACCTTCGAATGAAGGCATCTCCGGCCAAAGAATCTGCCATCAGCCCGGCGTTCATCAATCTGGGATAGTACAGTATCAGCTACCCCATTAGATAGTGGAAGGGTAACTCAGTCCTAGCAAAGTCCTTTCTGCCTCTGGATGTTATCGCGTACACAACAAAATGACGTAAACCCGGTTGGATGGCACAGACCATCGCGGGAACCAATGCAAGACGGTGTCCAAAGGCCAGCCTTACGGTCGAAAGTATCATCCCCCAGCAGATTCTCTTAACAGACCCTAAACCGCCATTGACTACGCAGTCACAAAGCCATATCATCAGGAAATAATAAATCTGGGAATTTCCCTCATGATCATCCCTATCTACGGTATCTATAGCTCCGGAATCTGTCATCAGCCGATCTATCTCAGAGATTGTCAAGGGCTTAGGCGACGAGAAGGAGACTGGGTCATTCCCCCCTTTTCTGGTGAAAATGTAGTTGGGCCAAGACCTCGTATGTGGGATGGACCCCTCGGTCTTACCCTTATTCATAATCTGGTGACAAATAAAAAAGTAACAAAGTAACTCTTTGAATATATTCATCATATCAGAGCTCTTCTTCTCCAAGTCCAAGATCTCTGCATCACTGGGGACGTATTCTGCATAGGGCTCCGCCCCTAGGGAAGTTTGGATACTGCCTGCATCTCATGAAGAGCCAAACCCATATCCCCACCCGGAGTGAAGAAGGTGTATGTATGATGGTTGTACAGCTCTGCCAAGGAGACGAACATCGGCCAGTTAACCTTGATGCCATACTGAGTGGCCCTAACGGCATAAAGAAGACCGACAGCTTTAAGGGTGGCCTCATAAGTCGAGAGCACCCAACTAGTAAGGTCCCTCCAGAATGGAACGGGATGTCTCCAGCCTTCCATCCGTATCTTCCCTTACGGATATGACTCCTTCTTCGACAGCATCAAGTTGGAAAGAGTTTAGCAGCATAGGGATGAAGATTAGTCGGGACATCGTTTAGTATAACACCCAGTTGTAGCACCCTCATGGAGTAGGATGTGGAACCCTTGACACACTTGAATGTGTCCTTCTTACGGTCACCAGAGTTGAACTGGATCCTGCCAGAAACAACCCCAGGCAGTTCAGAAGTCAGGTGCCATTTCATTTGCCACTGTACAGCTAGATCAGAAAATGCCGACAAAGGGTATTGGCGCTTCATCGATGGCAGCCCTATTATTTTGTCATTCAACGTAACTTACAAAGAATCTTCCAGACATATCGTTGCGTCGTCCTCAAATCCTACATTGTCACCAAATATGAAGTATGGTTTCTTCCAACAGCACGACCCTCCGAGCTTCTCTTCATTTATCATCTGCTTCAGAAAGGTTTTCTCATGTTTAATTATGGCGATCGTCAGTTCCGTGGGTTGGTCATGACTGATCATTGCCTAAACATCGCTGACCATATTGGTTATATGGCTCGTGTCGAGAATGTGGCAAGCAGAACTGAAAGGGATACCGCCAAGCTACGAGAAAAACATATTTACTTCAAGGATAGAATGAAAGTCAGACTCAGAAAACTGCAGGAAGAACTAAGTTCTGAAAGGCTTTTATGCGCCCAAAGGGCTATGCGCTGTTTGTCATTGATCGTCGTAGAACAGAACAATTTTATGGGAGGACTGAACTTGACTCACAATTGCAAACTCGCTTGTATAAAAGAGAGCCTAGGAACAAAACCTAGGAAAAGCAATCTAAGTACAATTGTTTAGTTTTGATTCTGAGGGGTAACGGTAAAGGCTCGGGAAAGTTTTATCAACTCTGCCTTACTCCATGGACGTTCGAACGCAACCTCGACTCAGGTGAAGAAATGCTCTCTGAAGACCCGAAGGGAAGAGTCTGCTTCTGAGCTTTGTGTGCTTTCCTATGTGTCTCTATGCCTCTCTTGCAAGGGAATAGTACCTTATTATTTATAGGAATTCATAAGAAATGGGATGTACAGCCACGTGGCAAATTTTGGGCCATATGGTTGTAACTGTACCTCGAGACTCGGTTTATAGTGGACAACTGGGGGTTGGTCGAGATTGATTAAGATCTGCTTGTTGCAGTAAATCTAATCTGTTAAGACTTGGTCAATCTCTGCCACGTGTCTCAACTACTATTCTGTGGTGAGCCGCATGAAGGATGTATCCTGGCTGAGCTGCATGAGGGACTGTCTCATAACCGAGCCGTATAAAGAATATCTCATGACCGGGCCGCATGAAGGACTTCTCGTAACCGAGCCGCATGAAGAATGTCTCATGACCGAGCCGCATGAGAGATGCTTCATGATCGAGCCGCATGAAGGACGTCTCATAACCGAGCCGCATGATGAATGTCTCATGACCGAGCCGCATGAGAGATGCTTCATGATCGAGCCGCATAAGAGGTGTCTCATGACTGAGCCACATAAGGAGTGTCTCATAGGCGATCCGCATGAAGAGTTATATAGCTGAGCCGCATGAAGAGTCTCCTTCGGTTCGTGAACTGTGCCAGATGTCATGATGATTTTCTCATCTTTTCAGGAGCATGTCATGTCTTATCTTCGTGTCAGAGCTGTCATCTTTGTCAGAGATGTCACCTTTGTGTCAGAGTAATTATGGCCAGCTACATAGGAAGACACTTATTGCTTAGGCTGATTTTGAACCGCATAAGGCTCCCCGTTGCTCTTGGGACGCATGAAGTTTTTTGGGTTTTGAGCCATATGAGTCTCCATGTTGATTTCGAGCCGCATAAAAAATCCCATTCTTTTCCATGCTTCTACAAGACCCCCTTCAAAGTTTTCAATTTGTAAATTTGAAATACTTTGAATAAGAAGCATGGGTATGTCCTAGGAAGCGTTGAGACCGCATAAGCTCTTCATGCCACATAGGCTTCTCTGACCTCATACTGGTTTCGTGCCACGTGGGCATCCCATCACTTCGGTATTAATTATTTTTTGATTTGCTTTGATGATTTGGAGCCATCTTTTGGATAGAATCCCAAGAGTCGTCTTTATCCTTTGGTTTGCATTGATGATTTGGAGCCGTCTTTTGGATAGAATCCCAAGAGTCGCCTTTATCTTTCGGTCAGCACGAAGTCCGAAACGGCGTCTATCAATCTACGTGCCTTTGCCAGCCTATAAATATGAGAAGTTTGTGGAGAAAGGTTCTTTATTTCTTTCTTTAAACTTTCCATCGCCCTAGTAGCCGTTTCTCCTCTTATCTCGATCAACCCTGGCTTCCAAAGCTTCTTCCAGCGCTGCAGCAAAGGGCAAAGGGCTTGCTTCCTCGTCGAATACGGCAAGCTCGATCCACCCCGACGTTCATCCTCCTATTAGTGGTAAGAGCGATGGGAAGAAATTAAAATTATCTAAACCCTAAATACAATGGCTATGTCGCATGTTTTATGTGCGGGCCCTTCTCTGTTATGCTTCGACATAGTTGATGCTTTTTTCGTCTTCACTAAACTGCTTAAGTTCTGTGTGATGAATCTGTATGAGCTGTGCCATATAGGCCGCATGAATGCCTCCTGACTGGGCCGCATGGGGTATATTTTATGTCTGAGCCGCATGAGAGATGTCTCATGACTGAGCCGCTTGAGAGATGTCTCATGACCGAGCCGCATGAGAGATGCTTCATGACCGAGCCGCATGAGAGATGCTTCATGACCGAGCCGCATAAGAGATGCTTCATGATCGAGCTGCATTAGAGATGTCTCATGACCGCATAAGCACTTTATGGACTGGGCCGCATGAACGCCCACCTAACAGAGCCGCATAAGCTCGAAAAGCATTAAGTGGTTTTCTCTGACTATCTTCTGACTTTTTTATTTTTTTCCTTTTCAGTAAAGCTGCCGATCAATCCCTCGGGGGAGCTCTTGGTAGGTTAGGCTCAATCTGCCTTGGGTGTGAGGTTCGACCAGGTGGTCGAATATGTGTCATCCTAATTTACTAAAAATCAATCTGAGGACAGGCTGAGGAACATCAGAAACCAATCCTTCTTCTACCTCTTGGGCATGATGAACTCGAGGAAATTAGGGGGCGCGTATCTGAAACCCGTGTTCTTCTTTGGGGATGCCTTAACTGTCTCGAACTCCAGCGTTCTAGATTTATCTGAAAGTGGAGTTTTTCTTCCAACGGGATGGTGATTCATATTTCTCAGATGGAACATCATTTTTTTTCTATCCTGGTTTAATATGCTACCAATTGACAGAAAAATAGTGGACTCCCTAACTCCAAGCCAGCAGGGAATCTTCGTGGATGATATTTATTACAACAAAACATCAAGGTCGGTAGTCACGGGCAAGATACCGGTCAGCCGCTCTGTGATCGGGTTGGCCCCGAGCAGTTTCATAAACGTGCAGGGTCCCAACTTTAGGTTATCCCAAGCTGATACTTTTATGAACCAGATTGCTCAAAAGGGGTCCTACCCGACTGGTCGGCTATCACAGCTGAACTGGATGAACCACACCCCTCCATGGGTCAATTTGATATTGTGGATCTTGTGGACATATCGGGAACTCCTGTACGAGATTGGTCTTTATCAAGCTATACGGGGCACTTGTTATGGTCTGCCTATAAACAAGAAGCTGTTCATGGCTCTTGTCGAGATGTACAACCGTCGCAGGGGGACCTTTTTCACATATGAAGGGAAAATGGGACTCGGTCTCCATAAGATGTATAAAGTCTCCAAGCTACCCTGGGGAGATGAAGTTTTTGATGCGTATACCCCTACAAATGAAGAATTTGAGGAATTGGAGTGGCGGTTTCGGGGTTTTGTGGTTGTTTACCAGGAATTGCTATGTCACCATAGCACGTGCCAACAAATATCGATGAAGAAGAATGATAGCTCAGAAGGGAACCTTCCTCACACCAAGACCTGGCTCAGCTACCTGTTTGAACTAGGTGCTTCAGGCCGGGTTTCCCTTCGGAGTCCTCGAACCCAGGAGGAGGTGTACAATCAGGTGTTGAATGCCAAGAGGGTTAAAACTACTGTTGATAGATCGGGAGCCAATCTGACACCTTTAGTTACTTTTATCAAGATACCCAGAGGATGTCTGATAAGGCCTTCCTGGCGGGATTTCTGATGTTGTGGCTGCAGAATTGTGTAGTTTCGGGGGGGGCTGGTGTTATTGAGAGAATCATTAGTAACCTGATCCTTCCGCTGTTAAGCTAGCCTTTGAAGGCAGGCTAGCTCCACTCCCCGCCATAGTATACAGTATTTGTCGTAGCCTCCGTACTTTCTCGTCCAGAGTCATTGCTCGTGATACGGCGAAGGATTTTGAACGAATTGAGCTTCCCTCTCATTATCTGATGAGCTGGCTGTTAATGCTCTGTCCGTCTTTGATGAGGCCTGGCCCAGAGGGCGACATGATCGTTGATGATGCCTTCATCTACCAGTATCGCCGTATGTCCTGGGAGTATACTACCATGCCAGCCTGTCGGATAGTGCTGGCGCGAGTGGACAGATGCTCTTTCTTCATGTCTGTTACTCCTTTTACCGACAAAGAAGTAAGAAGCATACATCTTGATGGGACTGCGCCTCCCCATTTCTTGTCTGAGAAGATGCTCCGCTGGTTGCAGAACATCTGTCTTGCACATCTGGTGTATCGTAATCGAGGGTAGCATTCTAGACGGCATCCGGGCTTGGTATTATTTTAGCGCGGTACATACCCGGCCAGCTTCTCCGTACCCGATGCTAGAAAGTCGGGGCATATTTTATACATGGTGGCCTTACACCATGTCATGGTAAATAAGCCCCTAGTGACTTGGACCCAAGTGCCAGCTTTATTACTGGTACTGGTTTGGAGGAGAAGCCAAAAGAGTTCCAGACGAGGACCAAGAAGGGGAAGACAGTTGAAGTGTCTGACTCGGAGTCTATTAACGTAGACGAGGAGGATGACCCTGATAACATGCTTCCTCCTACAGACGATTTGGTGGCAGATCTGCCCCCTACTGTGCCTAGTCCTTCGCGTAAATGAAGCAGGCATGAATCCTCTGTCATCGGTAGAACTCGCTCCCAAAAAGGGGTCACGGTCAGGGCTCGCGGGCTAAGCACTAGGAAGAGAAGTGATGACGTCGAAGCCATTTCAGAGGTGAATCGAGTTACGACCACCCTTTTTAGTTCTTTTTTTCTGAAATATAATCTGATCATTTTCTTCTTCTTTTTCTTTTGTAGGCGTCAGGAGAAGTGAACTCCCCGGGGCCGGCTACCGCCTCTGAGGTTGACCCTATTATAGCTACCTTAATTGGTGCTATGACTGCCAAGCTTCCTTCCACCACGGTCGTCCCGATGACGGCTGAGATTCCTCATATTGCTAACATCTCAACCAGGGACGATGTGGGCTCTACTGAACTAGTCCCCGAGGTTGTTGAACCTGAGCCGATTGATACCCACCCAGTTGTATCTACTTTCGGGACGGCTGGGGCAGAGGAAGTAACTGCAAGTGGCTCAGGTGTCGCCGTTGAAGAGAATATGGTGGCCGTGAGTGAGCCTCAGCCTCTGCAGCCCTCCCCTGGTAAGCTATGTCATGTCTTGACTAGTGAGGAGGTTCATTCGCTTTATCTTCATATCCTTTGGGTTAAGTTGATCGATGGTTGTTCTGGACATATAGGTCATGCTCCTTCACTGCCGACAACGGACATCATCGTGGGAGAAGTTACCAGGGTGGATCTAGTCGAAGGAAGTATGCCTCTTCCTCCTCCAGCTCAGATCAAGGGACCTCTTGTCGAGTCGAGTTCAGGAGGACAAGTAGTAGGACTACCGGGGTAGGGAGAAATGGTCCATGCACCCTCCTCGGTTAATTTGGCTTTATCACCGGAGGTCGATCTTTCTGCACTGCCAAGTCTTCAAATCCTTCGGGCTGCGGAAGAGGAGACGACTGCTGTTCTGGCGTCTTATCGCTCGGAACTTGTATCCCTAGTGATAGGGGCATCGATTTCTGGTACATCTTCTTTGCAACCATCTTCAACTCTCTCGGCTACTCTTCCTTTAACACCGTCCTCTTCGGAAGTTCTGGACGAATCGTCAAAGGACGTGATTGAGAGATTTTACCGTCATTTGAAACGAGGGGTCGAAGCTGCCCTGGAAAGAGGGACATCTTTTGTACTGGCTCATTAATGTGCCCGCGGTCAAATTGAACTTCTCAGAATACTTCCGGGCGAGGCAGGAATGGTCGACCTCTTGGAGTCCAAATTGGTAGAAGCTGATAAGTACGTGGCTCAGCTTCAAGGGCTGCGGCAACTTGATATATATTTGGCAATAGATCAGGAGTGCACCTTCTTTATAATAGCCAGGGAGAAGGTAAAGATGGTACTGAATACGTCCAAGCCTGCTCTAATGAAGGACCTTCAAGATCTGTTTCTGAGGTATGATCAACTAAGCCATAGAGGAGAGGACTGTTTGGCTCGAGAAGAGGCCGCATCTCGTATGATAGCCGATACCAACGAGCAGATCCTCCAACTTCAGATAAAGTTGACTTCTTTAGAATCTGAGCTCCAGGCCTCCCACGAAAATAAGGAGTTAATTTGCAGGGAGACCGACCAGGTCACCCGAACCTCTGCTACCCTGGAGTGTGCGCTGAAGAAATTTGAAGACCGTTGGAAGGCTCCTGCGCATCTAAAGGATACAGAAAAGTTGACTCAAGAGACCGAGTGCTGGGCCATACTGAGGATTGAGCGGTCGACAACCAAGCTAAAGGACCAGCTTAGAGAACTATGTGTCGCCGAACCATAATCGAATTTTTCTCTCTTTTATTATTATGTCCTTCGATTTTTTTTAAAACAGAGACGTGGTCCCTGGAAAATGTAGCTCTTTTGACTTTAAATGAATGAGTATGTTGACCTCATCCTTTATTTGCGGTATCTGTTGTCTTTGTACAGTATCTTCGGTATTATGGTACTTGCCCCACTGGGGGACTTTCTGTTGACCTATTACCCTTGGCATACCTTGGTTTTATGTATGGATAATAAGTTCGATAGAGAGACCCAGCATATTTACTTGAACGTAGTGAACATGAGGTTTGATGATAGAACCTTCCAACTCAAAAGTACTGAGGACATGGTAGGGGTAGGCTCAATGTGGATACCTAGATCAACTTAGTGGTAAGGTGGACATTGAAGTTCTTGGTATTGGGCGAAAGAATGCTATGGAACAACTGGGCTCCAGAGGCATGTGATGGTGAGGAAAGATGTGCATGTACTAGAGGACCTAGTACAGCATTTGTGGTCCGCTGTGGACATTTGTGGTCAACTGTGGACATTTATGGGCCTATTACCCTTGGCGTACCCTAGTTTTCGGTATTGATAATAAGTCGAAAGAAAACCAACATACTTACTCAGAGGTAATGAGGACGTGGTAAATATGGGGGTTTTACAATGGAGTCTTCCTACTCAGAGGTAATGAGGACGTGGCAGGAGTGGACTCAACGATATATACATAGAATAACTCAGAGGTAATATGGACGTGGAAGTTCTACGTAAGGGGTGATTTGTTTGTGATGGAAGAGAAACAACTCAGAGGTGGCATCGATGTGGTTGTTTCGGGAATTTTGTGGACCTGTTACCCTTTTTTATGCACTGAAAGCGCGGGTAACAGATCCTGAGGAAATTGCTTTTTTAGGAAGGAAGTTCAGAGGTATGATCATACAAGACTTGCTGCCCGAAAGATGCGATATGAATTCATTTGGGGTGACCAGAGTGTAAGTATAGCGGTACTTAAGGGTACATAACCCAACAATCTGGTTGATACGGAGGGTGTCGTTTAGACATAATATTTCTTCAGGAACTTGCCGTTGATGGACATCATGAGCAAGTCTCCGTTTTGCTTTGCGAGTCGGTATGCACCATTGGAGAATATAGCCTCAATGATAAATGGGCCTTCCCACTTGGACTGGAACTTGCCGACAGTTTTATGAGTCATAACCATCGGCCTACGAACTGCCAAAACAAGATCGCCTACTTGGAATGTTCTCAGTTTGACCTTTTTGTTGAAGGCTCCAGAGATGCGTGCTTGATAAAGCTCGATTCGTTGTTGAGCTAGCAGGCGTTTCTCATCTAAGGCCTCCAATTCTTGTAGCCGATGACGGTAATTATCATCCGACGTTAGTCGGTAAGTGAGGGCAAAGCGGAGCGAGGGGATTTTAGTTTCCAATGGGAGAATTGTCTCACTTTCGTATACCAAAGAGAATGGTGTATTCCCAGTGGCTGTCTGGACAGTAGTACGGTATGCCCATAAGCATTCGCTAAGCTTTTTATTCCAGTCACGTTTGTTTGAGGACATGAACTTCTTGAGAAGCTTGATTGTGGTTTTGTTGAAAGCTTCAGCCAGACCATTAGCCGCCGGGTTGTATGGTATTGAAGCAACATTCTAAATTCGATGTTTGTCAAAAAACCGATAGAAGGCATGGCTTGTAAACTGAAGACCATTGTCATGGACGATCCTTCGAGGTAGTCCAAAGCGATAAATGACGTGATACTTGACGAAGTTGATCACGTTTGATGTCTTCACTTCTGCAAGCGGAACAGCTTCCGCCCAATTGGAGAAGTAGTCCGTAATTGCGAGTATAAAGCGGTGTCCTTTGGATGGAGGCGGGGTGATTGGACCAATGATATCCATTCCCTATGCCTCAAATGGCCAGGATGCTACCGTCGGATGTAGGAATTCGGATGGTTGGTGTATGAAATCTGCGTGGACCTGACAATCTTATATTTTTTTGCATAGTCTATCGTATCTGCTACCATTGTAGGCCAGTAATAGCCCATCCGACGAAGGCGGTCTTGTAATTTCGGGCCAGATTGGTGGGCCCCGCAAACTCCATCGTGAGATTGGCGCACGGCTTCTTTGGCTTCCGTATTTGACAAACACCGGAGCAGTAATCCATCATAGGATTGCCGATACAGCATTTTTGTCTCTGTATCGTAGAAGAATTTGAGAGAACATCTTCGAATAGGAGTGGCTTCTTTTGGATTTTTTGGTAAGATACCATAGACTACGAAGTCAATAAATAGAAGTCTCCAGTCCTGTGTTTCGTCGACCGTCAGGGCAGAATAACTCACAGCAAATTGAATGTTGTTCTTAGGACAAACCAATTCTTGACCTATTATGTCAACAAAATGATGAGCATGATTTGGAACTGCCAGGGAAGCGGCAAGGCCTACTAGGGTATCGGCTTCAATGTTCCGGAGTCTGGAAACATGTTCTATGAAGAACTCTTCCAAGGACGTAATGATGGCGATTGCTATTTGATGATAGGGGATCGTGTCTTCATGGCAAACTTCATATGAACACCAGATCTGATTAACGATTAACTGTGAATTGACATATGCTTCCAGGTACTCTACCCCTAGTTCTATTGCCAGTCGGAGGCCGATAACCAAGGTGTTGTACTTGACCACGTTGTTTGAACAAGGTTCCGTGAGACAGTATGCCCGATTGATCACCAACCTAGAGGGAGAAATCAGTACCACTCCGACTCTAACGACGATATTGCCTTTGGGCCCGGTTCTTGAAGCATCGTCGAAGGACATTCGCCAGACGGTATCATGGGAAGCTATATTTGAATTGGCGACCTCATCTGGGATCTCTTCATATACTCTGGTTGCCTCCAAACCTGGATGGGCAGGTAAAAAGTCTGCCAAAGCTTAACCTTTAACAGCCTTCTGCGGGACGAAGATTATGTCATCGGGGGACAATAATATCGCCCAGGTAGCGAGGCGAGAGCTGAGTGCACCTGGTTTGGTCATGAGGACCCTGAGGGGGTTGACTCGTGATATAACATGGATGGTCTATCCTGTAACATAATGTCGCATCTTCTGAATGGCGAACACCAAAGCGAGGCACTCCTTCTCCACGGTGGTGTATCTATGCTCACGCCCTATCATCATTCGGCTGAGATAATAGATAGCTTGTTTATGCCCTGTATCATTATTTTGTGCCAGAAGAGCGCCGAGGGAATGCTCCATCGCTCACACATAAAGCAAAAACGACTTTCCAACAACCGGGGCCACCAAGACTGGAGATTTTGACAGATATTCATTAATATTATCAAAGCCACGTTGGCACTCTTCATCCCATACGAAGGAGATTCCTTTCTTCATGAGGTGTGTGAATGGTTGACATCATTCGGAGAGGTTTGAGATAAACCTCCTGATATAAGCTAGCCTCCCTTGAAGGCCTCTGAGCTCACAGAGATTTCTCGGAGGACCCATCTCCATGATTGCCTTTGTTTTCTCAGGGACTATATGGATACCCTGGGAGGTAATGACAAAACCCAAGAATTTTTCGCTGGATACGCCCAAGAAGGATTTGGTGGGATTCATCTTTAAATTGTGTGCTCGCATCAGGTCGAATACTGTCCTCAGATCGTGCAGATGATCTTCCTTAGAGCAGCTTTTGACGGCGATGTCGTCGACGTAACATTCCACTGTCTTAGGCAGGTGGTCTCTGAATATGATACTCATAGCTCGTTGATATGTGGCACCGACATTCTTTAAACCAAAGGGCATGACTGTGTATCAGTATACGCCAATCGACATTCGAAATGATGTATGCCTTTCATCGTCAGAAAATATCTTGATTTGGTTGTATCCTGAGAAGCCATCCATGAACGACATGCGCTCAAAGCTACATGTGTTGTCAATAATTATGTCCGTAATAGGAAGAGGGAACTCATCTTTAGGACATGCTTCATTCAGATTCCAGAAGTCGATGCAAATTCGAATCTTTCTATTCTTCTTGAGGACCGGTACTATGTTGGCTATCCAGTTTAGATTTTGTTCCTCACGGATGAAGCCGCTGGCTATTAGTTTGTTGACCTCAACTTCGATGGAATTCATGATGTCTGGGCGGAACCGTCGTTGCTGTTGCTTGACCGGCTTTGCATTCGGATGAATATTGAGCTTATGGAGTGCAACCTCGGGGTTTAGCCCTGGCATGTCTTCATAGCTCCAGGCGAACACGTCAATATACTCTCTGACGAGTTGCAATAGCGACTCCCGCTCTTCGTTTATCAGACTTTTGCTAACGAAGACTGGCTTTGAAGAGGATTCATCGTCGAGGTCAACTTGCAAGACCTTACCTTCGGTAGGAGGATCTCTTTGTTTGAAACGCTTCTCCCATTGTGCATCTAGCTGTTGGACCCAAGCTCTAATTCAAGAAGTTCGGGTATGTCTTCGTCTTCTTCGTAGGCATCAGCAAATACCATATTAACAGACCAAGCTTGCCTGAGTACGTTCCCGATGCTGAAATCTAAATCGGAAGTGGATAATCCGGTCGAATGAGAATGCCATTCGTATTCCTCATCCGTGCTCTCAGGAGTTGTTGCGGGTGTAACATAGACTAGACCATGTCTGGTCTTGCCGTAATAATGCTATGGTTTTCTAGTCGGGAATGGCAATTGCAAAGGTAATCGCCGGCTGATGCCGTGGTTCAAGCCTGGTGTAGTCTTCATATCATACCCCTATTTTTGCATGAGGTACTTGGATCGGGAGCTATATAGATAAAGCGGCAGTCTTTCGGTACCGGACTCGAGATCGACTTCTTCTGGCCTGAAGGACTGTTGATCATTCTTTCGGCCGAAGATGATTAGATGATCCTCTCCCGCGACTATGAAGCAAGTGCCTTCCACGGGAGTAAGTTGGTTCGTAGTATAGACATTTGTCACTTGTGTGTGTAAGTTGATGCCCATACTGTGTTCCATAGCATACATTATACGGAGCTTGTTAAGCTCGAGGTAGTTCAAAGATGACCCTTTATTAATAAAATAAGGTATCTTCTCTGGCAGTATTACATCATCGACAGAAGGAACATCAGTGTGCGCAGCCACATATTTGGCTAGCTCTAGCTCCTCATCAGCCTCGTCCTGCATTATTAAAGATTGGGAGGATGACCTGGGCAGCTTGATCATCAAGGGTTCCACTGGTGGTGCTGGACGTGGGGTCGTTGGCTCATTAGCGGTCCTTGGCTCAGTACTGAGCTGTCAATTTGTCTTGGGAAGACGAATGACCATCGGCTTAACAGAAGGATTTATCTCTTCTGATTGTTATTGGTCGGCTCTTGGCAGTCTGATTGTCATTGGCTCCACAGTAGGTCTCGGCCCCTGGTTAGACCTTAGGAGTTGGATAACCATTTGCTTCTTTTGTGTAGTGAGCACCGGTAGACTGGTTACTTCTTTACGCAGAGTGGCTACAAGAGGTGTAGTTCTGCCTGGCTTGCGGTCCTGGAGATGGATCTTCAGAGGTTCTTCTGATCCCATTGAAGCCTCTGTTTGATCTTGAGCTTCCTCTTCGACCAGGTGCTTTTTTATTTTTTGTACAAGCAGGCATCCGAATAGTAGGATTCAACCCCTTTGAAGGGATCGACGTCGGCGAATTCCGTTCTTACGAAGCCATGTTAGTCGATATATTTGAAGTACTAGGACAATGTGGAGGGTACGATCATATAATCATGTATCCAAGGATGCCCCAGAAGAATGTTGTAGGACGTATCTGCGTCTATGACGTAGCAAGTCACTTCCGACTTGAGGTCGCCAATTTGGCATTTCAGGCAAATCTTCCTAATATGATAGCTTCTTCCTGAATTAAAACTGCTGATGGCAGTATTGGTAGGTGTCAGCCGATGCATAGGGATGCCCCGGAGGTAAAGCAAGCTCTTCGGAATGATGCTTATTGAAGAACCGGGATCAATGTGCATCCGATCTACTTTGATGTCACCAATTTATCCAGTGTGATACAGAGGGCGATCGTGCAGGTTGGTCTTGATGATCATATCCTGTGGAGTGAACACAATATTGGGCATTGCACCTGTACAAGCACTGTCCTGAAAATTTGCAGGCGAGCTTTCCACTGTAAGCTTGACCTGAGCCAAATAAGCGTCAACATTATGGAGTGCTTCGCTCAGTGCGATACGAATATCCTTGGATAGCCTCAAGAGCTCATATAATGACAATTTTTCTGGTGTGTTGGCCAATTGTGCCAGGATGTCAAAATTCTAAGGCCTTTCCAGCCCCTGATGTGTGTCTTTACGGAGCGGCTTGTCGAAGCGAGTCTCCTTTGGCTTAGGCTTGTCGGCCGGCAGAGGTTGAGAAGGTCCTGGGGCATCTGCAGTGGCCGACTGACGATCTTCAGCCGAGTTACCCGGTGTGGGTTGAGATTGTGCACCGGACCGGGTAACGACAGCTGTTGCTTCTTCGGTTTCGGCTGAGATTGTGTGGCAAGACTTAGCCTTCCCGCCCTTTTTCTTACCAGTGGAGGATGATGCTGACTGGGTTACTTCAGGTACCAAGTCTGGGTGGACCCACATGACCTCCCGTCGTGACGTGGTGAGGGGCACCAGCCCAGTCATCTGGTCTCGGGGAGGTGGAAGATTAGTGACCTCTATTGCTGCCCGAAGGATGGGTACTACACCATATTGAGTCCTCGTTAGAGGGAAGCTGCCGAATTGGACCGACACCATATTGGCGGCTACGGTTACCTCCTCAAAATTAATGGACAGAGCCTTAGAATCGATGAGGTTCTGGATGTACCGCTTCAATTGGAAGCAGTTCTGAGTAGCGTAGTGGATATAGCGGTGGAAGTGACAGTACTTTGGGCTCTTCATCTCTGTAGGTCAAGGTTCACGTCTCGGTGGAAGGAGCTGAATTCTATCCATTTGTAAAAGCATGTCAAAGATGGGCTTGACATGGCTATCATCGAAGGAGTAGGTCACCTGAGGCCACTGTTTCTCTACCTGCTTTGGTTCAGGCTTCTGGGCTGTATCAACAACCATAGCCTGTTTGCCTTTGGTGTCCTGGTTATTAGAGGAACTACCGTCGTTGTTGTTGTTGGTATTAGGGTGTTTGCCCTTATCTTTTCTATCCGAGATATGCAGCCCCAGTTGATGAGCCTTCTTCAATTTTGCTTCTGCGCTAGTGGCGCTGATGATGAAGGCCTTCCAGTCTTTAAATTGATCTTCGCCTATCCAGAGGCTGATTGTGGGGAGCAGCCTCTTTTGGCAATGTAACACCCAGTTTTCCAAATGAGGGTAATTTTGAAATTTTGTAATTATAATTATTAATTATTGATATTTATTTCACATTATAATTTTTGGTGATTTTTAATTATTTTTAAACTATTTAAAAACTGGTTTAAGTCATGACTTGTGATTATGATGTGCTGCTAGTGAAACCTGAGAGACTGCATGACCTAGAGCCTAACCATGTCATTAGGATGACTTAATTATCATTTTTAGCCTAGGGGTATTTTGGTCATTTGGCCTCTTTGAATTATTTCATGATTTATTTTACTAGTGATTATTGATTTTAACTTTTGACTAGCTGTGACTTAAGAAACTGACCTAGACTTTGACCTTGACCTTGGTGCCTAGTTGACTTGGCATGGGACCCTAATCAAGCTTAAGTTGGTCTTGGTTGACTTAAGTTGGCTATGTTTCATGAAGAGAGTAGGAGGGTTTTTACATTGGACCAAAGGCTAAGGACTTGAGCTTGTCGGCTAGCAAACTTGGCCCAAGGTCCAATATGAGAACCCTAACCCTAGCTCTTCATTTTAGGCAGCCACAACAGCCCAAACAAGACCTAACTTCAGCCTATAAAGTGTCTCTTCAAGACCACTTGCCTCTTTTAGCCTATAAAGTGTATCGACAACCATAGCAGCGAGACTCATAGCACGAGGGCTCGTGCAGTGCTCGCACGCTGCCCTGCTACTCGAGGGACAGTGTGCACAGTCTGTGACACTAGGGGACACGACACTTGGAGTGAGGCTTGGGGGCATGTCTGACATGCCAGCCCCCGAGTGGCGTACCACCCTGTGTCGTATCGGACTCAGGATTCGAGCTACACGGGTTGCTCGAACTGTGCACAGTGAGTGCGATTTGGGTCCTGATACTCGATAGTGGGTTTTGGGGATTCAAAACTGATACAAATGGGTTTCAGTCGTTCAAGTATTTGATTTGGTTTTATAATGAACTGATTTGAGCCTTGTTTCGATTTGATTCGAGTTTATTTTAGCTTTGCTCCGAGTTTTAGTTGGGGTTGTTGAATCTGTTAATTCACTGATATTGTCAACGAGATACCATGGTTCAATTTGAGGTATAAATCTCAGTTAGCTCATATGGGTTATCTCGAGTATCAGGTTGTGATGACATGATTGGGATACATGGTATTCCCCTTGTTTCGAACAATAACTTTTATTTTTGAATTTGTATTGTGTTATTTCCAGTCTAATACTTCAAGTATCAACCTTTATTTCTGTTGGTTTTGCAATTTGAAATTAGGATTCTTGTAATACCCTTCAATTCCTAGGTTGGGTTCTAGTTGTACTTAGAGACTTTTGATTGGTTTTTGCCAGGTTTCACATTTATTCCAATATTATCTGAGTTAGTTGCCTTGGATTCATGGTGGTACAGAGGATGGGTTTCGATTTGGCATTGTAGGTTTTAAACTGAAAACCTGGTAATTGCTACACTATCACATGTTTTTTCTGGGAATCAAATATCACTACAAACTCACACACTCATTCTTTCACACACTTGCCTACATTGCCTAAACATATCCTTGGATGTCTGCCATGAATTTTATTTGTTCTGCTATAGTCCATATATGAACCTGACCACCTCATTGTCCTGTAACCCACATTCCTATTTAGACATCTGCATTCACCCTCTACTGCATTAGCCTAACCCTCATTGTATTTTACATATCTATACCACTATCTGCAAGATACTTGCATACATTGCCTATATTTCAGTGTACCCTTATTTCATTCATTTCGTGTACTGCACAATGTTTCCTTCATTTGCATCCTTCACTGTATAGCCCATGTAGACTGAAACTCCTTGATTACAGGAACCAGTCCACTTGGACATACAATTTAGTTTCTCTCCACTGCAGTATCAGTCCAGATTTTGATTTATATCAATCCATATTACTCTACTGTTCATTCGAGCCTTGATTGGCCCTGTTCTAATTTATTGCATTGGTACTACATATTCAAGCAGTCCTATATTTACCTGATACTTTCATTACATCCTTCTTTGTACTTCATACACACCAGTGTCCACATATCTTCACTGCCTGCATTAGTAATTCTTTGTCCATAACATGTCTGTCCTTTAGTTGTGTTGGTTCAGTCCATTATTTTGGTCGAGCCCCACATCCATATGCATATCCTGCATTCCCATGAGCCCTGCAAACATTTGAACATGTTCTGCATATGCCATTCATCAGTTTTGATGATGCAGTCCATGTTCATATCTGGGACTCCAGATTCCTACATGGTTCCAGGTTAGCTCATGTCCCATACCACTGTATTCTAAGGATTCTGTCCAGGATGGTATTTCAGACCCCCCTCTTTCTATACTGTCCTGTCCAATTTATTGCTTAACTGTCTTGTGTACTGAGTTGTGGAGCACACTTTTGAACTATTGAAAATCCTGAGATGGCCAACTGTGAACTGTTACACTTTTCCTAAGATTTCTTTTGACTTAAACCTTGCATTCCTGCAAAATATTACAGTCCTGCATATCCTTTTACTGCCTTATTCACATCCTCTTTGGCACTATCTTACCTTACACTAATGTAATCCCCTGTTTCCTGTTTTCTTTATGTGCTCAGTGATTTTAGGATTTTCCATGCCTCATGTGACACCCTACACACACACCCTCTAATGTACACAAACTCACACACATGCTTTCCCCTATCACCCTATATATCTATATGTATATATATGTACACCTATTGAGATATTGTCATGAAAGTGTTTTAATTTATTTAATTAAATAAATGTGTATATGTGTGAAAGGTGTGAAATGGTTGTAACACCCATATTCTGAATACGTATTTTGTCAAGCTTGCATGTATTTCAGACCTGTATTTATTTTCTCGAATTTTGGCATGAACTTGTAATTGGCTTGACTTACAGATTTTGGTTCTCGTAATTGGGTTTTACCTGGCTTGGTTTATTTGGTGGAGGAGAATTGGTTTGATTTGGTTTGGTTTGGTTTAACATGCATTGGAACACCTTAGCCTATGTTCAACCCTCATTCCACCACAACCCACCCTCTTTATTATCCTCACCTAACACTCTCTCTCCTCATTACTTCCCTCCATTAATTTCTTCTTCTTCCTTCCTCTACACAACACTCCACCCATAGGCAAGTGCACCTTTCCACCACATGAAAACCCCATTTTATTTATTCATTAGCTAGATTAGGCCATGGTGATCAATATTAGTGCTTGACATTTTATGATTTAGAGTCTCCATTGTTCTAGATCTAGGTTTTAACTATTTTCGGATTTACATGGTTTTGATCTATTTTGGTTGGATTTTTGTGGGTTTTGATGCTTCCATGTGGAAGAGAATTCAATTTTACTCAAGTTAGACCTTTGAAAATCTAGATTTGGTTTTTGATTTGACCAAGATGTGAAGATTTGAACTTTGGTGTTCATGAGGTGTTCCTCTCGGCCTGGAGAAGAAGACAGCAGCCTGCGCTCTTTAGCGCAGTGCTGGACTGCGCATCCCCTCTCGGCCTGCTCTCTTTAGCGCAGCGCCGACCGCGCTGATTGCCCCTTGGCGAACTGCGCACAGCCCCATGCGCCAACCATTCCTGCGCACTTCACCCCTGCACAGTTCACCCCTGCGCAGTTCACTCCTGCGCAGTCTACTCATGCGTAATCTAACCCCTGCGCAGTTCACCCCTGCGCAGTTGGCTCCCCTCGCAATCTAACCCTGCGCGTTTGGACCCTGTGCATTTTACCCCTGCGCAGTTCAACCTTACGCCATCCTTTCCTGCGCCAACCATTCCTGCGCCAACCATTCCTACGCAGTTCACTCCTGCGCAACCCGACCCCAGGGACCCTTCCGCAATCTGTCCAATCATGGAGAAGTGGTTTTATTTTTCCTTAAGCTTGGCTCTTCTATAGCCCTGTATATTGATATTTTATTAGATATTTTACGCCCATTTTATATTCTTACGTCTTTTGTCATGAACTTGATTTTACTTAATATGTTTGGAATGACTATTGTACATGGCATGGTATGACAAGGAACTAGCATAACACGACAGTGACCCGTAGTGGTGCACTCCTGACATGACCAACCTGACATGATAGTGGCCCGTCGTGGCGCACTCCTGACAAGTACCCTGACATAATTTATCATGATGCTGTTACGACGGCTAACTTGACTCGTATAATCAACTTGACACCGTGGGTGTTCCTGCTTGCTTGCTTGTACAATCCACTTGTCTTGTCTTGTATCATGTCTAGGACGTGACTTCCTGGTTCCCACGGTCAGGGATTCATATTGAATATGGATTAGGCTAATGACTAGATCAAACTATAGTTCATGGAGAATTTCCAGTCACAGGCAATCTCGTTATCTGGGCGCTCTTAATTGGACTTATAGCTTGCCGACGAGTAGAGCACATTTCCAGCGCACTGTCATGCGTTGCGCCCTCTAAGTCACCTAAGGGTATATCGTCTCCGGGGCGATGTACCCAACCATACTCTCAACCCGCGGAAGGATAACTAGATGGTCTGCAGGGCTCGGAACTGGAAATTTCTCACTTGCTTCTTGTTAGTAATTAAGGCTTGTGATAACCCTAGTTAGTTAAGTAGTAAGCCGTAGTAATTGCTTGGCCGCTTATGAATGGAAGGAGTCCAGCCTTGTCTAAGTCTTGTCTAGTCCCTGTACCTGGCTACTCTTGTCCATGCTTGTTTTACGTATTTCTAACAATAAATGGGTAGAGACAGAGTGCTGTTCAGGCGAATGGTTACAACCTCGGTCCTTGTCTGGTTTAAGGGTTGTAACTTGGCTTCCGTAATGGTCCCACGTCACTAGTCGTTTATTGTCCTATTGTACTCTTTATTTACTTGTACCTTCTTCCATTTCTTTTCTTATGTTCTGATATGCTGGCTTTTGTTCTTATTTCGTGGCCTCCTTTGTGGCACTTGCTCTTTCTGGGGTTTGACCCAGCTAGTTTTGTGTGGCCAGATTTCGGAGCAGCTCCCGAGGATCTTCTGAACCTCCAGCCCGATGGTGGCGACTAGAAGGAACCCGGGCTACGAGTGGGTTTTCTATTTTGTTTCGTTCACTCTATTGTAAAGTTATTCTTTTGAGGCGTTTAGCCGACGAGCACCTGTTAGCTCGATGCACTTTACTTACTGTCTACCTACGGGCTGTAAACATGATTAACAAATCCTAGGGTTGATCATGTATGACTTAACTCTTGTTAGTCCCAGCATTTTGTACGACTAGCTTCATGATCAGCTGATATGTAATATTTGGGACGCCTTTTATCGTATATTTGGTGGTCAAACATCTTGTGATCATATTACTTGCTTGAGATTGAGACAATAGGCTTGACCATAAGAGACCGTTGGCTTGTAGTAAACCATCATATCTAGACAGCCGTGACTGTATAGTTGAGATGTATTCTATTTCAATATACGTAGCTGGCTATGTATGCCCCCGCTCTCCAGTATTCTGGTTCTTGGGCGTGACATGGTTTAAGTGGTGGCCCATGCAGGTCTTGTCAATCAAGAAATGTGAGGGTTTACCGAATAGATATCTCAATCAGTATTCGCCCTTGATCTCCCGTATTTTCAAATCCCTAAAATTCTTGCCCTGATTACATGCTTGTATCGTTGATCTGTCCTGGTCCTTCCTTATTATTTTTCTGTGTCGTCTTCTTCAGCGGCACTATACCTGACCCTGCCGATCAGCAAGGAGGAGCACCTCCCGTGGACCAGCAACAACCTGGAGATCAAGCCCAGTACTCCGGAGTAGCCTCCAGAGTTGTGCCTACTGGAGGAGAGCCCCCAGTTCAGCCCGTTCAACCTGCCGAGCCGGATGATGGCACTTTGGTAGGTCTCATCAGGACCTTGATAGCTTTCCAGGATCGTCAAGGAGACGCCTTGCACCAGGTAGTGGCGGATGCTTTGACCAGAGGCGGTCATCCAGGGAACAGCGTGGCCAACAGCTTCAAGCGCTTGAACCCTCCATTCTTCGACGGCAGCGAAGATGCGATTGTCGCGGATGCTTGGCTTCAGGATACCGAGGTGATTCTGGAAGCAGCTAGGACACCGAGAATGAGAAGGTGGCCGTGGTATAGCTACAGTTGCTGGACTTGGCTTGCAGATGGTGGGCAGCGCAAGCCATGGGATTAGTGGCACCCAATGCTTGGGCAGTGTTTAGAGAGAGATTCCAGACGAAGTATTTTGATGCTGTGGCTCGGTACGACCTGCAGACCAGATTTACCAACTTAAAGCAAGGAGGCAGAACAGTCGACAGTTATGCATCTGAGTTTTCTAGGCTCAGTAGGTTTGCCCCCACCTTGGTGGCGACCGAGTTTGATAGGGCCCAGCGGTTCCAGCAGGGACTACATTTGGAGATCTTGTTGGCAGTCGAGCAGTTCGAGCACCAGACGTTCGATGCAGTATTGAGGGCAACTAGGAGGCATGAGTACACCTCCCAGCGGATCGTGGATAGGACCGGAGGCAGGAAGCGGTCCCACAGTCAGATGCACCAATCATCAGCTCCAGCCCCAGCAGCTAGAAGTTTGACCATTAGAACTCCGAGGCGGGCGGCCTCAGTAACGTCGGTTCAGCATTCGACCCCGACGTACCCACAGCAGCAGAAGCAGAAGCAGACTTCCGCGATGGGATGTTCTCATTGCGGGAAGCCAGGCCATATAGTGGCGGATTATCGTAGGGCACAAGGATTGTGCCTTGCCTATGGAGCGGCAGATCACAAGATAGGAGCCTGCCCGAATAGTGGTAGTTTTTCCTCTTCCAACCTAACCAGTCCATCGGTTAGGGGACCAGCACCCATGCAGCAGCAGCAATACCCAAGGCCATTGTTGCCTCAGGCCCAGGCATTTCATCAGCAGAACCAGCAGCAGTATACCCAAGCCCAAGTGCAGAGCAGGCAGAGAGGTTTCCAGCAGAGGGGACCCGTAGCTAGAGGTCAGGCCATGATGATGGCTATGGAAGAAGAAGTTGCACCAGGTGAGGTAGTGGCAGGTACTATTCTCGTCAACTCCTTTCCAGCTTCAGTATTATTTGATTCTGATGCATCGCATTCATTCATGTCTGTACGATTCGCGACACGGATAGGATTGGAGCCCGAGTCATTATCAGTGAGGCTCAATATACTTACTGGTAATGGTCTTGCGGGAGTAGATCGAGTGTTTTCCTCGTGTCGGATCATAGTTAGCGGTAGAGAGTTCCTCGCTAGATTTATAGAATTCCCTATGGCAGACTATGATGTAGTCTTAGGCATAGATTGGTTGAGGAACCAGTATGCTAGGATAGACTGCCATGTTGGTAGAGTTGTTTTCAGCATTCTGGGAGAGCCAGAGTTTTCATTTTCCAGAGGCGCGGTGGAGCCATCTTCTCCAGTATTGCGGATGGCAGTAGCAGCAGTGCAGTTGCCCTGGATAGTTGAAGAATTTCCAGATGTCTTCCCAGAGGAACTTCCAGGGATGCCACTAGAGCGGGAGATCGAGTTCACTATAGACTTAATCCTCGGGACAGCACCAGTATCAGAGAGAGTCTACAGAATGGCACCTTCAGAGTTGGAGATTTTGTACAAGATGATTGAAGAACTCAGGACCAAGGGATTCATTCGTGCAAGTGGATCGCCTTGGGGAGCCCCGATGCTCCTTATAAAAAAGAAGGATGGTACGTCCAGGTTATGTGTAGATTATCGTACCTTGAACCAGTGACAATCAAGAACAGATACCCTCTCCCGAGGATAGATGACTTGTTTGATCAACTTAAAGGGGCTTCAGTGTTCTCGAAGATAGACTTGCAGTCAGGATACCACC
The DNA here is from genome assembly GCA_029216955.1 of Iris pallida. Classification (NCBI taxonomy): domain Eukaryota; kingdom Viridiplantae; phylum Streptophyta; class Magnoliopsida; order Asparagales; family Iridaceae; genus Iris; species Iris pallida. The sequence goes on from JANAVB010038018.1 coordinate 26,381,546, forward strand.
AGATCCGAGTCAGAGAGCAGGACATCCCGAAGAGAGCATTTAGATCGAGATATGGCCAATAGGAGTTCCTTGTTATTCCCTTTGGAGCAACCAATGCGCCAGCAGTATTCATGGACCTCATAAATCGCATTTTTATGCCTTACCTGGATCAGTTCGTGATCGTGTTCCTAGATGATATCTTGGTCTACAGCAAGAGCGAAGCTGAGCATGAGCAGCATCTCAGAATCGTCCTTCAGACGCTTAGGAAGCACCAGTTGTACGCAAAGTTCAGTAAATACGAGTTCTGGCTCGTTCGTATTTCGTACTTGGGTCACATCATTACTCGAGGAGGAGTGGAAGTGGATCCCCAGAAGATTGTGGCTATCGAGACTTAGCCAGCACCTAGTTCAGTGGCAGAGGTTCGCAGCTTCCTTGGATTGGCCGGCTACTACCGGCGATTCGTTTCAGATTTTGCAAGGATTTCAGCGCCGATGACCCATTTGACTCGTAAGGATGTGCCGTTTGTTTGGACAACAGAGTGTCAGGAATCATTTGAGAAGTTGAAGCGAGGTTTGATAACGGCTTCCATTCTCACACTTCCAGATGGGACCGGAGGATTCACAGTTTATTGCAACGCTTCAGGCAGAGGATTGGGATGTGTCTTGATGTAGCATGGGAAGGTAATATCTTATGCATCATGCCAACTTCGTGACCATAAGAAGAGTTACCCGACCCACGACTTGGAGCTAGCAGTAGTAGTGTTTGCACTTAAGTTGTGGAGGCACTACTTGTACGGAGATAGAGTGGAGATATTTACTGATCACAAGAGCCTGAAGTATGTTTTCACCCAGAAGGACCTTAATATGCGGCAGAGAAGATGGCTCGAGCTACTGGTGGCACTACAAGAAATTGCATTTTTAGCGACATGTTTTAGCGACATAGGACCTATTATGTCCCCAAAAGCTATTTTTTTTACATGTTTTGGCGACATCCATTTTAGTATGTTGCGAAATCCACCCAAAATTGACTGGAGGGAAACCAAAAGTTAGACCCGCCAAAAATTCTCTACATATTGCGACATGCACATGTCGCAGAAAGATAACATATGTTCAGCGACAACATCTACCTGTCGCGGAAAGGTAACAAATGTTCAGCGACACACATCAACTTGTCGCGAAAAGGTAAGTTCCCTACAGCGACATCTAACTATGTAGGAAAATATACTTATATAATTTTTTACTTATAACCATAACCTAAAAACACTATCAAAGGAACAAAATCTCCCGCGGGCGCTCCAGTAGCTCCCTGGTTCTCTCTCCGCGGGCGCTCCAGTAGCTCCCTGGTTCTCTCTCCGTGGGCGCTCCCTCCTCTCCAAAATCGTTCCTTCTCTCTCCAAAATCGTTCCTAGGGTTTCCCTCTTGCGTGCACTCCCTCCTCCATCGAGATTTGGGATCCTTCCGGTGGTGAGCTTCTTCCCTAATATTTTTTCTAGGTTAATTTTCTTAGAGTTGAGAATATGATTGGCATTTATTTTATACATATACCATAGTGAAATGATTGTCTCTACTTCAATTTTGTTAGGTTTGATTTTGTTAGGGTTTTTCTCTCCCAATCAATTTTGTTAGGGTTTGATTTGGATATAATGTTAGTTGATAGATTAGGGTTTCATTTTTAGATTTATGTATATCTGAATGGTATGATTTTTGGTTTTATTTTCCTTTTTATTTTCTGTAAATTTAATTTTATCTTTATGAAGTATCCGTGTCCGTGTCGATACAAAGACTTATTCTTCTTTTTTAGGTTTTTACTTTTTATTTCTCTCTAATTCTCTTTGCTTTGTTATGGTTATTGCAGCTGCACAATTTTGTTCATTGTTTCCTTCTCCTACTATTGTCTATTGACGTTCCCATGTAGTCCATTTTTTCCTTTTTTTTCTTTTCCCTCTTGTTTTGAGTATAGTGGCAAAGTATGCCCTCTGATAAATATATAATTCAGGTCCTTTGGCTTTTGATTGCAATTGTTGTTTTGGACATGACAATAATGAAATCGAAGCTAGCTATATGTTGGGGATGCTAAGATGATTTAGGTTGGAAAATAATTTATTAAGGTGACACAGACAAATAGTGTCGGAGGTTACATAGTAGTTCCTGTTCCACTAGGGTGAGGCTGGGACGTTCGCACGGGGTGCGACAAGGAAGTAGAGTCTTTGAGTGGGAGAGAAACTCCAATAAAGTCTCATATTGGATATGTGGTGGGAGTTTGGTATTCTTATCTAATTGTCCTTGATAATATTTTAATCTAGAAAAAATATGTTAACCTTTCCTATTTCTAGCATTATTAGTTTGAAAATTCTAATTAGTCAGTAATTTCAGTAAGATAATATTCTATAAGCTCCTAGCAAAACTAGAAAAGGAACCATTTTGTGACTGGGGTTAACAAAAGAAACAACTCTCAGGTCTTAGTATTAGCTCATAATATCAGAGTATCAGTGTAGTATCAAGAGTATTAGTGTATCATTGAAGTATCAAGAGTATTAATATTAGCTCATAATATCAATATAACTAGTATCAGTGAAGGTTCAACACAGAGAAAGAATCAGACAAGTACAACTAGTATAGCTCAGAGTATCAATCTAACTAGTATAGATCGAGTCATCTTCTCCTTTCTTTTGTAAAGGCAACCACGGGACCAACCATCTTCTTGACAAAGGAAACCTAGACTTTCAATAGCCTTGGCTTGTCACCTTGACAAGGGGCATAGTTGACAACCTAATGGCCTTGCAATTGACAACTAAACATAGGAGTAGTCAAGCATGTGCTGCCATGTTAGGAGATTCATTCGACGGGTGAAAATAGTTATCTTTGCAATATCATTATCAAAGATTAGAATATTGTTGGAATTTATATCATGGTGAACTATTACTCATGAAGCTTTTCAAGTCCTTTTTGCTACTCCTACCGCAATTTTCACCCATTGCATCCACGACAAAACAGATGAGTGATTCGGGAAAAACCCCTGGTTCCTGAGTGACTTGCAAGAGGTCGGGGTTATAGGTAAACCGACAATGTGTAATGGTTTTGCACATCTAATGAACTGGAGATGTCTTCAAAGTTATCATAACTATATGTAAGTGATCATAAAGCATGTAGAGAATGCAAAGAACCAAGCCCCAATCCTCACTTATGATGACTAGGAACTGAAATGAGACAACAATACTAGAGCGATGAAGATTACAATAAACAAAAAAGAAGAAGAGGATATTGAATAGATAGATACCCAACATAATAGACAGGCAACGGTTACAACTACCAGACATTATGAAATCTTCTTATCTTTTTCTCGGCAAACTTGACATTGGCTTGTAGAAAACTTGATACTATGAACTTTGACATCTGAAAGGTAGAGGTATGTCAAAATCTTGATCGAATTAGAACTTCACAGGTGTTCCTGTAAGGTATAAGTGAATATTGCACAACTTGATGCCATCCATTATCAGACTCAAGATGAAGAAACTAATATAACTTCAACATATACATTTTGAATTTTGAAGGTCTTATACACTATTGGTCCAGATATGCCAAACTGTGTCTCAACCATTAATCCACCAATATCTTATATAACAGTTCTGGATAGATTCAACATGGATGCATATATGATACTGGTCATTAGCACAAGGTGTAGCGTCAATTAAGAAAGGGAGTAAAATGCTATTATGAGAGTGAACAATCTCTTTTTTCCAAATTCAAGGATCTATCTGGTCATAAGTTAATAACTGCTAATTGGATCTAACCCAAAAAATCAAAGTAGAGGACATGTAGAGAATAATTATATATTTTTCTTTTCTGATTTATGTTTTCTTGCAGATATGGACAAGAGTTGGATGACACTTAGAAAGAGAATAAGTCAACCCTATATTAATGGGGTGAACTCTTTTGTTGAATTTGCAATGCAGAAAGTATGCAAGAATGGTAGGATTCGATGTCCATGTAATGAATGCATGAACCTCGAGTGGCATACCGAGGAAGTTGTGAAGAATCATTTAGTTCGACATGGAATGATGCTATCTTATAAGAATTGGGTGTACCATGGAGAACATGTTACCGAGTATCAAAATCAAGTATCAGACGATGAAGGTGATATTGAAATGTCAGAGAAAGAAGACGATCAAGACGAATTTGCTGAATTAGTACAAGACTATTGTACGGGGACTTATATGGGCCATGAATGGGAGGATGATACCACTCAGAGGGAGGAGCTACATAACATTGATAAACTGTTGGAGGCTGCACAACGTGAGGTGTACCCAGGGTGTAAGAAGTATACTTTGTTGAAGTTTGTGATTACGTTGCTTCATGTGAAGGTAATGAACAAGTGGAGCAATAAATCGTTCGACATGCTTATGGAAATATTATTAGACCTTCTACCCGAAGGAAATTTGGTTCCAAAGTCCATTTATGAAGCTAAGAAGTTCTTACGTGACTTGGGCTTGGGGTACGAGGCAATTCATGCATGTCAACATGATTGTGCACTCTTTTGGAAGGAGAATGCGGCCTTAGAAAATTGTCCAGTCTGCGGAGAGTCTAGATACAAGCTAAATGATGGTAATGGAAAAAAGATCCCCCACAAGATCTTGCGTTACTTTCCATTGACACCAAGGTTGCGTCGATTGTATATATCGAGGAAGACAGCTACAGACATGAGATGGCATAGTGAGAAGCGCATGAATGATGGGGTACTAAGGCATCCAGCCGACAGTGCCGAGTGGAAGGAGTTTGATAGCAATTTTCCTGATTTTGCTCGGAAATTCCGAAATGTACGGCTAGGAATGGCAACCGATGGGTTTAACCCTTTCGGAAACATGAGTACATCTTACAGTTTGTGGCCGGTAATAGTTATGCCATATAACTTACCACCCTGGGAGTGCATGAAGGATCCATTTTTCATGATGTCTTTACTTATTCCTGGTCCACAAGCACCTGGGAGAGATATTGATGTTTACATGCGACCATTGATTGATGAGCTAAACAATTTATGGGAAAATGGTGTACTCACTTATGATGCATCTAGGGAACAGACTTTCCGAATGCATGCAGCTATAATGTGGACAATAAATGACTTTCCTGCTTATGGTAACTTGTCTGGGTGGAGTACAAAGGGTTATTTGGCTTATCCCACATGCAATGAGAATGCATCATCTCAAGGTTTGAGAAATAAAATTGCTTACTTGGGGCATCGATGTTACCTACCTGAGAATCATGTTTGGCAAAGGAGTAAGGCCTTTAATGGTAAGGTTGAGCACCAAATAAAATCTTTGGAGATACCAATGGAAAAGATACTAAATCAGTTGGATTGCTTATCATATGTCGAGTTTGGGAAGAACCATAAGAACAAAAAGAGACCTCGTGACCAAACAGAATTGAATTGGACAAAGAAAAGCATCCTATTTGAGCTCCCATATTGGAAGAAACGGAAGCTCCGACACAACCTTGATGTCATGCACATAGAGAAGAACATATGTGACAATTTGCTTAGAACGTTATTGAACATAGATGGGAAGAACAAAGATACAACAAAAGCTCGTTTTGATTTGGAGGACATGGGTATAAGGAAAGAATTGCACGTACAAAGGTCTCTCGATGGATCCTTGATCAAGCCCCCAGCGATTTACACATTGACGCCAAAGGAGCGAGAGGGTTTTATTGAATTTTTAAAGTCAATCAAATATCCTGATGGATATGCTGCAAACATATCAAGGTGTGTGACCACGAAAAATGGAAAGTTTTCAACCTTAAAAAGCCATGATTGTCATATCCTTCTACAACGAATTCTCCCAATCGGGATGCGTGGCTACCTTAATAAGGATGTATGTACTATAATGTTCGAGTTGGGCAATTTCTTTGCGGAGTTGTGCTCTAAGACATTGGTGCAAAATGACTTAGTGAAGTTAGAAGAACGCATTATTCTAATACTTTGCAAGTTAGAGAAGATTTTTCCTCCAGCTTTTTTCGACGTGATGGTGCATTTGGCTGTTCATTTGCCACGTGAAGCCATCCTTGCGGGGCCAGTGCAATATCGTTGGATGTACCCAATTGAAAGGTAATTTGTACCATCTTAATGCAAATTTTAAGTTGAACATATTTTCATTATTTTAATTGGTGTTTGTTTGAAGGTTTCTTGGAACTCTTAAGTTGTATGTAACCAATCGAGCTCGGCCAGAAGGTTCAATTGCTGAGGCTTATATAGTCAAAGAGAGCTTGACTTTTTGTTCAATGTACTTGAGCAATGTCGAAACATTATTTAATCGAGAAGAACGAAATGCTGATCGTAGTGAGCGCGGACATGGGTTAACGATATTCACACAAAATGTTCGTCCTTTTGGACGATTAACAAGGGCTCCTGATATCTCAGAGAAGGAATTCGAAATTGCTAAGTGGTTTGTGCTTTACAACACCGACGAGATTGAGCCATACCTAGAGTATGTTATTCAACATCCTTACATGCATTCATTTCTTAAAGCCTTTTGATTATTGATTTGTTGGTACTTATGAGTTTAATTTCTTCAAGTAGGGAACACAAGAAGCTATTAGAAAATCCAAGTGAAGGTGATATAACTCAAATACAACGACAAAAATTTCCAAAGTGGTTCAAAAAACATGTAAGATGTATAACATATATTTAAATACTATTTAACTAATATTATCTTAATATGCCTTTATATGTTTTGTATGTAGATGAATCAATTGCGAACACAAAAGTCACCAAAGGCAACTGATGAAATATGGGCATTGGCAAATGGTCCAAATGTGATGGTAACTCTTTATTCAGGTTGCATTTGCGATGGCGTCCGATTCCATACAAGGGACCATGACAATCGTCGTAAGAGTCAGAATAGCGGTTTAGTCTCTGAAGGAGCTCATAAAGGAAAACCTATAGACTTTTATGGATATTTGTGCAAAGTTTGGGAGCTGACATACATGTATGGCCATAAAGTTGTTTTGTTCCAGTGTGAATGGTTCAACATGAGTGGAAGTCGGACACTAAACAAAGATGCACATTGCCTTAGCATTGATGTCAGACGCCGATGGTATTCTGACGATCCATTTGTCCTACCAAGTCAGGTGCAACAAGTCTTCTACGTCAATGATACACGATTAGGGGCAAATTGGCATGTCGTGCAACGGGTTCGGCATCGGGGTACATGGGATGTACCAGAGTTGGATGATGATGAGCCTGACTCAATAGAAGTTTCAGAGCCTACTGATGTATTCCAAAAAGACAAAAGCACTGGAATTATTCCACATATCATTGAAGATACTAATGTTCAATATAATAGGGATGGCGTTGATCCTGAGATTATTCCAAGTGATATGGCTTTGCATCTCGACAATAATGAGGATGAAACAATGGCCCATATTAGAGAGGATGATGATGATGACAGACACATACTTTATGATTCTGATATTGACCCTGATATTGAATTTGATATCTAGTTGTTTATTTTGGAACAATGGAGATATAATCATGGTATCATTAACAGTTTTAATAGCTAATATTATCTATCTTTTGGAATAATACTTCATTTTACATCCTGATTAGATTATCTATTGTTACTACATGCCCTGCATCATAGGTTCATTTCCATGTTGAAGACTCTCATTGGACTGGCCTGCATTCCTCATATAGGGAATGGCAAGGCATCCCATCTTGTTCACTACATTCTTGCATGTAATTCCCTGCATGCCCCAACTGTTTAGACCCCATGGGTTTTAGCCATCTTCCTTGATAACCTGCTCATAGGGCAGAACCTGTATTGATGTCCTGCAGGGATTATTCACTATATATAGTTTAGTCATACATTGTTCACTGCCCCTTAAACATCATTATGATATTGCATTACCTTTCCTGACCTAGCCTTGAGTATATGTCGATTTACCTGCAAATCATTAAATTGATGTCGTGAATGACCCTTTGTTTCATATCCTGCCCATCTGGTTATTACATTCACTACACATGTTAGATGTCTGCATCTCTTTTGTTACTTGCATTCACTTTGTGATTTCAACCCCTTTATTACCTGCAAATTTGAATTACCTATCCACATGAAGTCAATCACTGCATTTGGCATCATCTGTCTATTTGATTTAGTTATATGGACTTTCACTCACTGCATCATTAGCTCACTGCATGACCTCAGTGACCTGCATCACTGAACCACCATATAATGACCAGTCAGCTGTTCTGTGAATAGACCCAACTTATTTCTGTACACTCTGATACCACATGTATCAGAGCATGTAAGAGACCACTGCATTTCCTGTGTGGTCGTAATCCCGGTCATCATGGCTATCTATAACTTTTGCTTAAATATGACAAGAGCAAAGTATACAGATCTCTTAAACAATGAATGAATTATATTATCAAGTTACTACACAACATAGGTACTAGATCCTTTGTACAGGATGCAGGATCTTATCCTGAATTATCAGGATTCTTCACAATGAAGAATGTAAGAGCATTCACAAAGTATCCAGGCAATAAAATACAGAAGCATGATCACCAAGACCATCAAAATATATCCTCCTAGGTTCTACTGAAGAAACTATGATGAATGACACATGTACATTCTAAGAGCGAGTTTAGAGACTTTTTTAAAGCCACAATTACAAAGACCCAGAAATTAAACCCCACTCCTCTTTATTTTAGGCCAAAAGTTAGAAAAAACTGCAATTACAGATTAGGTTTTGTTATCCCTAAGTCTATCAAGAGTAATCTCACCGCAATTAGCATCTAAGGCTCCTCCCATAGAGACCACGAAAGGGAGTCCCGGTTCAAGGAGGTTCCTGTAGGTAGCCTTACCCTCATATATATATATATATTTGAGTCATGGAACCTTGGACATTCACCCAAAGTCCAAGTGGCTGAACCTACTATTAGCCATAAAGCTGCAAACACCCCCAACCTTACTTGGTATCATTTACTGATACTAAGGAGTATCAGTACAGGTCTAAAATTAAGTTTAGACACTTGATTTCATTAGATGTCCACTGCATAATGTCCATATCCTAGTATCTAATACATGCTACCCTGCTTCCTTGGTTGCACTGTTCTGTCTTTGAGTTTCCAATTTTTTTGTTCACTACATTCATCAAATACCCTGTCCTATTGCATCTGTCCCTCTATTATGACTGATCAGTCTTAGCATTATATTGTAATGTTTAGGACCATATGGGGCTATTGCAATAGTTAGAAAGGGAAAAGTTACTTAAGTTCAGTCCCTGTGTATTGAAGCAGTCCTATTTCATTAGTGTTTCATTCTCTGAAGCTTGTATGGTATCAAATAGAGATGTATTCATGTTCAGTCTTAGTTAATTCATCAATTTCCTTAGACTTAAGATCTGTCCACTCCTTCTTTATAGAGTATCAGTTGGGTTGTCGAGAGAGTTGGGATTTGGATGTATCTAATGGTTAGACCATTGTTATGACAGCCTTTAGCATTTAAAACTCTGTCCACCCTAACATTGGTCTAGTTGAGGATACTGCCCTACAGTATGGGATACCTGAAGACTTGATTAGTTATGGGCCTTCCCATTTATTGATAGTGTTACCGTAATTCTTGTAGCTTAGTGATTGACTTCATTTTCTTTCTTTAAAATTTGAGGATGTTTTTTATTTGTTGTGTTGTTTTGTTTCGTTTATAGTTGAATTATTACTCTGGACTTGTGATCGTAGATCGCGACATAACAAAACTCTGCTATTTCTCACTAGGGTGTGGTCCATCTAGCAGTAGACCCACTGTCAGGTGCTGTAGATGTGAAGTAAGTGTAATAGATTTCTATACTTCTTCTGGGTAGTAGAAGTGGATGATCCTCTTCCCATTCAACAGTAAAAACAAAGCCTTTATTCCAAAATCCTTTGGTTCATTCTATCATTCAACTCTATTAAAGACCATTCACTCTGTAAACTTAGCAACTGTGATATCCTTATGTTGTCTTAATACAAGTCCTGTCTAGTCCAACAATTTGTGACGACTCCTTCAGTTAAAACCGTAAGACTTCTGTATGGTTCTGTGTTGCACATGTCCTAACTATGTCAAACACTTTACTGTCACTCATCTTTCCCTCAGTTGAAGCCACATATAACTTCCAACAAATGAACTCATTTCTTACTATCATCTTTTATTGCCCAGTCACTTATCCACGATCCATCTAAACTTTCTAATGTCAGCTGCACTTATTTTTTCTAGACCTGTTTCCCAATTGCCCAACACTTTGGCCATAAAGGATAGGTGGTCCTATATCCATTTTCCACTGAATTGCAGATGCATTCTATAGTGAACTCATATATGTAAGTTGGAGGGTGGAGCTTAAAATCATCTATTATTTTTTACGTTGAAGACATAGTCTTTGTTGGTGGTATTACTTGCAATAGACAAAATTGTGAAAATGAACAAGAAAGGTAACTCGGCTCTAGTCAAGCACTAATGCTGCATACAACGAGAACAGACATCAAGTGTTTGTATGGTCATGATGGGAGGTTGACAAAATCTGTACGATGCAACAACTTGTCATTGTTAAGCCGGCAATAAACGAGGCTAGAGAGCGAAACCTTCTGTTTCGAATATTAATACATAAAATAATCTATGAAGTTTATAATTCTGAGTTCTAGACTTCTCGAATTTTAACTTGCTTAATTCTTCAGTTTCTTAGGTTCAGTATTTTCTCTTAACTTTGATAGCATTTTCTTTCATAATCAATTACTAGTAGTATTGATAACCAGGACCTATCTCACTAGTATTATAACTTCTTCCTTTTAACCTTCTGGAAATAATATATATTCATTACTGAAAGTTTGAACTTTAATCAGACAAAGTGGCCTTGAAAAAGCTCTGTTAAGTTTAGCTTCAGGTACTTAATTACAGACATACTTCAAGATTCTCTTCTTACAACATAGGATACTGACACATTCTTGAAGTTGGTCACATGGATTGGTGAGTCTTGACAAAAATACTCTTTTTTTCTTTCAGTTGCAATTTGCAGACAGACATTCTTCCATAGTGTTTTACATCTGGTCGCCCGTAGTAACTAGAAGCATTAGGGTGGAATTGATTGAAAGGTTGTTCTGTAGAAAAAATGATGAAACTACATTTCCAGCATGATTTCCTTTGCATTAGGGAAGTGCATCATGGCGTCTCGTTTTATTCATTTATGAGTTTATCTGGTACAATATTATGAAGTTTGTTATGTATTATTACTGTAACCAGGAAAATCTTTATCCAGCTATTTATATTTACCTTTTTCTGTAAGATGTCAGTCCCCATTCGAATTGTTATGGCTTTTCAATGCCTATTAAGTTATTTTTTATCTCAGTATATGGCCATATATTAAGCTCTACTTGCCACAGTTTATTACGCTGGTCTTGAGTAAGGCTGCAGGAATAATCTATTGACTGGGTGCTGGGTTCTCGGTGAGATATTTTGAGATATGGAAGTTTGGGAATTGCTGTTCTTGCCTCCTTTAGATATGTTATTAAGCTCTACAAGAATTATGGTATAAGTAAAATATTTGAAAGATGTTGATAAGATTTTCTCCAATTTAGATATGTTATTAGTATCTTTCTACTGAGAGCTTTCATTAGTCCAGATTGCTATATGTTTAGTATCTTTCTGTTTTAAAAATTCAAGCCATTCTTCTGTACAATAAATGAAAGGGATTCAATAAAAGGGATTCAATGCTATGACTAAGCTATAGGATATGTTTTGGACAGAACATGAGTTATCTTATGAACAATGTATCTTATACGATAATATGTGATCTATATCTTGATATTACAGCTTGCACACTATTGTTCAGTTTCTTTAGGCTTCTTACTTATTGCATTGGAATGTCTAAAATAACATTTGTTATGTGTCAAATGCCTCCAACTTCACACATTTGGAATGCATACAATGAAAATTGGAATTACATTGTGGAACTCATTTGTTTCTTTATTGTCATAGATGGAAAAATCAAAGAACAGAGTATATTTAAGACCCGGACAAGCAGCCCGGATGACGTCAGCATATGAGAAGCAAAGAAATGAAAATATTGCTAGTAACCAAAGGAAATTAGATGCTTTGGGTTTGCTTCGCGCCTCAAATTTATTAACTCCATTTGAGAAGGTCACCCAAACAAGTTTTGGTAAGAATAGCAAAAGAAATGTGAGTGAGAGAGATGGTAATGAGTATCGACCGGGCCAGTGTGATGATTTGCTTAGTTCATCCAGCAATGATGATGATAATAATGTGCCTTCTAATCAACCAAAGGAAAAGGTAATATATAAGATATGAACCTCGAGTGATATGTTGTGTTTAAATTATGTTACTAATAATGCCTTAATATCTATGTATTTTGTATGTGTAGGTCGTATACAATGGTCCCATTCGTAAATCATCACGTCTTGTTTCGACACCTGAAGATACCACTGCTGAGGGGTCCAATAACCTTCAAATGCATGTGCCTAGTCCTATGGAGTCACTAGCTAGTGGTTCAGGTAATCTAATGAATATAATCTTATTTGATTTTAATGAAGTCTGAAATAGAAATCTGGCCTATCTATTGTCTAGCTTAAGGCTATTTTCTTTTTCTTTTTGATGTACAGGTTCACCGAAGAAAAATATACGGGGTAAGACGCGTGGTAAAGCTGTAGAGAAAATGGTACAAAAAATCGGCAAGCTTCAAGTGTCAATCCCCGCTAGGGAAAGGGCTCCAGTTGGGGATAATGCTACTGCTCTTGTAAACCAGATTGGTGTTGAAGTTCGGGCTGCTGCACCACTTCATGACGTTATGTATTGGGATGACATTGATGACACCCTAAAGAAGTCAATTATTCAAAGAGTTCGGGTATTGGTGGATCTATTTACTACTTCATATAATTAGGTTTATTTCCATATATTGTTTATTAATAATCTATATTATTGAGTACATGTTTGCAGGATAAATTTGAGATCAAAAATTATGATGAGGATGAAGTCGTAAGGCAGACTATTACGAAAATATGCCAGCTGAGATACAAAGATTGGAGGAGTCGCATGCATGCACATTATAAGAAGTTGTTGAAGGATGACATAAACCCCAGAAACAACTCATATAAAGACGTTTCATAAGAGGATTGGGAGTACATGATTGATCGGGTTTGGACAACAAATGCCAAATTTAAGGTATATGATGCCCGATTACTTTATTCCTACTTTTGTGATTTTTTTATATAGGACATGCCATTAAACTTCTTGCTTTGAGGGATTCAACTGATGGGATTAGTGTGGATATTACACTGACGAGGGATAAAGGAACACATCCATCTATGATAATTTGACCTCTTTTAGAAATAAAGGAATTATATATGGAAAATACATTTAAGGCAGGGATTAGGGCACCTTCTCCTGTGCCCCTTTGAACTCTGAAGTTTCAAGAGAAACTGGAAAGAATTTGCAATTAATATTGACTAAAGAGTCTTCATACTTCATAAAGGACCAAATAACCATTAAATAATAGTATGTGCCTGAAGCTTCCTGTTTAGCTTGTATATGGCTTTGCTTCTGTCTCTTTCCTTTTTTATTTATTGACTATGACTTGAGAATACAAACTGTGTCGCCCATGAGATGATTTCTTGACTAATATGTACCAAAATGAGCTAAGTCATATGTAATTGAACTTTGGTTAAGTCTATAATTATAAACTTACAAATACATCCACACATCCATGCTTGCATACACATGTATCACCATGTCAGATGTACTGTTTCTTTTCTTTCTTTCTTTTTTGTTTTGCGTTTGTCATGGTGAACAATTTAGGTCACTCGGACATGTGACATCTTTGTTCTGTGTCAATGCAACAATGCTGTCCCAGTCCTACTTTGTGATTCTATTTGTGCGGCCTCTTTCATTGTATAGGAATGCAGTTCAAGACTGAGGTTTGGGGAGAAAGTTCAAGCCTGCTGTTCATCTAACTTTTTTCCAGTGCAATATAAGCACATGGATTTCTATGATGTGATATTCTTCTTAGTTGACAATATAAGCACTATGTTTAGTTGAACAGCAGGCTTGAACTACTCCTATGTTTAGTTGACAATATAAGCACTATGTTTAGTTCAAGCCTACTCCATTACTCCATCATATCCAGTGCAATATAAGCACATGGATTTCTGTGACAATATAAGCACATTGTATAGGAATGCAGTTCAAGCCTGTTGTTCATCTAACTTTTTTTCAGGCATGTATGATGTAATGTGATATTCTTCTTGTTTGGACATGGTGAAATTTGTGAGATGTGCTATGTCCAGGTGATATTGCTTTTCAATAAGTTATTCCTGCTGGAGTAACTGGGACTGTACATCACAGCATTTACTCTTTATTAGATTGATAGCAATTTGACTAAGGTACTTTTTTGTTGTTGCTCGTGTTTGTTGCACTTGACTTGTTGATTGTGGGTTTGACCTTCACCACTCTACCAAGATCAATATGCATGATGTGCAGCTATATGCTAGAAAATGACAGTCAGCAGAATATATTGCTTTTACTGACATGATGTTTATTAAGCTTTTTCTATGTTTCAGTGATCTAATCATTTGGAAGTATGCAATTTTTTCCCAACCAATTTAGTGTTCTGCACTTGACTGGTTTTTCCTTTTTGTTTCCCTACTTTACTTTATGTTCACCCTTTGTTTTGGTTTCATGTTGTAGAAACGATCAGAGCAAAATGTGGTAGCACGTTCCTCTTTGCCATGGAATCATTCTTGCGGGTCAAAGTCATTTGCAGCGACAATGTCTACGAAGGTGATGCATTTTTTGCAATTTCTAACTTAAATTTTAATATATATTTTATTTACTTCTCCATATACAATATTTAACTGTTATTTTCATGAAATTAGGCGGAGATACCTCACTTTGTAGATTTTTTTAAGGAATCTCATTGGAGTAAGAAGAAAGATGATTGGTTGGATCATAAGTGTAAGGAGAAACACGTAAGTCTAACAAATGTTTTGTTGTATGGTTGTTACTTAAAACTAAAAAAGGGGTTAACACTAGGTTTTTAAGTTTTGCTTTACAATCTAACTAATTACTTATGTTCCTTAAAAATGTCAGGGTGAGCTTGAAAATTTGCGAACCATGTGTTCTCAGCCGGATGCAATCCCAATGTCACAAGAAGAAATGTCGGTAGCAGTGCTTGGAAAGAAATCGGGCTACTTGAGAGGATATGGAGTGGGCCGTAAGCCCTGTAATACTAATACCACATCCAGGGATAATGGTGAGGAAGTGATTATCCTAAGAGAGGAGTTATCATCACTAAAGGAACTTAATGATACTCAACAACAACAACTTGAGGCCCAAAATGAACAACTTGCGATTCAACAACAACAAATTAAGGCGCAGAACCAGAAACTTGAAAAGTTCCAAGAGGTGTTGTTGAGATGTGGATTACTTTCGTCGGATGAATGTGGGGAGGAATCAACTGAGGGCGGTTAGGCAACAACTTCTTTTGGGTACTGCTCTCTTTCTCTCTATGTGTGCTGCACTTCTTTTGAAATTTTTAGTTTCATGACAGACCATGCTAATAGTGTTAAAGCATGAGATGAAAGCAAATAAATTAAAACATTTAAGAAAATAACACCAACTTTTCCGTATAAAAATTTGTTATCCTAATGGTGTTGAAACTAAGCACACACTCATATATGACAAGATTTCTAGATATATAACATCCTTCTAGGAGAGATTATAGAGATTGCAATATGAGTATCAGATTCATAACAGGATTTCTAGAGTTAACACACTAGCAAATGTGCTCAAGAGTTAACACTAGCAAATGTTTGTGTCGACACATTTTCTTTACTAAGTTTATTTTGTGTGAAACAAAATATTGTACAAGTGTTCATATATTTTATAGCCTTCATAGATATTTGTCATTCTTTTAGCATATACTTTTTTTTTTACTTACAAGCATTTTTTTAATTTTTGTTTGCAGGATCACATGGACAACAAAGCCAATTTTTGGGAATATGTTCTTATCATTAGATCTATCATTATTTTGGAGAAAGTGATGTTTGCAATGAAAAGATAATTTTTTGTTGGCTAATTTTTTGGGAATACACTGAATCTATGTATTTTTGCTTACATTATATTTGTCTAGTTGGAATACAATGATTGTGAAATACAATACGTTTCTCCTTGAATGGGTTACTTGAAGTTAAATCTTTTGCATTATTGGACTATTTTATGAAGACATTATATTGGATATTATTTGTGTGCGATAACTTGTTGCTATTTATTCTCAAGTTTTTTGAATACAAATTTCAATGTTTATAAGTTTCTTTTGAAGTAGGATTTTATATCTATATTTCAAATGCGATTTTTTATTATGATAAATCAATATAAAAATTTGTCTACATTAGCTTTTGCGACATCAAATTGTGTAGTAGAAGGTGTTTCTATATTTGTCTACATTAGCTTTTGCGACATCAAATTGTGTAGCAGAATGTATTTTTATATTTGTCTACATTAGCTTTTGCGACATTAACTTGTGCAGCAAAAGGTGACTTTTTTCCGACATGTGTTATGTTGCCAAAGTATCACCTTTCTGCGACACGCAAGACACATGTCGCCAAATGTTATTTTATAAAAAATTTGGAACATGTCGCCAAAAGTGGGCATTTTCGGCGACATGATGGATTTGTGTCGCTAAATACTTTCCCAGACAAGGATACGGCGACACACGTGCGACATAGCACGATATGTCGCAGAAAGGCTTTGGCGACACAAAGCCATCTTTCCGCTACATATTGTGTATGTCGCAGAAGATGCATTTTCTTGTAGTGTGGACTATGATGTGGATTTACAGTATCATCCAGGGAAGGCCAACGTTGTAGCAGATATGTTGAGCCGGAGAGCCGGAGTTTATTTTCTAACGGCGCAACCAGAGTTATTGGCATATTTTCAGAATATGGGAATTGAAGTGGTTCTTCCTTCCAACGTGGCATTGATGGCCAGTCTACAGGTTCAGTCCAGCATAGTTGAGAGGATCCGAGTGGCACAGTCTACAGATTCCAAGCTTCAGCGGCTCAGAGCAGAGTATGAGGCAGGAAGAAGGCCAGAGTTATGCATTCATAAAGACGGTACACTTCGACACGGCTCTCGTCTTTGTGTACCCAGTGGAGATATCAGACAGGAAGTCATGGCAGAAGCTCACAGTTCGCAGTATTCTATTCATCCCGGTGGCACGAAGATGTACCGTGATATCCGTCAGCATTTCTGGTGGAATGGCATGAAGAGGGAGATAGCCCGGTTTGTCTCTCGGTGTTTGGTCTGCCAACAGGTTAAAGCTGAACATCAGAGGCCCGCTGGACTTCTTCAGCCCTTGCAGGTTCTAGAGTGGAAGTGGGAGCATGTGACCATAGATTTTGTGACTGGATTGCCTAGATCCCCGGCTGGTCGAGATGCTATTTGGGTTATAGTTGACCGGCTCACGAAGGTGGCTCATTTTCTTCCATTTAGAGTTGGGCAGTCAACGGCTCAGTTGGCAGAGATGTACCTCAGGCAGATTGTCAGGCTTCACGACGTGCCCGTCAGTATCACCTCGGACCGAGATTCAAGATTTACATCACACTTTTGGCGTACCCTGCAAGAGAGTTTGGGGACTCGTCTCCAGTTCATCTCGGCATATCATCCGCAGACAGATGGCCAGTCAGAGCGCACTATCCAGACTCTTGAAGACATGTTGAGGTCTTGCACCCTCGACTTTGATGGTTCATGGAAAGATCACCTGCATCTTGTGGAATTCTCGTACAATAATAGTTTCCAGGCCAGTATCCAGATGGCTCCGTTCGAGGCTCTGTATGGTAGGAAGTGCAGATCCCCATTAGCATGGGATGATGTTGGAGAGAGGCAAATGGTTGGTCCAGAGATGATTGTCCAGACAGTTGAAGTGGTCAGAAGGATCAGAGATCGTCTTCGAGTTGCCCAAGATCGCCAGCGGCAATGGGCCGATGCTCATCGACGTCCCTTGGAGTTTGCTATCGGCGACCATGTATTCCTTAGGATCTCGCCTAACCGCAGCGTTATTCTCTTTGGCGTGCGGGGAAAGCTTAGTCCTAGGTATATAGGGCCGTTCGATATCCTGGAGCGAGTAGGAGATGTATCCTATCGTCTTGCTCTTTCGCCATCGCTAAGTGAGGTGCATGATGTATTCCATGTGTCCCAATTGCGACGGTACGTCCCGGACCCGAGCCACATTCTAGACCATTCGAAACTGGTTGTTGGTACCAACCTTTCGTATGAGGAGAGGCCCGTGTCTATATTGGACCGGAGAGAGAAGATACTCAAGAACAAGACTATTAGTTTAGTCCGTGTTGCTTGGGGTCATCACTCTCTAGGTGAGTCAACGTGGGAGCGTGAGGATGATATCCGATCGCGATATCCCTACCTGTTTGACTCGTAAGGTATAATGTCTTCCTTATGCCTTATGTTTTCCATCCCTTGCTTGCATGTATGATTGTCTGATTGCTTGCCTGGTTATAGCTTGCCTGTGATTAATATAGCTTGTCCTTGTCTCTCTAGCCTCTTAATTAAATTCCGAGGACGGAATTCTTTTAAGGTGGGTAGAGTTGTAACACCCATATTCTGAATACGTATTTTGTCAAGCTTGTATGTATTTCAGACCTGTATTTATTTTATCGGATTTTGGCATGAACTTGTAATTGGCTTGACTTACAGATTTTGGTTTCCGTAATTGGGTTTTACCTGGCTTGGTTTATTTTGTGGAGGAGAATTCGTTTGATTTGGTTTGGTTTGGTTTAACATGCATTGGAACACCTTAGCCTATGTTCAACCCTTATTCCACCATAACCCACCCTCTTTATTATCCCCACCTAACACTCTCTCTCCTCATTACTTCCCTCCATTAATTTCTTCTTCTTCTTCTTCTTCCTTCCTCTACACAACACTCCACCCATAGGCAAGTGTACCTTGCCACCACATGAGAACCACATTTTATTTGTTCATTAGCTAGATTAGGCCATGGTGATCAACATTAGTGCTTGACATTTTATGATTTGGAGTCTCCATTGTTCTAGATCTAGGTTTTAACTATTTTTGGATTTACATGGTTTTGATCTATTTTGGTTGGATTTTTGTGGCTTTTGATGCTTCCATGTGGAAGATAATTCAATTTTACTCAAGTTAGACCTTTGAAAATCTAGATTTGGTTTTGATTTGACCAAGATGTGAAGATTTGAACTTTGGTGTTCTTGAGGTGTTCCTCTTGGCCTGGAGAAGAAGACTGCAGCCTGCGCTCTTTAGCGCAGTGCTGGACTATGCATCCCCTCTCGGCCTGCGCTCTTTAGCGCAGCGCCGACGGCGCTGATTACCCCTTGGCGAACTGTGCACAGCCCCATGCGCCAACCATTCCTGCGCACTTCACCCCTGCGCAGTTCACCCCTGCGCAGTTCACTCATGCGCAGTCTGCTCATGCACAATCTAACCCCTGCGCAGTTGGCTTCCCGCGCAATCTAATCCTGCGCGTTTGGACCTTGCACATTTCATCCCGGCGAAGTTCAACCCTGCGCCATCCATTCCTGTGCCAACCATTCCTGCGCCAACCATTCCTGCGCAGTCACTCTTGCACAACCAGACCCCAGGGACCCTTGCGCAATCTGTCCAATCATGGAGAAGTGGTTTTATTTTTTCTTAAGCTTGGCTCTACTATAGCCCTGTATATTGATATTTTATTAGATATGGATTAGGCTAATGACTAGATCAAACTATAGTTCATGGAGAATTTCCAGTCACAGGCAATCTCGTTATCTGGGCGCTCTTAACTGGACTTGTAGCTTGCCGACGAGTAAAGCACATTTCCAGCGCACTGTCATGTGTTGCAACCTCTAAGTCACCTAAGGGTATATCGTCTCCGGGGCGATGTACCCAACCATACTCTCAACCCGCAGAAGGATAACTAGATGGTCTGCAGGGCTTGGGACTGGAAATTTCTCACTTGCTTCTTGTTAGTAATTAAGGCTTATGATAACCCTAGTTAGTTAAGTAGTAAGCCGTAGTAATTGTTTGGCCGCTTGTGAATTGATGGAGTCCAGCCTTGTCTAAGTCATGTCTAGTCCCTGTACCTGGCTACTCTTGTGCATGCTTGTTTTACTTATTTCTAACAATAAATGGGTAGAGACAGAGTGCTGTTCAGGCGAATGGTTACAACCTCGGTCCTTGTCTGGTTTAAGGGTTGTAATCTGGCTCCCGGAATGGTCCCACGTCACTAGTCGTTTATTTTCCTGTTGTACTCTTTATTTACTTGTACCTTCTTCCATTTCTTTTCTTATGTTCTGATACGCTGGCTTTTGTTCTTATTTCGTGGCCTCCTTTGTGGCACTTGCTCTTTCTGGGGTTTGACCCAGCTGGTTTTGTGTGGCCAGATTTCGGAGCAGCTCCCGAGAATCTTCCGAACCTCCAGCCCGATGGTGGCGACTAGAAGGAACCCGAGCTACGAGTGGGTTTTCTATTTTGTTT
Source organism: Iris pallida (assembly GCA_029216955.1). Lineage (NCBI taxonomy): Eukaryota > Viridiplantae > Streptophyta > Magnoliopsida > Asparagales > Iridaceae > Iris > Iris pallida. The sequence continues at coordinate 26,402,061 of JANAVB010038018.1, forward strand.
TGCTCACTCTAAAGTAAAGTTATTCTTTTGAGGCGTTTAGCCGACGAGCACCTGTTAGCTCGATGCACTTTACTTACTGTCTGCCTACGGGCTGTAAACATGATTAACAAATCCTAGGGTTGATCATGTATGACTTAACTCTTGCTAGTCCCAGTATTTTGTACGACTAGCTTCATGATCAGCTGATATGTAATATTTGGGACGCCTTTTATTGTATATTTGGTGGTCAAACATCTTGTGATCATATTATTTGCTTGAAATTGAGATAATAGGCTTGACCATAAGAGACTGTTGGCCTGTAGTAAACCCTCATATCTGGACAGCCATGACCGTATAGTTGAGATGTATTCTATTTCAATATACGTAGCTGGCTATGTACGACCCCGCTCTCCAGTATTCTGGTTCTGGGGCGTGACAATGGTCTAGGTATGAGTTAGCTATATGGCCTATAGCTTATATATATGGCACATAGCCTATGGGTGTATGCCTATGGCTCATAGCCTGTATGAGTGGTTTGAATGCTTAGTGATTGTGTTGTTGGCTTGTATAGCCTTGATAGTGTGTGTGCTTGCTAGAATAGGCTGGTTAGGCTTAGTGAGACTTGTTTGGCTTAGGCTTGACCTAGTTTGACCTCGACAGTTTACCAGGTTTGACTTAGAGTTAACTTTGACCAAGATTGGCCTAAAAATCATGTAGATTGCATCATAGACTCCATTTATCTTATTTTAAACATATTATAACCTGTACTGCTCTATTTAGGACATTGTGACTCCGGTGCAGACATCTGATATTACACTACTCTTTTCAGAGTATCAGGCGAGTACATTCTCTGATAGTTCTCTCATTTACTTGTCAATTACTGTATTTCAGTTCTAGTTAGTTGTATGCGATTCTCTATTACAACACGTGTGGATATTTCTGGATTCATGTATACGACACACATTTATTTTCTGGCCTCTATTACTGGTATTATTATTTTTGGCTTCTTTTACTGGAATTATTTATGGAAATCATTTACTGGAATCATTTACTGGTATCATCATGTTTTGGCTGGACTCATCTTGAATCATTGTGTCAGAATTCTGGATTCACTTGCTGGGAGTAGAAATACTAGAGTAAGACTTGTAGACATACCCCATTACTGGAATCACCCCTACTGGAATCTACTGGAATGATAGCCATCTCTCGCCTGATCAGTGAGAGGTGTGCCGGATTACCTACAGCCGTTTACATGTCGATCTCGGTATTTTAAAACACACTGCTAGAGTATAGGCTAGACTCACCCTGGAATCATTGATCACTATAACTGGAATCGTCCCTTACTGGATTCATCTTGTATGAGATTCATCCTGTACTGGACTTACATTGGAGTTACACTGGTCTACATTGTTGTCTGGACTTTATATCATATTACCCTGGTTCAGCTAGTTCTATTTTTACAGTCTTTATTGCTATGATTCTTCTCTTGTTTAGTTATTTTCTTTCTTTGCACTTTATCTGTCTTTTTTACCATCACCTGAATATAAACTGCCATTTTCATCAATATAACTGCCTATAACTGCTTTATAGTTCTCTGTCATTTACTTGGGTTTTCTAGATGAGATGTGCTCGTTCCTGTCCTGACTGGACCTGTTGAAAATTTTATAGATGATTACCCTGAGGACACATGCCCTACATTTTACTGAGGAGATGGCTTAGCTACCTATGGCCCCGACACTCAGGAGTGATCGGGAGTTTAGTTAGTTTGTCTTGTTTTAGTTTTCCTGTTTAGATCTGGAGTTGTATATAGATATTTGAGACTTGAGATGTATTTGAGATTATTCAGATGTTGATATTATTTCAGTAGTTTATTGTCTTCAATTTCTTAGTTATATTCTGTGTTATCTTATCGTGCTTAGACTGTGATTGAGTTACACTATATCTTATACTTGTCCTCCGTTCGGAGTTGATTATGATGAGTACATTATATACTGCATGAGTTGATGGTTAGTTAGAGACTTAGAATAGCGTTCTACCGTCGATACTGCGGCGTAGGCTGGGCGCTGTTACGTACTCGTACCCTCACAGTGGGTGCGGATCGTGACACATTTTTAGTGGTGGCCCATGCAGGTCGAGAGTCGCATTAGTGCGATATCGTGGTAGTACAGCGACCTAGTTGTACTGCTACGAGCCTGCGATAGGATTGAGAGATAGGCCTTACCGGAGAGGAACTCAATCACAGTTAGGACTACTTGAGAAGATTCCTAGGATGACCCTTGAGAATCTCATTATAAACTATCTCGATATTTCATTCTGGTAGTATCTGTCTATCTTCCTTGTTCGTCGTTGAATTTGATTCTTGGTATTCATTATTGACTTAATTTTCTACCAAGATAACATTATGGGCTAGGTTGCCTCAGTCATGGAATCTAGAGTCTTCTACAGCCATATCAGCTGGTTGGGCGATAAGATAGAGTCTGATTTTGGATATATTTCTCGGGTGTGGGAATTTAAGGTTTTCGTAGCCAAGCTAGCGGCAATGCAAAAATTTTAAATACCATGATTCTAGATGTATGTACATTAGTTGTGGATTCTATGGATTATCGCAGCCATACTTACTGGTGTGACAAGGATTCTTGTGACATGGTTCTGGATAGACGGGTATGATTATTAGATTGCAGGATAGATACCATATAGATGGTGCCCCAGAGAATTTGAGTGGAATATCAGGGTGGATATTACTTGAGTGTCATGGATTAGATAGAGGAAGCTAGGCCACCTGTAGCGCGGCACCGTGCCCCGCACCAACAGAGGGATATACCCCAGAGGGGCAGGGCTTCTGTGCTGACAGTCGAGTAGACCGACGCTACGGGTGACGGGTTAGCAGGTCTGTCTTCCTGTTCTTCTTTCCATCTTGTTGTGTGATTCCATTAGTACATGCCAGGATATAGCTTGTGATTGCCTAGATAGCGTAGCTACCCGTTCGAGACCGTGAAATCACGACCAGTAGGATTGTGTTGCTTCGACTTTGATTTGCTGGGGTTTTACCTAGTGGAGGTGCGATCATCTTAATTTCGAGGACGAAATTTTTCTAAGGTGGGTAGGATTGTAACACCCAGTTTTCCAAATGAGGGTAATTTTGAAATTTTGAAATTATAATTATTAATTATTGATATTTATTTCACATTATGATTTTTGGTGATTTTTAATTATTTTTAAACTATTCAAAAACTGGTTTAAGTCATGACTTGTGATTTTGATGTGCTACTAGTGAAACCTGAGAGACTGCATGACCTAGAGCCTAACCATGTCATTAGGATGACTTAAATATCATTTTTAGCTTAGGGGTATTTTGGTCATTTGGCCTTTTTGAATTATTTCATGATTTATTTCACTAGTGATTATTGATTTTGACTTTTGACTAGCTGTGACTGAAGGAACTGACCTAGACTTTGACCTTGACCTTGGTGCCTAGTTGACTTGGCATGGGACCCTAATCAAGCTTAAGTTGGTCTTGGTTGACTTAAGTTGGCTATGTTTCATGAAGAGAGTAGGAGGGTTTTTACATTGGACCAAAGGCTAAGGACTTGAGCTTGTGGGCTAGCAAACTTGTCCCAAGGTCCAATATGAGAACCCTAACCCTAGCTCTTCATTTTAGGCAGCCACAACAGCCCAAACAAGACCTAACTTCAGCCTATAAAGTGTCTTTTCAAGACCACTTGCCTCTTTTAGAACATCCCTTTGTAGGAAACCCTAATTTCTTCCCCAAATTGTCTAACTCCTCCATTTCTCCACCAATTTGATCCCAACCTCTTGCATTTGGATCTAAATCTGGAGGGAAGATTGAAGAAGGCTTGCTTGCAAGCAGTGGAGCTCTTTTGGACACAATTTGAGGGAGAGGGATTCTCTAAATTGGGGCTTTTCATTGAGACTTGCTCTCAATAGGTAAAACCTATTGAAACCCTTCCATTTCCCAATTTCCTTGTATGGTTGCATTCATTTAGGTCAACCCTAGCTGTCCCCCAAGCATTATAGGATTTCGTATTCGTTACGTGTCCGTATCGGACACGTATCGCTCTATATATTTATGTGTTTGTTGAAATGTTTGAATGGGTTTTAAACCATTATTTTCAAAAAGTGTTTGTACAGTTTTGTAGCCATTAATATGCTAAGTGAGGTCATGAAGGACTGAGAGTGCATCAGTGTCTGTGTCGTGTCGGCGAGCAGCGAGACTCATAGCACGAGGGCTCGTGCAGTGCTCGCGCGCTGCCCTGCTACTCGAGGGACAGTGTACACAGTATGTGACACTAGAGGACACGACACTTGGAGTGAGGCTTGGGGGCATGTCTGACATGCCAGCCCCCGAGTGGCGTGCCATCCCGTGTCGTGTCGGACTCAGGATTCGAGCTGCACGGGTTGCTCGAACTGTGTACAGTGAGTGCGGTTTGGGTCCTGATACTCGATAGTGGGTTTTGGAGATTCAAAACTGATACAAATGGGTTTCAGTCGTTCAAGTATTTGATTTGGTTTTATAATGAATTGATTTGAGCCTTGTTTTAATTTGATTCGAGTTTATTTTAGCTTTGCTCCGAGTTTTAGTTAGGGTTGTTGAATCTGTTAATTCACTGATATTGTCAACGAGATACAATGGTTCAATTTGAAATGTAAATCTCAGTTATCTTATATGGGTTATCTCGAGTATCAGATTGTGATGACATGATTGGGATACATGGTATTCCCCTTGTTTCGAACAATAACTTTTATTTCTGAATTTGTATTGTGTCATTTCCAGTATGATACTTCAAGTATCAGCCTGTATTTCTGTTGGTTTTGCAATTTGAAATCATGATTCTTGTAATACCCTTCAATTCCCAGGTTGGGTTCTAGTTGTACTTAGAGACTTTTGATTGGTTTTTTCCAGGTTTCACATTTATTCCTATATTATCTGAGTTAGTTGCCTTGGATTCATGGTGGTGCAGAGGATGGGTTTTGATTTGGCATTGTAGGTTTTAAACTGAAAACCTGGTAATGGCTAAACTGTCATACGTTTTTCCTGGGAATCAAATATCACTACAAACTCACACACTCATTCTTTCACACACTTGTCTACATTGCCTAAACATATCCTTGGATGTCTGCCATGAATTTTATTTGTTCTGCAATAGTCCACATCTGAACCTGACCACCTCATTGTCCTGCAACCCACATTCCTATTTAGACATCTGCATTCACCCTCTACTGCATTAGTCTAACCCTTATTGCATTTCATATATCTATACCACTGCCTGCAAGATACTTGCATACATTGCCTATATTTCACTGTACCCATATTTCATTCATTTCGTGTACTGCACAATGTTCCCTTGCATCCTTCACTGCATAGCCCATGTAGACTGAAACTCCTTGATTACAGGAACCAGTCCACTTGGACATACAATTCAGTTTCTTCCCTCTGCAGTATCAGTCCAAATTTTGATTTATATCAGTCCATATTACTCTACTGTTCATTCGAGCCTTGATTGGCCCTGTTCTAATTCATTGCATTGGTACTGCACATTCAAGCAGTCCTGCATTTACCTGATACTTTCATTGCATCCTTCTTTGTACTTCATACACACCAGTGTCCACATATCTTCACTGCCTGCATTAGTGATTCTTTGTCCATAACATGTTTGTCCTTCAGTTGTGTTGGTTCAGTCCATTATTTTGGTCGAGCCCCACATCCATATGCATATCCTGCATTCCCATGAGCCCCGCAAACATTTGAACATGTTCTGCATATGCCATTCATCAGTTTTGATGATGCAGTCCATGTTCATATCTGGGACTCCAGATTCCTACATGGTTTCAGGTTAGTTCATGTCCCATACCACTGTATTCTAAGGATTCTGTCCAGGATGGTATTTCAGACCCCCCCTCTTTCTATACTGTCATGTCCAATTTAATGCTTAACTGTCTTGTGTACTGAGTTGTGGAGCACACTTTTGAACTATTGAAAATCCTGAGATGGCCAACTGTTACACTTTTTCTAAGATTTCTTTTGACTTAAACCTTGCATTCCTACAAAATATTGCAGTCCTGCATATCCTTTTACTGCCTTATTCACATCCTCTTTGGCACTATCTTACCTTACACTAATATAATCCCCTGTTTCCTATTTTTTTTATGTGCTTACTGATTTCAGGATTTTCCATGCCTCATGTGACACCCTACACACACCCTCTCATGTACACAAACTCACACACATGCTTTCCCCTATCACCCTATATATATATATATATGTATATATATGTACACCTATTGAGATATTGTCATAAAAGTGTGTTAATTTATTTAATTAAATAAATGTGTATATGTGTGAAAGGTGTGAAATGGTCTAGGTATGAGTTAGCTATATGGCCTATGGCCTATATATGGCACATAGCCTATGGGGGTATGCCTATGGCTCATAGCCTGTACGAGTGGTTAGAATGCTTAGTGATTGTGTTGTTGGCTTGTATAGCCTTGATAGTGTGTGTGCTTGCTAGAATAGGCTGGTTAGGCTTAGTGAGACTTGTTTGGCTTAGGCTTGACCTAGTTTGACCTAGACAGTTTACCAGGTTTGATTTAGAGTTGACTTTGACCAAGATTGGCCTAGAAATCATGTAGATTGCATCATAGACTCCATTTATCTTATTTTAAACATATTATAACCTGTACTGCTCTATTTAGGACATTGTGACTCCGGTGCAGATATCTGATATTACACTACTCTTTTCAGAGTATCAGGCGAGTACATTCTCTGATAGTTCTCTCATTTACTTGTCAATTACTGTATTTCAGTTCTAGTTAGTTGTATGCGATTCTCTGTTACAACACGTGTGGATATTTCTGGATTCATGTATACGACACACATTTATTTTCTGGCCTCTATTACTGGTATCATCATTTCTGGCTTCTTTTACTGGAATCATTTACTGGAATCATTTACTGGTATCATCATGTTTTGGCTGGACTCATCTTGAATCATTGTGTCAGAATTCTGGATTCACTTGCTGGGAGGGGAAATACTAGAGTAAGACATGTAGACATACCCCATTACTGGAATCACCCCTACTGGAATCTACTGGAATGATAGCCATCTCTCGCCTGATCAGTGAGAGGTGTACCGGATTACCCACAGCCATTTACATGTCGACCTCGGTATTTTAAAACACACTGCTAGAGTATAGGCTAGACTCACCCTGGAATCATTGATCACTATAACTGGAATCGTCCCTTACTGGATTCATCTTGTATGAGATTCATCCTGTACTGGACTTACATTGGAGTTACACTGGTCTACATTGTTGTCTGGACTTTATATCATATTACCCTAGTTCAGTTAGTTCTATTTTTACAGTCTTCATTGCTATGATTCTTCTCTTGTTTAGTTATTTTCTTTTCTTGCACTTTATCTGTCTTTCTTACCATCGTCTGAATATAAACTGCCATTTTCATCAATATAACTGCCTATAACTGCTTTATAGTTCTCTGTCATTTACTTGGGTTTTTTAGATGAGATGTGCTCGTTCCTGTCCTGACTGGACCTGTTGAAAATTTTACAGATGATTGCCCTGAGGACACATGCCCTATATTTTACTGAGGAGATGGCTTAGCTACCTATGGCCCCGACACTCAGGAGTGATCGGGAGTTTAGTTAGTCTGTCTTGTTTTAGTTTTCCTGTTTAGATCTGGAGTTGTATATAGAGATTTGAGACTTGAGATGTATTTGAGATTATTCAGATGTTGATATTATTTCAGTAGTTTGTTATCTTCAATTTCTTAGTTATATTCTGTGTTATCTTATCGTGCTTAGACTGTGATTGAGTTACACCATATCTTATACTTGTCCTCCGTTCGGAGTTGATCATGATGAGTACATTATATACTGCATGAGTTGATGGTTAGTTAAAGACTTAGAACAGCGTTCTACCGCCGACACTGCGGCGTAGGCTGGGCGCTGTTACGTACTCGTACCCTCACAGTGGGTGCGGGTCGTGACAGGCAAATCTCAATTAACGAAGGGTCCGGGATACCAGAGGGCAATTTTATCGCGGTTTGACAAAATCGCTCGATGTAATTCCTTGTCAGTTCTTTTTCTCCTTGAACAACGTCCATGAGGTTTGACATCGTCACATCTTGTCCCACCTCGTAGAACCTTTCCAAGAACATATGTTTGAAGCCGGCAAAGGAATGGATGCAGTTATCCGGCAGGTTACGATACCAATCGAACGCGACCCCCTCCAATGCCCCGATGAATAATCGCGTGAGGATGGCATCGTCATGCGACAGATGGTCTGTTATGGCCTCGAAATAGGTCATATACCAGCTTGCAGAAGTTTTTCCGTCATATGGATTGATATTGAATGGTTTGTATCATAGAGGGAAGGGGACATCTTTCCATGCAACGGGATACGGCTGTCGTATCCTGAGGTCCTGAGAGGATTCTCGGGCGTAAAATATTGCACGGAGCTCCTGGACTTCTCTTCTCGCCTCCCTAGCTTCTTCTGCAACAGTGGGAGCTGATATTTCGGGTAGATTGTTGCCCGGGGTTGGTGTGGTAGTGTTTGAGTCCGCATTGACGACGGAACCCAAGCTTGTTTGACCAGGTGTCCTTGCTTGTAGAGCTGGTAGGGCAGCCTTGATCTCGTCCACTGACTTAATCAAGGTTTGGAGTATGGCCTCAAGAGTGTCGAGGCGCTGTCGATCACTGGGACCGTACTAGTCGTTATCAGTCATAAATACCGTCCTCAAATGAGAAGAAATGGAAGGAACTGTAGAAGACGTGCCCTCCGAATTATACCCTCGCATAGAGAAGTCGTCGGGATATGTAGGAATATTCTCCTCTGGTTCGGACTCGGAGGAGGTGCTACCCCCTGCATAGGAGGTTGCCTCGTCTTGGCACCTGTGGATGTTTTCAGGGACGTCTGAGTCTGTTGTATCTGTTGGGGGGATTGTTTCCCCTGGTTCATCTTCCCGAAACGTCGAATTATTATGGATGTTCCGAGGAGTGCTACCCCCAGCTCCAACTACCCCTAGGGATGTAGATGACGAATCTCCAAGTGATGAAGATTTCTTCTTTGAACGGGTACCTTGATAAACCTCTCCTGTGACGGCTGTGGACAACCCCCTAGATGAGAGTTTCTTGGCCGTGCTGGTTGAGATTGTCGGGTGGACATATTTATTTTCTTCCCTTCCTTGCCGGTAGGGACCTTCCGGGTAGAATTATAGGAGGCGAAAGGAAGTGCCTCGTCCCCTGAGCTTTGTTGTAGGACTGGTCCTGGCTGCTGCAGTCATTGGAAGACGGACTGTCGGTCCTCTTGTACTGCTGTCTTGTTGCAGCAGCAATTGACAATGACTTGAGTGCAGTGACGTCCTTGGAAGGACTCTTTCCACGCCAAGGTTTCTTCTCTTTCCTTGCGCTTGTGAAGGATCACATCTCACAAGTCAAGGACATCTCGATCAACCTTTGCACTCGCTTTGTGGGCCGGGTATCCCGAGCACACGATTGCATAGGTATCTTGTTTGTTCCCTGATGCAGGGCTAGTAAAAGCACTTTCCTTCGATCATTGTTGGGAGACTCTTGAGAACCACCCTGTCCATTTGCCGTCGGGAGCTGGACACGGGCAGTTCTGTACAACTTTCCATCAGAGGCTCGTATAACAGTTAGCGAGACTCTCTGATGGTCAATAGTTGGGACAGTTGACTGAACTCGACGAGCCTGCGCTTTCCTAGACTTCTTCGTTCTAGCACCCGAGGGTACGTAGTAGGAAGAGTCCAAGCTGTGCCGTATAGAGTCTGGCACATCCTCATTGGAGCTTCTGAGATCAGGCCCGTTTAAGAGGCGATCGAAGACTGAACCCGAGCCACATAGGGCGGATGGTCGGCGGCTAGGATTGGATGTCGCATAGGTCATTTTCCTGCGGCTGGGATTGTTGGACGCATATGCATTCTTCCTGCGTCTAGGATTGGTGGCCGCATATGCATTCTTCCTGCGGCCCACACACTTATGCGGCTTCTTCTTGGACCGCATGGAGTTACCGTTTTCTCCCGCAAGTCCAGCATCGTAGTGTTTTCCTTTACTGGATTTGGGGACGGCAGGGTCCTCTGCGGCCTGAAGTGGGGCCGCATGTGAGTCTTCTTCGCTGTCTTGAGCAACAGAGAAAACTTGTTCCAGAGCTTGGGGAAAGGCAACGGGTTTCGGCCTCCACGCCCTGCGGGCCTTCTTTTGGCCGGCTCGCTTCTGGATTGGGCTAGCACTCCCTTCGGAGAGTATCTCTTCGAACGCTTGCTGGTCGAAACGAACCACAAGTATTTGTTGCGTGGAACCGAGTTTGGCGGCGTCCGATTGCGTCACCAACTTATCAGCATTAGAGAAGATAGTCCCCAGCAGAGTCGCCATCGTGTTTGCCATTGATCGTCGTAGAACAGAACAATTTTATGGGAGGACTGAACTTGACTCACAATTACAAACTCGCTTGTACAAAATAGAGCCTAGGAACAAAAAATAGAAAAAGTAATCTAAGTAAATTGTTTAGTTTTGATTCTGGGGGTGACGGTAGAGGCTCGGGAAAGTGTTATCAACTCTGCCTTACTCCTTGGACGATCGAACGCAACCTCGGCTCAGGTAAAAAAATGCTCTCTAAAGACACGAAGGGAAGAGTCTGCTTCTGAGCTTTGTGTGCTTTGCTATGCGTCTCTATGCCTCTCTTACAAGGGAATAACACCTTGTTATTTATAGGAATTCATAAGAAATGGGATGTATAGCCACGTGGCAAATTTTTGGCCATATAGTTGTAACTGTGCCTCGAGACTCGGTTTATTGTGGACAGCTGGAGGTTGGTCGAGATTGAACATGATCTGTTTTTTGCAGTAAATCTGAACTGTTAAGACTTTGTCAATCTCTGCCATGTGTCTCAACTACTATTCTGTGGTGAGCCGCATGAAGGATGTATCCTGGCTGAGCCGCATGAGGGACTGTCTCATAACCGAGCCGCAAGAAGAATGTCTCATGACCGAGCTGCATGAAGGGAATCTCATAACCGAGCTGTATGAAGAATGTCTCATGGCCGAGCCGCATGAGTGATGCTTCATGATCGAGCCGCATGAAGGACGTCTCATAACCGAGACGCATGAAGAATGTCTCATGACCGAGCCGCATGAGAGATGATTCATGATCGAGCCGCATGAGAGGTGTCTCATGACTAAGCCGTATAAGGAGCGTCTCATAGGCGATCCGCATGAAGAGTTTTATAGCTGAGCCTCATGAAGAGTCTCCTTTGGTTTGTGAACTGTGCTGGATGTCATGATGATTTTCTCATCTTTTCAAGGGTACGTCACGTCTTATCTTCGTGTCAGAGCTGTCATCTTTGTCCGAGATGTCACCTTTGTGTCAGAGTAATTATGGGCAGCTACATAGGGAGACATTTATTGCTTAGGCTGATTTCGAACCGCATAAGGCTCCCCGTTGCTCTTAGGACGCATGGAGCTTTTTGGATTTTGAGCCGCATGAGGCTCCATGTTGATTTCGAGCCGCATAGAAAATCCCCTTCTTTTCCATGCTTCTACATGCGCCCAAAGGGATATACACCCAAAACAAATATGTAGGCGCATAACACACGAACAGTACGTGGGCGCATAACAAGCCACAGTTAGAGGGCGCATAACATGGCAACATGTGGGCGCATAGCACACCACAATATTGGCGTATGACTTTTGTGGGCGCATAATGATGCTCACAGAAGTATGTTGCCTTAGGCGCAAGTGCCTAGGCAGAAGAAAAGTTCGAGCGTCACAAATTAACGCTCGAGACTTTGTTTTTGTAGCATGCCCTCACCCAGAATCGGGTCCTGGACTGTCGAGGACGCTGTCGCATGAGGAGAGCCACTCGGTGCAGCCCATTGCCCTTCGCAGATCTCTTCGTGACCTTGGGAGACATGGTTCTCAAAGAAAGAAGATGAAGAGTTTTCTAAAAAATTCTAAGTGAGGGGAATAATGAGCTTTCTTTCTCCTTCAGGGCCTATTTAAAGGCACAGGCCGCTTCCTATGCGCCTACTAGCTTTATGCGCCTATGCGCCCATTACACAGTATGCGCCCACAATGGCCTATGCGCCCACGTGAAGAACTAGCCCCTTGCACACTATACGACTGCCACTTGCTGACGTGGACAACGTATGAAGGATGGACCTCTTCAAATTCTACTCCGATGAATCTGTCAATTCAGATTTTGAGCAAGATATCAATAGTCGTATCTCACTGACAGGCTGGCCAAATACTATGTGCCCAGGGAGAGATCCGTGCTATGCGCCCATTGCATCACGAGAAGATGATCCATGCTTCTTTCAAAGTATTTCGAACTCGTTCAAGTATCGAAAACTTTGAAGGGGGTCTTGTAGAAGCATGAAAGTTTTTCAACAATGAAGCCCCATACGTCCAGCCAGTGAAGCTCTATGCGCCCATCCAGTGAAGCTTTATGCGCCCAACCAGTGAAGCTCTATGCGCCCAGTCAGTGAAGTTCTATGCGTCCAAGACTAGCTCCCCCGAAAGGAGGGCGCATAGCCTGAGACATGGCTTAAGCCCAAGCCTGACTCAGTCAAAACCATGATTAAAACATGTACTGAAGCGCACGGCCATGTCAGTCTCCACAAGTAGTCGTCTACCGAAGCATGCGGCCACGTCAACACCATGACCAACCTACGATCTCGCAGCCTGTATGCGCCTACACCTTATGCGCCCAAGGCAGGACTATGCGCCCACATAAAAACCAGCCTATTTTCTCATGTGGGCGCATAACATCATTCCAGCTCAAGAACGACTATAAATGGGGGGCCTCATCCCTCTTCAAAACACAGAATGGAGAGCATTTTCAAGAGCCAAATTGATGCACTTCTTGCCAGTGAGCCGAGAGTTAGCAATTTTCTTAGGTTTTCTCCTACTTTTGTAATCAGAGTGTCAACAGAGTAAAGGAGCAACTGCCGCTCAATCTCCATCGTCCCATTCCCCAGAATTCTTTTTTGTACTCGGGGATCCTCAGTACAGGATCTCTCAGGCGTACTCGATTTATGGTACCCTGCGTCAATAAAGAAAAGACAATATTTTCTTCTTCTTTTTTGTGTGTGGCCACAGACACGACACAACACCATTTGATGTGAAACTTGGTAGACACCTTGGACACATGACTGACACGACACGTATCAAATTTTAGGTTATTTAATCGAGAGGATTGGGAGAAATCCTACCTGCATCGATTTTACACTACACTGTACGAGCACGAGATTCACGTCTAATACGTGTTTTGTTTATTCGACACGACTCACGTGGACACCTCGTGAGTGGTCGAATGTGTATCCCTACATGTGGGCTACACGTGGGTATGACCACGAGGCGTGTCGTATCTCGTGGCATGACCACGAGAGCCATGACACGACGCACGATATTACATATGTGCAGTTCTGTTTATATATGTTTTGATGTATTAGACACATCGTGTCCTGCTATTTGGACACGATAGACCTTGTATGACATGTACACATGTGTATGACACTTTACCAACTATTTTGTTTGGGTTTTAGTTGTTTTTGAAATCGAATTTGGGTTCTTCTTTCGTTTCTCTGATACTTACTGAAAACTGAACTGTTCTTTGGTTTTCCGAATTTTAATAATAATTAATTGGTTTAAAAAAGAATAATAATTAGATGTTGTATATGTACATACATGTCTGTGGTGTATGAATGTAACTGGGAATCAACGTTGATGCATGTGGGTTGCCTGATTTGTGAATTATAATTTATGAATGTAAACTGAGTGTTCAATGATATTCAAACTGGTTTCAAGTTCAAAATAGACCTTGGTTTGACCTTCGAATTTTGTTGGGGTTTATTATGAAGCTGTGGTTTTGTCTGATACGTGAGTTTTACAATATAATATGAACTGTTGGGTCTTCATCTGATTTTAGTTTTCGAATTCCTAAACTGTTTCATTGATACTCATAAACTGAACAATATATGCATACACACACATGTTTACACATTACAACTGAGCATTGAATGGAACCTACCTATATGCACACAGTACATACATAATTGAACTATGATGGCACACACACTACACTTTGCCACTCCCAACTGAGTACACACCCTATAAAAATTCTATACACACACACAGTGAACTGAATTGGAAATTGGTTGGGTTTGAAATGAAAACTGAGATTGAATGACATCAATATATTTAACTGAGAATTGATGCATGTTCACCTGAGATTTGAAATGTTTGTTAACCTGAGTTTTCAAAATAGGGCACTTGAAACCTGAGAAATGATATGGGTTGTTGGTTTGAATGTTTGGGAAACCGAAATCAAATTGACATTGGCTGAAAACTAAGATTCAAACCTGAGAACTCCCACCTAGCAGCATACACAAACACCCTGCCTGCAAACACCACAACTGCACTCCCTATTACATAGACACACACACATACATGTGTACCCCCTTTCCTTTATGTAAACTGAGGTTTAATGACCACTTCACACACGCACAAAAATCTGAGATTTGGATTGAGGTATGTAAACTGGTTAGGCTATTTATTAACTGAGTATGGTTTGGAAGGAAACTTAAAATTGGAAATTTAAATGTTAACTTATTGATGAACCTTAACTGTTGATGAATTGCCATCAAACCACCTTAACTTGCATTAACCTTCTATGTTAACTATACTTTGCTAAAACCTGAACTTGACATTTGACACCACACACCCCTTTTCCTACATACAATTACCTATACTCTATATCACATTATACACTAACTGAAACCTACTTATGCATTGAACCACGATGACACTCATATTGTTAAAAACTGAACCATTGCACTCTTTTCACACATAAATAGTCATGTGAGCATGTATTATAGATCAATTGCCTATACACATATATGATTGCCTATATATATATATATATATATATATTGTATATGAATATATGCTTGAGGAGGAATGTAGGTTTACTTTTGAATAAGTTGAATGTATGTTACATTTAGACATTGCTAATTGAACTATCTAGGCAATAGCCTATATGTGTGTACCTATCTATGTATAATGAAGGTATGCAGATATCTACTTGTAAATATGATTGCTTGGTTTGGTTTTGGCTTATATTGAGTGCTAGCCTAGGCTTAGTTAGTCCTAGTGAGACTTGTTAGACTGTCTTGGTTAGGAGTGGCCTCGTTGACCTAGTTTGACTAGTGTAGTTGACTAGAGTTGACCAAGTGTTGACTTTAATCTAGTTTGACCTAGACAGCATGCAGATGCATTGTACATTTCATTTATCCTCCCCTGTATATATCATGACTTGTGTTGCTCTAAATAGGAGTCAGATACCTCATCTCGGACAGTTTATTCTCACAGATATTCACATCGCAGGCGAGTACATTCTCTGATCATTTCATAACTTGCTTAGGATTATATTATTTCTCAAGATTACCTTATTTGATGCTGTCAAGATATTATCATGGATTGGTACTATATGGATCACTACATTGAGATGTTATCTCCCTCGGGGGCATTGGATACTTCATGACATGTGTTTCATGTACATCATGTATTCCTCGCTCTCATGTTATTCATGTATACTCATGTGCTTCATGTACGTTCATGTACGCTCGTGTACTCTCATGTGCTCTCATGTACGGCTATATTCCTCATGTACTTCATGTGTAACCTATACTTCATGTGTACCCCTTTATGGGCCTTCATGTGGAATTTATGTGCACTCAGTTCTGAGCCCTCATGTATACTTTATGTGCACCCATCTATGGGCTTTTATGTGAAAATTATGGGCGTAACATAACTTGTCTGGATCCTTGTGTATTGATTAGGGTTTGGAGGAGTATAAATAGTCATGTGAACAATTCCAAAGTAGTATAACCATGTGAGCCTTTTTAGTATATTCATGTGCAAATCCAGCGGTTCACATGTCGACTTTGTACTCTACATCACTATTTACTGATAGTTCTCTACTTATAGTAGATATTTCTATTACAGTTCTATCTTTTACATCATGTACATTTTTTCAGTTTTCATGTATCATACTCTCTTGCATGTTTATATTTTCTAACCTGTTATGATCTGCGTGAGATGTATTGTGCTCGCTCCCGTCTTGACTGGACCCGTTGAAAATATTATAGAGGATGATGAGGAACCCTGCACCCCTTACTATGGAGCTTGCCTAGATGACACTCGCGACCTGGACCCTTGGAAGGTTCAGGCAGCTGCTGAGGATGATACCCATGCATAGTATATATAGTTTAGACTGTTCTTTCTTTTCATGTCAGTTGTTGTCTTTGATTTAAGAGCTGTATTATTATGGAGATATTGAGACTTGTGTTTGTTAACTTTGATTTATTTCACTTCTGTTTGTACCTTAGTTTTGAGGATTTTCTTATCTATTCCATCATGCTATATTCTACCTCTAGATTTTGGTTGAGTTGTACCTTCTATGACTTGGCCTCCAGTTGGAGAGTATTTCATATTGTGTTAGTTATGTTCATGACCTAGAACAGCGTTCTACCGCCGACACTGCGGCGTAGGCTGGATGTACCCACTTCTCGTGTCCATACACTGGGTGCGGGTCGTGACACATTTTTAGTGGTGGCCCATGCAGGTCGAGTTTGTGTAGTGGTATTCGAACTAGAGTATCACTACAGCCTGCAGTAGGATTAGGATTATTCATAATCCTACTGAATTCCTGCCATCTAAATTCTTGTTGAAGATTGCTTCCTTGGAATAACTGACCTTCCTTGAATTATCGTTTCTATCTCAGTATTGATTTCTTGTTTCATCTGTCTCCAGGATGGTGATTGAGACACGATCGCATCGCGCTGGCCCAGCAGGCGCTGGTGAGAGGTTTGCCACCCCTCGCCCGATTGTGGATGTTGGGACCACAGCACCTCTTGTTTCTGCTCATATAGGAGCGTCTGTAGCTTTTGGGAGAGCACCTCCACCAGTCCTGAGGTCTTTTCTCGTCATTCCGGATATATTCCAGCAGTAGTTACCTTCAGGGACAGTGGATGCGGCTCAGATGTTTATCCTTTTTCAGGGATTCCTGGAGACTCGGTAGCAGATACAGCAGAGCCAGTTTGCTGATTTCCGACAGAGCATACACGATACCCACCAGTTGGTCAGGACGACAGTAGAGCTGGTGACTGCTCAGCCACTGGGAGGACAGATGCAGCCGTATCAGCCGAAGACTCCAGACATCCAATCCTTTAAGAAGATGGGACCCCGAGACTTCAAGGGTACAGAGGGCATCATATACGCTGACGAATGGATAGAGCATATTGAGAAGATATTTCGATTGGCACAGATACCAGTTGGATTACAGATAGAGGAAGCAGCTAGTCAGATGCAGGACTTAGCCCGTACTTGGTACCAGACGGACCCGAGGGTTTGTACAGCCGGTCAAACTTGGGCAACCTTCAAGAAACTATTTAAGGAGAAATTCTTTCCCGATATAGCACTAGGTGTCTTGGAGGCGCAGTTCAAGAGTTTGGTTCAGGGGAACCAAACCGTTGAGGAGTACACCGGGGAGTCTTACCGTCTGAGCAGATTTATTAAGGATCTTACTGAGGACGGGAAGGCGAGGAGGTTCGGTAGGGGCTTAATCAAGAAGATCAGGTCGTATACCCAGAGCAGCCGCGATGCCACTTTCTAGCAGATTCTGGTAGGAGCCATGGCAGCGGAGGACGATCTTGGACTGAAAGAGAAGAGGACGCAGACACTCATGGAGCTAGTGGCAGTGCGGGCCCGGCCAAGAGGACCCACTTACAGATTCAGCAGCAGTATCCGTAGCAGAGGCCCCATTACAGATTCAGCAGCAGTATCAGCAGCCGAGAGTCTACTTTCAGCAACAGCAGTTTCAGGACTGTTTACCCTTTCAGCAGGTACAGTAACGGTAGCAGAGGCAACAGCAGGCCCCGGGACAACAGCTTGTATCCTTTGCCCTTTCTGTAAGAAACCAGGGCATGATTGGGGCGATTACCGAAAGAGGCTGGACAGATGTTTGCTTTGCGGAGGATCCGATCATCGGCTGAGAGAGTGTCTTGAGTCTTTTGGGCGGACAGTTCAGGGAGCAGGAGCTAGGGCTCCGATGGGCCAGCAGAAGGGATTACCCTTACCAACGTAGCAGCAGCGGTACATGCAGCATCAACAACAGGCCAGGAAAGGCCAGCAGGGGCGAGCTTTCACCATGGCAGTTAGGGATGCACAGGTCATTGGAGATCTTGTTGCAGGTTCCGTTCTCCTCGATTCCATTTCCACAATTGCCTCTTATAACTACCTTAAAATTTGATTCCATATGTTCCTTGTTGATTGATCAATTTTGCTCTGTTGTTCTTGAGATATGATTAATTTTCTTCTGAGATAAGTCATATGGGCAAGGTCACCTCAGTTATGGGATCTAGAATCTTTGATAGTCGTGTTAGCTGGCATAGTGAGGACATATAGTCAGATTTTGGACGTATTTCTCGGGTGTAGGAATTTAAGTTTTTGCTGCAAAGCATGCGGCAATACAAAATTTTAAATACCATGATTCTAGAGGTATGTACCTTAGTCAAGGACTCTGTGATTATCGTAGCCTTGCTCACTAGCATGACGAATATTCTGAGTATCATGATTTTGGACAGACGCATATGATTGTCGAACTGTGTGATTTGAGACTATGATTGTGGGGGTGATTGACCTAGAAGGAGTACTACCATCTTAATTTCGAGGACGAAATTTCTCTAAGGAGGGTAGAATTATAACATCCAGTTTTCTAAATGAGGATAATTTTAAAATTTTGTGATTTATTTATTATTTATGATATTTAAATAGTAATATGATTATTGGTGATTTTAATCATTTTAAAACTACTTAAAAACCATGCCTTGTGATTTTGATGTGCTGCTAGTGAAACCCTAGAGATTGTCTGACCTAGATACTAACCATGTGATTGGGATATTTATTTATCATTTTTAGCCTAGGGGTATTTTGGTTATTTTGAATTAGTGGAATTATTTGATTAATTATTGGATTGATGGCTGTTAATTTTGACTTTTACTAGTTGTGGCTTAAGAGACTAACCTAGATGTTGACTTTAGCTATGGTGACTTGAATAGCATGGTGGGGCCCTAGTCTAACTTAAGTCAACCCAAGTTAAGTCATTTAGAATCAAGTTTCATATAGGAGAATAAATGATTAGGTTCATGGACTTTTGACTTAAGGAGTGATTTCCTTTACCATTAAAACTTGGCCCAAGCCTATTAGTCATAACCATAACCCTAATTTTATCCTTTATTGGCCAGCCACATAGGGATCCCCACCCTATATAATCTCTCTTCCTATTCTTCTTGCCTCTTTTGTATCAAATCAACTTTTGGAAAAAAAAAGGTATTGGTCATTCTTCTCCAATCCATAACTATTCTATTTTAATTCCTTTTTGACTTTAGTTTCTTGCATTAGATTCTAATCCCACTCTAATTTCTGTTTATGGAGAGAAATCTAAGTTTTGGTATAATTTAGAGCTATTGGCTTGCAAGGAGAATCATCATATTTGGGGCTTTTTCCTTGTCATTGATACTCTATAGGTAAACCCTCTAAATTCTGTTTTAATTCTGATTTTCTTGCATGGGTGTGCAGATCTATGTGTCCCCTAGCTGTCCCTTAAGTTTGGTAAGAAACCGTGTCCATTTTGTGTCCGTATCGAACATGTATCAATGTGTTTTTACATGTATTTGATGAAATATCTAAACCAGTAATTTCTTCACTAATTTCATATAATTGTAGCCTTATTGGTGTTCTTGGATTCTCGTGAGGACTAGGTGTGGTTCGTGTCGGTTATCATATCCAAAACCTGACATGAACCCGTGTACGACACAGTGTGCACTATGCCCTGCTTTTCGGGTATCCTAGCGGACATGACACGACACCATTTGATGTGAAACTTGGTAGACACCATGGACACATGACTGACACAACACGTATCAAATTTTAGGTTATTTAATCGAGAGGATTGGGAGAAATCCTACCCGCATCAATTTTATACTACACTGCACGAGCACGAGATTTACGTCAGATACGCATCTTGTTTGCTCGACACGACTCACGTGGACACCTCGTGAGTGGTCGAATGTGTAGCCCTATATGTGGGCTACATGTGGGTATGACCACGAGGTGTGTCGTATCTCATGGCGTGACCACGATAGCCATGACATGTCGCACGATACTGCATATGTGCAGTTCTGTTTATATATGTTTTGATGTATTAGACACGTTGTGTCCTGTTATTTGGACACGATAGACCTTGTATGACATGTACACATGTGCATGACACTTTACCAACTATTTTGTTTGGGTTTTAGTTGTTTTCGAAATCGAATTTGGGTTCTTGTTTTGTTTCTCTGATACTTACTGAAAACTGAACTGTTCTTTGGTTTTGTGGATTTTAATGATAATTAATTGGTTTCAAAAAAGAATAAAAATTAGATGTTGTATATGTACATATATGTCTGTGGTGTATGAATGTAACTGGGAATCAACGTTGATGCATGTAGGTTGGCTGATTTGTGAATTAGAATTTCTGAATATAAACTGAGTGTTCAGTGATATTCAAACTAGTTTCAAGTTCAAAATAGACCTTGGTTTGACCTTCGAATTTGGTTGGGGTTGATTATGAAGCTGTGGTTTTATCTGATACGTGAGTTTTGCAATGTAATGTGAACATTTGGGTCTTCATCTGATTTTAGTTTTCAAATTCCTAAATTGTTTCACTGATACTCATAAACTAAACAATATATGCATACACACACACATGTTTACACATTACAACTGAGCATTGAATGGAACCTACCTATATGCACACAGTACATACATAATTGAACTATGATGGCACACACACTACACTATGCCACTCCCAACTGAGTACACACCCTATAAAAATTCTATACACACACACAGTTAACTGAATTGGAAATTGGTTGGGTTTGAAATGAAAACTGAGATTGAATGACATTAATATATTTAACTGAGAATTGATGCATGTTCACCTGAGATTCAAAATATTTGTTAACCTGAGTTTTCGAAATAGGGCACTTGAAACCTGAGAAATGATATGGGTTGTTGGTTTGAATGTTTGGGAAACCGAAATCAAATTGACATTGGCTGAAAACTAAGATTCAAACCTGAGAACTCCCACCTAGCAGCATACACAAACACCCTACCGGCAAACACCACAACTGTACTCCCTGTTACATAGACACACACACACATGTGTACCCCCTTTCCTTTCTGTAAACTGAGTTTTAATGACCACTTCACGCACACACACAAATCTGAGATTTGGATTGAGGTATGTAAACTGGTTAGGCTATTTATTAACTGAGTATGCCTTGCGAATCCAGACTTCTTCACATCAACAATAGTTATTTGGACTAATCTGGATGTTGTCAGATCGTCATATGCCACCGGACAAGTATACCTTGCTATGATTACTCTTAATTACATTTATTTCAGCATATTACATTTATGTTATTTATTTATTTACTTATTTTAAAACTAATAAAACTCACGTCCGAGTCACCCTTGGGAGAAAATGACCATGTTAGTCATGTTTTTCGTTACTTTTGTTTATTTTATGCACATTGACCTAGAGTTAAGAGACTATCCTATGTTTGTGATGCATTCGTTGGCTTTGACACGTGTGCCACGAGTTGTGAGTCGTATAAAAATTTTGGGCTTGTATATCGATTGGCTATCTGTGTATATAGGTCATGCAATAGGTTATAACTGCTAATAGATATGTATGTTAGAAGAATTAGCAGTTATATTATGCCCCAATTCCAAAATACATGGAAACTGGAGACGCGAACATGCCGGCTAATAAATCTAGAATAAGTTTCCAATTTAATGGACTTACCCCAGTTGTACTACGTTGTCAAGTAAATTAAATATAAACTAGCTAAACGATATCTCAATCCACATTAATAATGGAATATCAAGAATGAACTAATATATTAAAGTTGGCCATCCAGTAATATACATATTCGAACATGCTCAAAAAAATAATAATCTTGCAAATACTTGGCTAAAATAGCATCGTAATCAATAGAAAACAGAACGTGAATAAGGAAGAATAAAAATAAAAATGCCAGCAATTAATATATCTATATATACCTGAAATCTTGGTGCAACAATCAACACATGTCCAACTACTCTATACTAACTGCACAACAATTACCTGAAAAGATCACCAGGTCCTCAGAGGGACGTAGCAAGATACAAAAATAATAATAATGCCATAATAAAATGTAAATAAATATGATAATGGGCTCTCTAACCACATATGTGTATGCACGTCGAAGATAATGTTGGAATGCATGGGTTGGTCAAAGGAATAAAGCATAGCATCCGCTAGAGTCTTGTACTACTAGCATACCTTCCGACAATATCTGATGCGGATTCAGGGCCGCGGATATATCCCCTAGTAATACCCCATAACCGCGAATTAATAACCCATAACCGAACAATATTGCGGCAAAGAGATAATGTATCTCATGCACAAACTAATAGTCTTTTCCACCAATGTGTCACAAAATCACATCTATGACTCAGACAATCCATATCTCAATGCAAGTCACTAACTAGACTCAATCTAATAAATATATGTACCGACACACGAACTGCTCGCATGGTAGCTAGTCGAATGCGTAAGCTCGTGCCAACACAATGTACCTCACTGACAGTGCCGTGTGATGATACATGATAAGGTATAAAAGTTATTAAGAATAACTTCACAACTTTTCGGGAACGTCCATCTACACACTAAGTCATACACATGCACACACACCATAACATCGATGCCACCATCGATGGCACCCAAGTCATACTTGGACGCACTCTACTAGAGTAACACACTAGCAATACAAGATTAATATCATGAAATTAAAACAGTAACAAGATGACAAGGTATCTTGCCTGGAATATCGACAAGAGTGTAAAGCAACGATCCGGCTCCAACTTCAGTCAAATGATCACGAACTCCTAAAATAATATAAGTAAACTAAAATAAATACTAAATCTTACACTTACCATATATACATATTATATAGATAGTCTCGTTCTAATCATAAACTACCAACTAACACATTACCATATATAGAAACAAATCTACTCTATATATATCATATTACCTTAATTAATTTAATATATTTATTAATAAAATATATGCTTTTATCACATCCTACTCATATATGATCGGGTACGACTTGTGATTGCGTACAGCCTACGCTGCAGAATCGGCAGTAGTGAGCTGTCTAGAGCTCAATAAGCTCCAACACATCAAAATCGTATATCGATCATGCTCAATCACGAAACTAAAGCAAGAAACATTATACTACCCACTCACACACGCGATCACAACAATCCACGAAGTCTTTTTGTAGATAATACACGTAACATTCTCATTCCGGAGATAAATCCGACAAATTCTCGAAATAATATACAATATAAATGATACATCAATGATCTAAACTAATCTCTAATTCTAAATCCTCCAAAGCATATCTCTCTGTAAATCTATTACCTGTAGATAACGCCCAAATAAAAAAAAGAGCAAAGTACATCCCCGTATAAAGGTTGCACCATACAAAATAAAGCAATAAAGAAGATAGAAACTGAAGCAGATAATGTAATGAAACACTGTACTGAAATACAACCTGCAATACGAACAAGCATGAGAAACAAAGTATGAAACAATAATAGACAAGCTAATTCCTACGTGTTTTGAAATGTCGTTTTCAATATGTGTCCGACTAATGCTAGATTCAGACTTGGTCAGGTTCGAACATACGTGTGGTGCATGTTGAACTATGATTCGTACAACAATGCTTTAACCACATATCTACTTAACGTCTCCCCTTCCCATGGTTCAGAAGTTAGAGTCAGAATCAGATTCATAATCATGGATACAGTCACGTATAATAATCTTATCATGTCAGAGTCGTGTCTCAATATGAAATATGCAATCCGACGGGACAATAAAAAGAACTTGCATTTATCAAGTATGAAGAAACATAAATACATAGTACTTGCCTCTAGGTCCAATTTGCCCAAAAATGCTCCTTAGTCCAAAGGTAGCCAAAATACAAAATTCATATTAAAACCTTTATTAATTATCAAGCTACTCCTCTCATACAAAACCTATCAATAGGGCCAATTATTAGACTTTTCTCCCCTTTAAATATTCTCCAATCAAACCACTTAAGTCCATAACCATTTTCTTCCTTAATGGAAAACCCCATTCCTCCAATATATATATAAGCCAATATAACCTAGAAATAAGAAATTCCTTGAAAACTCCAAAGGCCCAAAATCTTTAATCCCATCTTTTTTTCCTCATTCTTTTTTTTTTTCCTTTTGCTTAAGGCCCAAGGCCCAACCCACTCATTTATATTTTTTTTTCTCTTTTTTTTTATCACAGCCTATGGGCTTGGCATGGCCTCGACCCACAGCCCACTATTACTATTGCTGCTATTTTGTTTTTCTTTTATTCCTTTAGCCCTAAGGGACCATGAATCCAGCCCATATCCAATACACTGCTACTGTTTATATTCTTTTCTTTTTACTATTATTCTGGCACAAAACATAGGACCCATACTTAACCATAAAACCCAAATCCATAATTCTTCTTTCCTTTTCTTTTAATTCTTTCTTAAGCCTAAAACCTGGCCCAAGCTAATGCCCGGCCCAATACTCATATTAAAACCCTAACCCTAAACTTACTCTTTCTCTCTCTCCTTCACTTCTCACTCTCACAAGCAGACACTCCCTAAAAAAACCCTAACATCTACAAGAAGAAGAAGAGGAAGAAGAAGATGACTTGCAACTCACGGTGGCGCTAGCTCGACGACTCGATCGGCCAGATCTGGTTGATTGACGAATCTGGTCTCTGGAGGAGACACAAAGCGGGGTCCATTCTGGTTCCTACGATGACTAGGGCTCTGGTTTGGAGGCGCAAATCTTGGCTCGAGTAGAGGAGAGATGGCAGCGGTGGTGCAGAAAGTGGCTCCCCGGCATGGAGGTGGAGGATCGAGGTGGCGTTCGACTAGGGCATCGAAGTAGCGATGTTCCCAGATCTGATGGATCTAGCTGGGCACGACAGCAGCGGTGGTATTGGAAGAGATCGCCGAAGGAGCGTATTGGAGGAGGGCCACGGCGCTAGAACGGCGAGCACAGTGGCGAGATCGACGGCCATAATGGTGCTCCAACGATGGTACGACACTCGAGACTCCATGACAAGAGGATACGACATTCGATACTCGAGGACACGATGACATCGGACACCGCAGTGGAGTCGGTAGCTGAAGGCGGAGCAGCACCTCGTGTCGGTGACGACGAGGAATTAGAGTTGAGTCCAATGTATGTAACGTGTCCTATGAGTGTCAAGACATAGGAAAATGGGGTAGAATGTACTATAATGTGTCTAGATTTGTCTGGACATGAGAATAGGGGTGGTATTGGTCTGTCCAGAATGTTGGACCCGAAACTGAATTGTAATAGCTAGAATGATAAAGGAAATATGATGGACACGTCGATCACCATAATCGTATATCATGCTCAATCACGAAACTAAAGCAAGAAACATTACACTACCCACTCATGCACTCGATCACCATAATCCACTAAGTCTTCTTGTACATAATACACATATGAATCGCAGACCGGTGACAAATCTGGTAAATCCTCAAAATAATATACAATATAAATGATACATTAATGATCTAAACGAATCTCTAATTCTAAATCCTCCAAATCATATCCCTTTGTTAATTTGTCATCACCTGTAGACAACGATCCAATCAGGAAAAGAGCGAAGTACATCTCCGTATAAATATTGCACTATACAAAATAATGCAATAAAAAAGATATAAATTGAACCATACAATGCGATGAAACACTGTAATGAAATGCAACCTGCGATACGAACAAGCATGAGAAATAGAGTATGAAACAATAATAGATAAGCTAATTCCTATGTATTTTGAAATGTCATTTTCAATATGTGGCCGGTAAGGCTACATTCAGACTTGGTTAGGCTCGAACATACATGCGATGCATGTCAAACTATGATTAGTACAATAATGGTTTAGCCACATATCTACTTAACGTTTTTCCTTCCAATGGTTCAGAAGTCAGAGTCAGAATTAGATTCGGAATCAGATACATATCATGGATACAGTCTAGTACAATAATCTCATCATGTCAGAGTCGTATCTCAATATGCAATTTGCAATCCGACCAGACAATAAAAAGAACTTGCAATTATCAAGTATGAAGAAACATAAATACGGAATACTTGCCTCAAGGTCCAATTTGCCCAAAACTGCTTCTTAGTTCAAAACTAGCCAAAATACAAAATTCCTATTAAAACCTTCATTAATTATCAAGCTACTCCTCTCATACAAAACCTATCAATTGGCCAAATATTAGACTTTTCTCCGCTTTAAGTATTCTCCAGTCAAACCACTTAAGTCTATAACCATTTTCTTCCTTAAAGGAAAACCCCTCTCCTCCAATATATATACATAAGCCCATATAACATAGAATCAAGAAAATTACTTAAAAACTCCAAGGCCCACACTCTTACATCCCATCTCTTTTTCTTCTTTCTTATTCTTTCTTTCTTTTTTTTCCTTTTATTTCTTTTGCTTAATGTCACGTCCCGCTCCCGTAGGAGCGATCATCCTCGCTAAGGCGTGATGCCGCACGAGCCTAGATTACACTCATGCAAGGCGGGTTCCATAACGGCCGATTCCAGCGGCTGCGACGGGGTCGTCGCACAGAAGTCCCGTACAGAGACATTGAATAATAGCAGCAGAATTTAGAACAAAACACAAGTTATTCAAAAAAAGTTCTTTATTGATATTGAAACATAGATTACAATGGGGCGCAAGGCCAAGATTACAATCACTCAAATCCACTCATCTCACATTACAATCACTCAGCTCTCTCTCATCTCTCAATTCAAGTCTTGAGCCGACGGAAGCTTCGGAAGGCGATGTCCATATATTATGTCCCGTATAAGTCTTTACTCCATGCGGCCGTACGCTTCGAATCGCCAAGGAACTCCGTGCCTCGACGCATCCAAGCTAACTCCGCGCCACGAGCTTCTACATGTGCCTGCACATGTAAACTATGTGGATGTCAGTACTCAACTGTACTACTGGAATGAGCTCCTCGGCCACCCATACAAACCCAACACGTTTGATTTACTTTGTGCAACTTAGTCCCTTTATGATTGTCTTTCTAGTCTTACCTTAGGATTATTTTAGGACCGACGCATTGGCCTATTCCGTGTCTCTAGACCATCTTGTGCTTGCAATGATAACATTAACTCATGCCTTGCCTCAAGACCCTTCTCGTGCCAACAACGTTAACCTATCGAGTCATGTTTGCCTTACAGCTTAAAATCAGAGACGCAACTACGCGATGAAGCTCCATTTTCCGTGTGACCGTGCTACAAACCCTTACTGAGGCCGTGCCTCGCAATTCAGTAAGACTTAACCATATCGCCGCCTCGCGACCCTTGCTACTTTGACCACCAACTGACCAAATCGAGACTTGTGGCTTAGTGTCACTTGACCGACTTGCCTTGCGGCGATTCCTGACTTAAACTTGAACGACTCAAACCCAAGTTTTGTAACTCATATTTCAACAACACAAGACTCGACGCCATATCTCGTGCCGAAGCACGACGCCTAGGTTGAAACCCAATCTTAGGCCCAAATTTTATGTTCTAACTGTACACACCTTAAACTCAACTCAATCCAAAGGCATACACGCAGATAGCCGCTATTTGTCGACATCTATATGAACTTGGCCACTAGCATCACAAGCTATACCTTGACGTATAGTTTTGTTAATCGGGATCCTTTCGACGCAAGTAGCTAGCTCCGTCGCAAGTCCCCGCTTAACTTGTGCCAAAACCTTACGCACGACTATACCCTGTTTCTTCTTAGGCCGAGTCGGTCCCATGGCCCAGGGTTGCCGCTCGAGGATTCATCGCCCTTGTTGACAAGTTGTCAAATGACCATGCAAGACTCGACACAAACTGACGTCTCACACAGTCATTCCTCTACCAAAACCAAGACTTCTATCCTTGAGACCCCTTTCCTTCCTTGAGACCTCTAGACGACCCACGGTCGCGAGCATTTCCTTCCTTGTTACCCTATCATTGGTTTAACACATGAATGCCTATTTGATATCCCTTTCTCAAAACTCACTTTGGATCAACTGTAGTCCTTGTCTTAAACACTAAGTCCGTGCATCGTGCCTTAAGCCAATCGTGCTTCTACGCGACACTCCTGCCCAAGTCGATGGGTCTTGAGATCGTTGGACTACTTAACTTTGACAAACCGCGAAGGAACGGGACAGTGGTTATAATGTCTTAGGTCGACTGGCACAACTTTGTCTAACTTAACTTCGCAACAACTTAACAAGCAAAGGCTACGTCAAGCTTTGCCTCAACGGATTGTGCCGTACACGCGTCCAACTTGAACGACCAAGTCGTTCGGGAGTCTAGACTTAGGTCACAAGCCGCTCAACGCAACTTAATTCATGGGCAAGCCAAGGCTATGCCGAGCCTTGGACAACGGGGCCGTGCATGCTTTATGAAGCATTCATGCGGGTGACGCCTATGACTTAGGCTAACTCTTAGCTTGTGGCGAATACGAACTTTTTCTTCTCCCAAGCCACGGGACGAAGGACCGAGTGTCATTTTCAAAGCACGCCGTGCACCAATTCTAAGCCAACCGTTGGACCTTTCCATATTCTAACTCGATTCGACCCGTCGGGATTATTCCCTTTAGCTATGTGGATTCGTCTCTTTTATTATCAAGCCTACTTGTGCAAGTTAAAAACATGCAATTTATTATGTAAAGGCTAAGATGAGACAAGTTTACCGAAACTACCCCACTTGAGCGAGCGATCGCCTCGATCGAGCGATGTCTCCGAGTAGCCGTTGCAAGGCTAAGTCCGAACGTCGTCGGCGTTCCGATTTCTCAGATTGACTGAGCGGGATGGGGTACTACATCATACACCACTCAGAAAAAATTTTGTCCTCGAAACTAACTGAGTACACTTATCGACTTATCACTTTACTCAACATTCAAGAACTCTCGCACACAATTCTCTTATGCCTTACTCAAATCCGAGCCACGCTCGTGCTATCCTCAATCCTTTCTTCAAAACTTACGATCTCAAAATCCTCGATACTTCCCCGTTCCTCAAATCTTACTTGAATTCAACGTATCACTTAGTATGGATCGTACACATATCTTAGGCGTCCCCAAAATACATGTATTTCAACCAAGCCTTGTGATAGCGGATCCCGCCATCACCACTCGAGTCGGATCGTGCACGCATTCAAGCGTCCTTGATATACATACATGTCAACCGAGCCTCATGAGTGGTGCCTTCACCATTCCTATCGCTCCGTACCGGAACGTCTGCCTAACTGCTAGGCTATGTCTTTCCGTCAGTATTGGAATCATAGTTCCCAAACAACGATATCAACACTGACCCCATCCTAAGGTCAAACCAAGTTGATAGTACGGAGTTTTTTACCCAAGCTCGCATTACTCCGATTTCTAAACTTCGAGCATAGATTGCCTACACACATCCCAATATTTTATCACACGGGGTCCAAGTTATTCAGCAAAGCCATCCTATGACAACTCACGTTTCAACTAATTCCTTAACATATCAATCTCACTCGTTCAACAAGCCATTTCGTATAGTCTATCTCTTTGAACACATTCGACACAGATCGCCTATCAATCTTTCTCAATTCGAGCACGCTATGATGCAATTCATTGCTAACCAAAATTCCACATTCTATATTTCCTAAGTCATCTATTCCAATTCACATAATCGATCATGAGGTCGTCTAGCTTAACAATATGTTGTGTTCCGTTCTCACGCGAGTCAGATTTTCCACGGTGGGCATGAATCACCATGCACGCTCCCGCGGGATAATCATCCTCATCGGGACGTAACTCTTGTTTTGCGTCTAGACTAGTTCATTCTCGATGCACGGATTGGACCTACTCAATCCTCAAGTTTCTTTCATTCATCAGTTACAAGTCCAAACATCCTCGAATTCACCTTCGTGTCAAACCGACAAGTCGAAACAATCAACGTTGTTGCGTCCTGATTTTCCAAGTTCGATCATTCCTGTGACATGAATCACCATGTCAGCGCTCATGCGGAACAATCGCCCCAAATCTGACGCAACGCATGTGCAAGGCTGGAGTTGCGCTCGCGCAAGACAAGATCGTTGACGTTGTGGCTATCAACGTAACCATCAAGACACGATCATTTTCATCCAACATTCATCTCGATCAAAATCCTAAGTATCGCATCCAACCGAACAATAACACTTGCACGATCGTCATTCGCCGAGTCAGAGTACCCCCGAGTTATCGTATATCGATCTTTGATACGCCTCAATATCATCGACGATATGCGTAACCTGACGATCTTCCTTTGCAACAAGTTCTGAGTCGTGCGAATGATGCTATCGTCCAACTTGGATAATCTCCTCGACATTCAAAATCAAGTTCGATCATTATCCCTCAAATCATTCACAACATCCATTTTCCTCAAACCAATTTTACGTATTGTTCATCTGTTTACCTTAAGTCATCAACCAACGTGTTTCCTCAATTTGTAACATTCCTTGCTAACTCAAATCGTCGAGTAACATTCAATCCAATCCTTAGAGTCATTGCATAACTTCGAAATTCAACTTTTCATGCACGCTATCGTCTCATCGTGCTAACTTTTTCTATACGATCCGTATCAATTTCCTCGATCAAGTCATCCATTCGTACACCCTAACTTTTCCTCGATTTGTTTTATCTACTCAATCACCTTCACGTTTCATACTCGCGTAATCCTCAATCCCGTGCACGTTCCGTACGCGTCAATTCTAGGTTGTTCGAATCTACTCGTCAAACTTCAAGACTAAAACTTATTCATTGATACTTAATCTATGGCTTTGCATATGTACGACGCTTGCTGATAGACTCGCCGACACCCCGAATCCTCAATCGATCGATCAACATTCCTGAGCCTATCGCATACACCACTCAGGAATGAAGTCATTCAACAAATTCTCAAAACTATCCTTTGAATCAAAATTGACTTCTTCAAATTTTTCGTTTGAACTATTCCTCGAATATCCAAGCACGCTCACCTATATCGCATCGACGTTATCGTTGCTCAATAGCACCCCTATCGATAGTCTTCTCAATTTACTCAATCGAGGTCAACTCATTCTTGCTCGAAACATTACGAATCCTATACTCGACTTTGCTAAGGTCGACACAATCCTTGGTGTATATGCCCAGCCCGACTTAGCCAACCGTGCTTACGTAAACCATCTTTTTACTTCTTTTCAAAAATGGTTCTCCTACGTTTTGTAAAATAAATAGACTTATTGTATGGACATCCCGTGGGACATTTGAGAGAGAGCGCACCCACGATATCAACTTTGCCGAAGCAACGATTCAGAGTTTGCGGTAACAACGGAGTTAAAGAATTCAATCGAAAGTCCAAGGACGTAAAGCCGTGCTCTGATACCATTATGTCACGCCCCGCTCCCGTAGGAGGGATCGTCCTCGCTAAGGCGTGATGCCGCACGAGCCTAGATTGCACTCGTGCAAGGCGGGTTCTATAACGGCCGATTCCAGCGGCTGCGACGGGGTCGTCGCACAGAAGTCCCGTACATAGACATTGAATAATTGTAGCAGAATTTAGAACAAAACACAAGTTATTAAAAAGAAGTTCTTTATTGATATTGAAATATAGATTACAATGGGGCGCAAGGCCAAGATTACAATCACTCAAATCCACTCATCTCACATTACAATCACTCAGCTCTCTCTCTCATCTCTCAATACAAGTCTTGAGCTGGTGGAAGCTTCGGAAGGCGATGTCCATACATTATGTCCCGTATAAGTCTTTACTCCATGCGGCCGCACGCTTCGAATCACCAAGGAACTCCGTACCTCGACGCATCCAAGCGAACTTCGCGCCATGAGCTTCTACCTGTACCTGCACATGTAAACTATGTGGGTGTCAGTACTCAACTGTACTGGTGGAATAAGCTCCTCGCCTACCCATACAAACCCAACACGTTTGATTTACTTTGTGCAACTTAGTCCCTTTATGATTGTCTTTCTAGTCTTACCTTAGGATTATTTTAGGACCGACGCCTTGGCCTATTCCGTGTATCTAGACCATCTCGTGCTTGCAATTACAACATTAACTCATGCCTTGCCTCAAGACCCTTCTCGTGCCAACAACGTTAACCTATCGAGTCGTGTTTGCCTTACGGCTTAAAATCAGAGACGCAACTACGCGATGAAGCTCCATTTTCTGTGTGACCGTGCTACAAACCCTTGGTGAGGCCGTGCCTCACAATTCAGTAAGACTTAACCATATCGCCGCCTCGCGGCCCTTGCCGCCTAGCAGCCCTTGCTACTTTGACCACCAACTGACCAAATTGAGACTTTTGAACTTAGTGTCACTTGACCGACTTGCCTTACAGCGATTCCTGACTTAAACTTGAACAACTCAAACCCAACTTTTGTAACTCATATGTCAACAACACAAGACTCGATGCCACATCTCGTGCCGAAGCACGACGTCTAGTTGAAACCCAATCTTAGGCCCAAACTTTGTGTTCTAACTGTACACACCTTCAACTCAACTCAATCTAAAGGCATACACACGGATAGCTGCTATTTGCCGACATCTATATGAACTTGGCCACTAGCATCACAAGCTATACCTTGACGTATAGTTTTGTTAATCGGGATCCTTTCGACGCAAGTAGCTAGCTTCGTCGGAAGTCCCCGCTTAACTTGTGCCAAAACCTTACGCACGATAATACCATGTTTCCTCCTAGGCCGAGTCGGTCCCATGGCCCAGGGTTGCCGCTCGCACTTGTCGACAAGTTGTCAAATGACCATGCAAGACTCGACACAAACTGACGTCTTACACAGTCATTCCTCTACCAAAACCAAGACTTCTATCCTTGAGACCCCTCGACGACC
This sequence comes from Iris pallida, assembly GCA_029216955.1. Taxonomy (NCBI): domain Eukaryota; kingdom Viridiplantae; phylum Streptophyta; class Magnoliopsida; order Asparagales; family Iridaceae; genus Iris; species Iris pallida. The sequence continues at coordinate 26,435,204 of JANAVB010038018.1, forward strand.
TACGGTCGCGAGCATTTCCTTTCTTGAGACCTCTCGACGACCCACGGTCGCGAGCATTTCCTTCCTTGTTACTCTATCATTTGGTTCAACACATGAATGCCTATTTGATATCCCTTTCTCAAAACTCACTTTAGATCAACTGTAGTCCTTACCTTAAACACTAAGTCTGTGCATCGTGCCTTAAGCCAATCGTGCTTCTACGCGACACTTCTACCCAAGTCGACGGGCCTTGAGATCGTGGGACTACTTAACTTTGACAAACCGTGAAGGAGGGGACAGTGCTTGTAATGTTTTAGGTTGACTGGCACAACTTTGTCTAACTTAACTTCGCAACAACTTAACGAGCAAAGGCTACGTCAAGCTTTGCCTCAACGGATCGTGTCGTGCACGCATCCAACTTGAATGACCAAGTCGCTCGGGTGCCTAGACTTAGGTCACAAGCCGCTCAACGCAACTTAATTCATGGGCAAGCCAAGGCTATGCCAAGCCTTGGACGACGGGGCCGTGCATGCTTTATGAAGCATTCATGCGGGCGACGCCTATGACTTAGGCTAACTCTTAGCTTGTGGCGAATATGAACTTTTCCTTCTCCCAAGCCACAGGACGAAGGACCGAGTGTCATTTTTAAAGCATGTCGTGCACCAAATCTAAGCCAACCGTTGGACATTTCCATATTCTAACTCGATTCAACCCGTCGAGATTATTCCCTTTAGCTATGTGGATTCGTCTCTTTTATTATCAAGCCTACTTGTGCAAGCTAAAAACATACGATTTATTATATGAAGGCTAAGATGAGGCAAGTTAACCGAAACTACCCTACCTGAGCGAGCGATCACCTCGACCGAGCGATGTCTCCGAGTAGCCGTTGCAAGGCTGAGTCCGAACGCCGTCGGCGTTTCGATTCCTCCGATTGACTGAGCGGGACGGGGCACTACACTTAAGGCCCAAGTTCAAACCCACTCATTTCTATTTCTTTTTATCTTTTTCTTATCATCACAGCCTATGGGCTCGACCTGGCCTCGACCAACTACCCAACTATTACTACTGCTGTTGTTTCTCTCTTTTCTTCTTTTATTCCTTTGGCCCTAAGGGCCCACGAATCTAGTCCATATCCAATACATTGATGTTGTTTATATTCTTTTCTTTTTACTATTATTCTGGCCCAAAACCCAGTAGCCCGTACTTAAACATAAAACCCAAATCCATAATTCTTCTTTTATTTTCTTTTAGTTCTTTCTTAAGCCTAAAACCTGGCCCAAGCTAATGCCCGTCCCAATACTCATATTAAAACCTTAACCCAAAACTTACTCTTTCTCTCTCTCTCTCTCTCTATCTTTTACTTCCCACTCTCATTAGTCGACACTTCTTTAGAAAACCATAACATCTAAACGAAGAAGAGGAGGAAAAAGAAGGCTTAAAACTCATGGCGGTGCTGGCTCGGCGACTCGATCGGCCAGATCTGGTCGATCGAAGAATCCGGTCGGCAGAGAAGACTCGAAGCAGAGTCCGATCTAGTTTCCACAGTAACATGGGCTCCAGTTCGGAGGCGTAAAGCTTGGCTCGAGCGGAGAAGAGATAGAAGCGATGGTGCTACATAGTGGCTCAACGGCACAGAGGTGGAGGTGGAGGATCGAGGCGGCATTCGACTAGGGCATCGAAGTGGTGTTGTTCCCAGATCGGATGGATCTGGTGTAGCACAACTGCAACATTGGTGTGAAAATTGATCGTTAGAGGAGAACGGTGGAAGAGGGCCACGACACTATAACGACGAGCACATCGACGAGATCGGCGACTACAATAGTTCTTCGACGACGACACGACACTCGAGACTCCAGGATACGAAGATACGACGCTCAATACTCGAGGACACGACAGCACCGGACATGACTATGGAGTCGGTGGCTCGAGGTGGAGTAGCATCTCGTGACGGTGACGACGAGGAATTAGGGTTGAGTCCAACGTCTGTAACTTGTCCTGTAAGGGTCAAGACACAGAAAAATGGGTTAGAATGTACTGTAACGTGTCAGATCTGTCTGGACACGAGTATGGGGGTGGTATTGGTGAGTCTAGAATATTGAAGAAAAATGTACTGTGATAGCTAGAATGATAAAGGAAATATGGTGGACACGCCGATACGGCATGACACAGACATAAAGAAAAATGGCACTACTAGGCATAACTAGAAATAATCGAATATAGAAATTCAAAATGACACGATATTTAGGAAAATTGGTTATGTAGGAAATGAAATTGTTAAGATCAGTAGAATCAAAAATTGTCTAGGCACGATTATGATTAAAATCAAAATTTAGACATTATCGGGATAAAGCAAAAATAGTATATTCACGGTCAAATTAGAGTCTATGCATGATTAAGATGTAGTCATAATCATTTAAGCACGATCAAATATATAACCAAAGTCATCTAAAATGGTCAAAGTCAAAATCATTAGCATGATCATGGATAGAATCAGAATAGAATGATTATGCTTGTAAAGTCATTTATACACGATTAAACTATAGGCATGATCAAAAATTTGGTACAATCTAAGCATAGGCACGGTCTTGATTAGAATCAAGTATAAAGTCAAAATCCAATAATAGGTTTAAGAAAACTAGAAAATAGTAGGAAATGCAGAAAGATATAACTATTCAAAATTTTGGTTCAAATTTAGGCAATAGAGGAATTGTGATGAGAGTCACACAATAACAAGAATGACCTAAGCCGTGATTGATCTATACAAATCCGCAGGCTCCCAATGGTACTCTAGTCCTAAGCACCATTTAATGGACCTGCATGGGCCACCACTAAAATATATCACATCCTACTCCCGCATGATCAGGTACGGCTTGTGATCGCGTCTAGCCTACATCACAGAATCGATGATAGTGAGATGTCTATACCTCAATATAGCTCCAATACATCAAAATCATATATCATGCTCAATCACAAAACTAAAGCAAGAAATATTTCACTACCCACTCATGCATGCGATCACCACAATCCACTAAGTCTTTTTGTACATAATAAACATATCAATCTCATCCCAGAGACAAATTCGATAAATCCTTGAAATTATATATAATATAAATGATACATCAATGATCTAAACTAATTTCAAATTCTAAATCCCCCAAAGAATCTCTCTGTTAATCTGTCATCACCTGTAGACAACGACCCAATCAGGAAAGGAGCAAAGTACATCCCCGTATAAATGTTGCACCATCCAAAATAAAGCAATAAAGAAGATATAAACTGAACCAGACAATGCAATGAAACACTGTAATGAAATGCAACCTTTAATACGAACAAGCATAAGAAATAAAGTATGAAACAATAGTAGACGAGCTAATTCATACTTGTTTTGTAATATCATTTTCAATATGTGGCAGCTAAGGCTAGATTCAAACTTGGTCAGGTTCGAACATACGTGCAGTACATGTCGAAATATGATTCGCACAATAATGGTTTAGCCACATATCTACTTAACAGCTCCCCTTCCCACGGTTCAGAAGTCAGAGTCAGAATCAGATTCAGAATCATGGATACAGTCAAGTACAATAATCTTATCGTGTCAGAATCGTGTCTCAATATGCAATAGGCAATCCGACCAGACAATAAAAAGAACTTGCATTTATCAAGTATGAAGAAACATAAATACATAGTACTTGCCTATTGGTCCAATTTGCCCAAAAATGCTTCTTAGTCCAAACCTAGCCAAAATACAAAATTCCTATTAATACCTTCATTAATTATCAAGCTACTCCTCTCATAAAAAACCTATCAATTGGCCAAATATTAGATTCTTCTCCCTTTTAAATATTCTCCAATCAAACCACTTAAGTCCATAACCATTTTCTTAAAGGAAAACCCCTCTCCTCCAATATATAATAAGCCCATATAATAGAGAATCAAGAAAATGTATGAACGAAACATAAAGCCATATACTCTAGGAGGGGTGAATAGAGTATGCAGCATAATATTAGCTATTATAAATATTAGTAGCAATATCACATAAATGTATCATAGATATGGAAATGAAAAAAATAAAGTGTAGAGAGCAAACGCAAACAATGCGATGTATACTGGTCTCCCTCTTGTGAGGACTAATCCAGTCGAGAGAACTCTAGCTCCTGGTTGAAATCCACTATAAAAAATTGCAACTTTTCATACAAAGTCCTTACAACTTCTACAGACGCGAGCTTTGATCGGAAGCACTCGGCTACCTTAAATTGCGAAGTGTCTTACTTCTTGTCAAGCCTTTTGATTACAATCACTCTAAACTTCTAGACTGTATCATACTGGCAAATTGACTAGAGGATTGTAACTGGCTTGGGATTTGCAAATGAAAGCTTTAGAAGGCTTTGGAAGAACGTAATAAGCTTAGAGAGAAGAGATGAGAAAGTGAATTGGTGTATTGAAATGGAAGAAATTCTTCTCTATCTATAGAATTTCCAAAGGAAGAATTCGGACAGAATTCGGACAAAATTCTATAAGAATCCGTAACTGTGGGAAGACTGTGTTTAAAAAGCAACATCCTACTCGCCAAATTTGGGGTAAATTTAGGACGAATTTGTGGCAAATTTTGCTAGGTCAGAATTGGTGAATATGGGTTTGGAAACTCAGGTTTTGGGCTTTCTAATATTCCAGCAGTTAGGGTTTTTGGTTTTAGGCTTGTTCTTTAAACGTATGGGTATTTTTGAAAACGTTTCTGGTAGCCTATTTGCTAGTACGACTCGGTGTACATTGTATTCCCTAGACTCAATAAAATATGAAAATATATTAAATAAATGAAAATATAGACGCAATGACAAATCCGGCTCCAAGTATTGAACGGTAGCAGTATCAGTTATAGCAGTTTGTCCAAGTAGCCCTTATATCGAGACAGTTAGATCAATTATCAAAATCTAATTCGATCATGACCAATAGGAGAACAATCTTTCCCATTTTGATAATTAACAAACCTTGACTGATATAACATCTTGATCTTGATTTGACAAAAATATCAAAACGTTTGGTACTATCTTCTCATGGTAAAAGTTAACCTAAAAAAGATGTTAGATCATTTTCTTCCCCGTTGTCACTTAGCAAAATAATTGCAAAGAGAGAAGCTCTCCCGCAATTCATGCATAAGTAACAAACGTAGATGAAACACAAAGATAATATAAAGATAGAAACAAATTTCTCAGATAGTGTATGAAAGAAGTAGTAGCTAAATGTGAATGCTAACGTAGGTGCATACCAAAAAGAGATGATAAACACTAAAATAAAAGTGCATAATAATAATAATAAGAGTTTGAAAAAGATCGACTTCGCATAACAAACAGTCATAAAAGTGTATAAAAAGAAATAATAATACTATCTCGGAATGTAGAAACATTTCCAAGAATACATAGTTATAGACAGAGTCTAAATAATATATTATCAAGGCAAGTGCAGTAATGCCTAGATCAATTACTCATCATCGTCAGTACGATTAGCAGCAGCACCATGTCTAGAAAGACCAGCCCCAGAAGTGCCAGCTCCATAAGATGGGTGTGAAGTAGCACCAAAACCATGGTACCAATCATACGCGTTACCGGGCTCGAATAAATGATCAACCACCTAGTCCTTATAGCGGTAGCCAGAAACAGTAGGATCTCGTAGAAGAGAATTGGCATGCTAACCAGTCTGGGCAAAATGCAGATCCGTAAAAGAGTTTGCAAGTGCCTAAAATTGATTAGCACCGCGAAACTCTCGTTCCCTCAATGTGTCACTAATAAACGCTCGTAAAGAGTTGTGCTCATCCAGCTGAGCATGCCACATATCATCTAGATGCTGATGAAGACCCTCAAATGTCATAGTGTAAGTCTGAGGTGGAGTAAGTGGTGCAGTATGAGAAACATGAGGGATAAATGCAGTACGACGAAGGAGCTGAAGATGCTTGGGCTCATAGTCACGAGCACAAGAGGAGAATTCAATCTCAAAGTCCTGGAAGATGATAGGAAGGACAATTGCATAGAGGAGATTCATGTTCCTCTCATGACACCTAGCCATCATCTGGATAATCGTCTTAGGGACAGAAAATGGAATTCCATGACGAATGTGATATAGAGTAGACATTTCAAGACTGGTTACATTGTTTTTTGAAGTAGATTTTGGTAGAATAGTGGAATAAACAATATGATGCAATTCATAAAAGAACAACTTCAGGTGTATGGCTTTGAACTTGCTGGGATGGACGGGTTCATGAGCACAAAGTTGAGTCTTGAAATTGTTCAAAGTCGTACCATTTGGAAATTCAAAGTCAGTGATATCGACAAGCGGCTCACCTACATTTAGAATTTATAGGATCTTCGCTAAGTCATTAATTGAATTGAATATCTATGCCTGCGACACTGCTCTTAACAAGATAATCATTATCGGCTAAAGTAAAATTGCAATAAAATTGCTGAATTGCATTTGTGGCGATGGGAAAAGAATATACAACTAGGTTGTACAATCCCAAAGTTTAAAAATAGGGTTTGTAAGAAGAAAAATCATCCACTTTATCGGTGCGTCGGGGTATATGTTACGGACTGAAAAATCCACATACCATAACAACGATTGTTCAAGAGTTTCGAAAAAAAACTCATTTAGCGCCCCGTTGTCCATTTTAACAGGCAAAAAGAGAGATCCTTGGATAGGATTCGAAGATGAGGCTTCTTCACTAGCCATCTTCTTTCTCTTGAAGGAATTATGGATCCTAGGCATTATTTCTAATGGAGAATATAAAATTTCTATGAAAAATTAAAATTAAGAAACGGAGAGAAGGAAGAGATTATACCTTCTCAAAATCAAGTATGTGGAAGAAGAGGAGATCCTACCATCGAATCCAAAATTTGGAAGCAAAATTCCAAAGGAGTTGAGAGAAATCAAAGGTAGAAGAATTAGTGTTTCAGAGCTCTTTCGCGCAACTGCTCGTTTGGAGAAGGAGGAGGAAGATGAATAGAAAAGGGGGGCCACTTTATTTCTGTTTTAAAATACCCGATGTCAGCCGAACTCGGGCCAAATTCGTGTTGAGTTTGCCTGGAGCTATTTTGAGGTATTTTGCCTAGAAAAAATATCACTTTTATATTCATCATTCATTTTCAATTATTTAATTCAAATTTTAATAATTTTAAATTTCAATTAATATAATTAAAATTATTTTACTAATTAAATTTTGTTAGGAAGCGACTGTCTCGGATTAGCTGTAGGGGTACTGTCCCAGCTATTGGAGGTTCGCAGGAGACCGCTTAACTACCGTTTCGCTTTAGCCATAGCCGTGGTGAGAATCAAAACCTTTGTAGGCTTGTCTCAAAAAAATATTTTTTGCATATTGAAAAAAAATTCGTAAGATAAAATCAATTAATACTAGTGACATCTAAAATTCCTAATTTTTGACATAAATAATTGAATCGATCTTCCGCTAAAGGTTTTGTAAAGATGTCAGCCAATTGATTCTCTGTGTCTATGTATTCTAGATTTTTGTCTCCATTTGTTTGATGATCTATAAGAAAATGATGTCGAATCTCAATATGCATAGTACGAGAGTGGCATACATTATTTTTAGTCAAGTTTATAGCGCTAGTATTGTTACAGAAAATGGGTATGTATGTGTAGTGTAAACCAAAGTCTTCGAAGATTTGCTTCATCCATAAAATTTGTGCACAACAACGTCCTACGGCGATATACTCAACCTCAGTAGTTGATAATATGATAGAAGTTTGCTTTTTGCTAAACCAAAAGACCAGAGCCTTACCTAAGAAATGACATGTGCTGCTAGTACTTTTTCTATCCACTTTGCATCTAGCAAAATCAACATCCGAGTAACCGGTTAGGTCAAAGGATGTGGTTTGGATACCATAAGTGACAGAAGAAGTGCCTTTAAGGTATCGAAAGATACACTTAACAACACACATGTGTGATTCCTTAGGGTTAGCTTGAAATATAGCACAAAAGCAAACACTAAACATTATATCCGGACGACTAGCAGTTAAATAAAGTAAATTACCAATCATACCTCGATACTTAATTATGCCGACAGGTTTATCTTGTTCATCTACATCGAGCTTGGTTGAAGTTGCCATTAGAGTGCCAAGAGGTTTGACGGATTCTATATCAAACTTCTTTAGAAAATCTTTTGTGTACTTCTTTTGATTGATGAACGTCCCATTGTTGGTTTGTTTGATTTGCAGTCCAAGGAATAATTTGAGTTCTTCTATCATGCTCATCTCAAACTCATTATACATACACTTGGGGAATTCTTGACAGAGAGATTCATCAGTAGATCTAAAGATAATATCATCAACATAAATTTGAACTAAAAGTAAGTTATCATTAAAAGACTTTATAAAAAATATAGTGTCAACCTTGCCTTTTGAAAAACCATTATCAAGTAGAAAAGAGCTTAGATGGTCATACCAAGCACGAGGGGCATGTTTCAAACCGTATAAGAATTTTTTTCAACTTGAATACATAATCAGGATTTTTGAAATCAGTGAAGCCTGGAGGATGAGCTACATAAACTTCTTCTTTTATAAAATCGTTAAGAAATGCGCTATTTACATCCATTTGAAAATGTTTAAAATTATAAAAATTTGTAAATGCACATAACATGTGAATGGATTCTAATCTTGCAACTGGGACATAAGAATCATCGTAGTCGATACCTTCCTCTTAGTTGTATACTTGAGCTACGAGTCTAGCCTTGTTGCGAGTGACTAAACCATTCTCATTTTATTTATTTCAGAATACCCAGCGGTTTCTATTGACCGGACGATCAATGGGCTTGGGAACAAGTTCCCAAATATGATTTCGTTCAAATTGTTTTAGTTCCTCTTGCATAGCATCTAACCAATAATTATCACTACATGCTTCATCAATAGTCTTAGGTTCTAGCTGTGAAATAAATGCAACACAAGAAGCTATATCTCTGGTAGAGAAACGAGTACTTACACCCTTGATGATCTCACCTATTACCAAGTCCTTGGGATGGTCAACAATAAACTTCATTCTTTTTGGCAGACTCTCAAGGTAGCTAGTTCCGGTTGTCGGTTCTGTAGGTGCCTTGCTTGGTGTACTGATGTCTTCATCATCATCGTCGATCCTCTGTTGATTTAGTTTGTCGAAGGTGACGTTCATTGATTCTTTGATGATCACTGTTCTTTTATTAAAGACTCAGTACCCTTTGCTTTTGGCCGCATAACCTAAAAAGATATCTTCATCGGCCTTCTCATCAAATTTACCCAGATTATCTTTAGTATTAAGAATAAAATATTTACAACCAAAGATTTTGAAATAAGAAACTGTGGGTGTTCTATCAAACCATAACTCATATGGAGTCTTCTTCGATTTAGGTCAAATTAGAACCCAATTGAGAACATAACAAGCTGTATTGACAGCTTCTACCTAGAAATATTTGGGTAGACTAAATTAGTTTAACATTACGCTAGCCATTTTAGATAGAGTTCTATTCTTATATTCCACAACTCTATTTTTTTGCGGAGTCCTAGGGTAGAAGAACTCGTGCAAATATCCGTGTGTATCGCAGAATTGCTCAAACTCTTCATTCTCGAATTCGTCGCCATGATCACGTCGAATACGAGTAATCATAAATGCTTTCTCATTTTGGTCTTTCTTGCAAAATGAGACGAATTCAGATAGTGCATCATTCTTGCGTGTGAGAAAGTATACCCAGGTGTATCTAGAGAAATCATCTACTATTACAAATACATATAACTTACCACATAGGCTAGCAATTCTACTAGGCCTAAATAAATCCATATACAGTAATTGTAGAGGTCTAGTGGTACTTACAGTATTTTTGGACTTAAAAGTGGATCGGATAGCTTTGTTCTTTTCACATTTACTACATACCGTATCCTTCTTGAAAACTGTAACTCCTCTTCCCGAATTTTCAAAAAAAATATTTTATGTTATCTTAATCATTGTGTTTAAAAGCAATTTTTGTCAATATTTTTTTGAAATATAATTTGTTATTATTTTGCATTTCGAAAAAAGTACTTTAAAATTTTATGGCTTGAAAATATAATTTAATTTTATAAAAGTATTTGTTCTTGAATTTTGAAATTGTAAAATAGGTTACCACTATTTTTATTCTTTCAAGTTGGTTTACTAAAATAGTTTAAAAATGAAAATCATAATTATTTTGAATAAAAGGGTTTGCCCATATATTTTAAAATGGAGATTGATGAAGATTTGGACTATTTGATAATACTAAATATTAGTTCAAATTATTAGTATGGTCATGTATTGAATTAAGATTAAATTAAATTAGTTTTTATATAATCCATCTAATATAAATTAATGGAAAGATTTATCCATTGGACTTCAAAGAGAATTTTGGTCCTTATCAGGTTAAGAGTTTACTTGTCAAGCTTAATTTTTTAAATAGAACATTTTCTTGTTTCTTTAAAACGAAATCCTTCCAACCTAATTCCATAATAGTCTGTTGGCACAGTTTATTCTGATAACATTAACAGCATCTTCGTAGTCTAGTTTTCTCTGTATTTCAGCTAAAAGATATTCTTTCAAAGCTCTACCACAATAAGTTCTGTCCATTCAAACCGAGTCATCAAAGCCTTATGGAAGTTCCTAAAAAGACTGAAGAAAAGACCAGCGCTCCTTGAAGACGGCTCTCAATAAATTCAAGATTTCGAGTCTGTACAAGGTCTAGGTCTTTCTGTATAAACACCTAAGGTTGGATGACAAATCATAAATCTCTTCTATTTTTTAAGTCAAAAATCAATGTCTAAAAGAACGGCATACCGACGGTATACCGCTGTATACCGACGGTATACCGTTTCTGAGCCACAAGAATGTTCTGTGATAAACATCAACGTACCAATGGTATACTACGGTATACCGACGGTATACCATTTTGTGAGCCATAAAATGTTCTGTGACGAATATCGGCATACCGACGGCATACAACAGTATACCGACGGTATACCATTTTGTGAGCCACAAAAATATTCTGTGACGAACTTCGGCATACCGACAGCATACAATAGTATATCGATGGTATACCATTTTGTAAGCCACAAAATATTCTGTGACGAACATTGTTATACCGACGGCATACCGCTGCATACCGATGGTATACCGCTTTATCTGATTTGATTTTTGAATGGACAAATACTAGCATTAAATGCTCCCCAACGGATATAATTATTACCGTTACTGTTCCAAACGGAATACCAACGGTATGCCGACCCATACCGACGGTATGCCGTCTGGGTATATTCAGGAGCATTAAATGCTACCTACTCTTGGTTTTCTATATAAATGGATTCCTTCTCTCTCTTGAAGGTCATCCACTTAAGCCATAAATTTTTCAACAACTAAGAGCTCCACCATTACTACTCTACCCAAACTTTTAAATGTCATCCAATCCAAAAGTGCTAGATTATTCAAGAGTTGTACTTTTCAATCTTCAAGTGTTAAAAGATCAATAGTTCTCTTCCTTTCCTTTTTGAAGTTGACGAGCCTTCGTAAGAAAACTCGTGTGTAAGAAGTTGGCGAGTTCTTCGGATCCAAACTCGTGTTGAAGTTGGCGAGTTCTTTGGATCCAAACTCGTGCGTACTATTTACTCAATAGTGGATTTAAGCCGGAGAGAGTTCCGGGACTGGATTGCCTCTAGGGAGGAGACCAGGATACATCGCATGTTTGATTTTCTCACTCTCTCTTATTTTATTTCAGTGATATAGCTTACTTGTGTTTAGTTTTATTTTATTTTCCTATTCACCCTCCTCTAGGGTTCTACAATTGGTATCAGAGCTTTGTTCTCTTTATTTGGATTTACACCCTTAGAGTGATCCATGGCCACTAACCCTAGTATCAACACATTCTACAATGAGGGACCCTCCACAAATAGACTACCGCTATTTGATGGAATCAACTATAACTATTGGAAGATTAGGATGAGCATTTATCTAAAGTCCATAGATTTCGATTTATGGGATTGTGTGATAAATGGTCTTTCTACTCCTTCCGGAGTTATTGAGGATGTTGTATATGACACCCTTAGGGATAAACTCACTGAGAATGTCAAGAAGCTTGCTAGTCGAGACGCTAAGGCTATGAACGCTCTTTACCTTGCTCTCGATAGCAGTGAATTCAATAGGATCTCTACTTGCAAGACTTCAAATGAAATTTGGAAGTTGCTAGAAGTCACTCACGAGGGAACATCACAAGTAAAAGAATCAAAGATTAGTAGACTCACACAAGAATATGAATCTTTTAAGATAAAATAAGATGAGTCTATTACTTGCATGTTTACTCATTTCGGTGGTATCATTAACCCTCTTTCTTCTCTTGGTAAGGAATATCTTGCTTATGAAAAGATCAGGAAAATTCTTAGAGGATTGACTAAAGGATGGAGTCCTAAAGCTACCGCCATCATTGAAGGAAACGACTTGACAACCATGAACCTTGAGACCTTCATGGGGAAGCTTATGACTCATGAACTTGACATGAAAGATCAAGAGTAATCATCCATGCAAGAGAAGAAGAAGAAGAAGAAGAAGAAGAAGAAGAGGAGAAGAAGAAGAAGAAGAAGAAGAAGAAGAAGAAGAAGAAGAAGAAGAAGAAGAAGAAGAAGGCCAAAGAAAAGGAGAAGTCTCTGGCTCTCAAAGTTACAAAATCCTACTCAAATGATAGCTCCGACGATAACGAGTCGGATGATGATGAAAAAATAGCTCTCACAGCAAAGCATTTCCGAAAGTTTCTCAAGTTCAACAAAGCCAACTGTTTTAGACGGGACAACGATGAAGATACTGCTTGCTACCAATGCAGAAGAACCGGTCACATCAAGAGAGATTGTCCTATGACAAGAAAAGACTCCAGTAAGTACGAGAAGCCTAACAAAGGAAGCTCTTCCTCCAAAAAATACGCCAACACCAGCATCTGGTGTGAAAGTGAAGCTAGCGATTCAGACAACGACAAAGAATGCAAATACAATACAAATGTTTGTCTCATGGCAACCGATGAGGTACTCGATAATCTCTCTTTGAATACTCTCACTTATCATGACTTGGAAAATATTATTCTTGAACTACACGAGGAACACAAAGGTGTTAGAAACAAGTACAAGAAATCTCTAAAAGAGGTTGATGCACTCAAACTTGAAGTAGAAAGACTCTCCAACATCATTATTGATGTAAAAGGGAAATCTTCTGCCTCCGACACGGATGAGATAGAGTCTTTGCGACTCAAGTTACAAGAATCTCAAGTTATCATTGAGAAAAAGGATGATGAGATTCAATCCCTCAGAAGGGCTTATGATTTTGCTATATATAAAGTTCAAGCTGCAAATAGAAGAGAATATGATACTTCTACTAAGTATAATGATCTTTTTGTATAGGATAAGAAACTACTTGATAAGAACACTACTCGTACATGCTCCAAGACACACCTACACTCATCACAATACTAGTCATAATTATTACATGAACAAGAACACTATAAACAAGTCATATCCTAACACAAGAAAAGGACCCTTTATTAAGAAGAACACCTCGCATCATGCCTTCTATTATCATCATCATAACACTCATGATAGAACACTTGTTGGCCCAATGATTATATTGTGTTTTTGAATATGGCTAATCAGTTAAGTTTAACATAATGATGTCACTAATATTCATATACTCACTATCATGTTGCTACTTAAACTTAGCATTGTCCTAATTGTCCTATATTATATTGCTATGCTTGTATCGTACTGCAACATATTTTGTTGGCCTAACATGCTATCATGTTGTTACTTAAACTTAGCAATGTCCTAATTGTCCTGTACTATATTGCTATGCTTGTATCGTACTGCAACATATTTTGCTGGCCTAACATGTATTTGTAGACATGCAGTAAGCATGATCCAACATGATCAAATAGGACATAGGCAATGAAGAATTAATGATGGAGCGAAGACGGCATCATACAAAAGATTTCTTCGAACCGCCTAGCGACCTATCCGGGGCCTCGCATTGGGGGTTCCGCTGCCCGGTCAGCGGACAGGGGTCGAGGGGGGCAGCGCCCCCCGTCGGGGGTTCGGGGGCGAAGCCCCCGAAAGGTATTCAGATTTTTAGATCTGTATATCTTTGGACGACTGCTGTCAGGGAAAAAGACGTCTTCAGGGCTGCTCAAATATCAGAAGAAAGGCATCATCAAAGGGCTCTTGGTTTTCCTACTTGTTCTAAGTCTGTAATCTTCAATTTATTGAGTCTAGGAGAATGTGTACGTTGAGTCGTACTGAGTCATCTCAACCCCTAGACATATCTCTCCAAGCTCTACCATTCAAACAGACCAATTCCTGAACCAAGCCCAAGCTCCACAAAGTCCAAAAGCCCAATGGACCAATTCTGTCTGCTGGAGACAGAGTTCGGGCCGAACTCTGCCTCCACACAGAGTTCGGGCCGAACTCTGTCCCCTGATTTCCAGCACCCTGATTTTTAGGGCCTGCTTGCTACAAGCTGTCCAACGGCCAAAAATTTGAATTATCCATACTGAATTCTGGCCGAATTCTGCTTGTCCCGAACCCTATAAATAGGCCTTGGTTTCTCTCATTTGAAACCATCTACTCTTCTATTCTTCTTCTCTTACATAGCCTATATAGTCAAGAGCCTTACTCTTCCAATCTACTAGCCACAAAACTTCTTAAGTCCCAAGGTGCTCAAGTGCGATTCAGCTAGAAGTTTTTGTGCAAGAGTTGAAAAGAAAAGTCACTTGGACAATTCCAAGTCGCTTGGAAAAATCCAAGCAAATCGCCACTGCGATCCTCTGTAAGAAGTTGACGTGCTCTTCTGAAGAAAAGGCACGGGTTGTAAACTACTATTTCACAAATAGTGGATTTGAATCCTGAGCTAGAGTTCTCAGGCCTGGACTAGTCCTCCATGAGGGAAACCAGGTTAAAACTGCTGTGTTTGCGTATGCTCTTCTGATCTTTATTTACTTCCGCATTTCCTTCTGATTTATTTACTATCTTGATAGTTATTTTGTGGAGGTGATATAGAGTTAATTTTTATTTGGTGATTATCGACACAAACTCTATTCACCCCCTCCCCCTCTAGAGTTGCCTACACCTGTGTTTTCAACACTTTGTACTAAAGCTTCACATGTGCATAACACCCACACATTCTTTTCTAAATCTTCCATGATGTGCAACTATTGTGGCTTACTTGGACATACTTCTAATTATTGTCTAACTAGGAAACAAGTTGATATGAAAGTTTATATATAGGTTCCTAAGACTAACAATCAAGGACCCAAGCAATCATGGGTACCAAAATGTTCATCTTCAACTTATGTTGTAGGTAAAGAATCCTACTCATGCTAGAAGCAAATGGATCCTCGATAGCGGTTGCTCACGGCACATGACCGGTGATGCTTCACTTTTTATAATATTATCGATGAATAAAGAAGGACATGTATCCTTTGGTAACAATCTAAAAGGCCACATCATAGAAAATGGTAATATCGGTTTCCCTCCTTATCCTTGTATTAAGAATATTTTTCTTGTTACAAATATCAAACACAATCTTCTTAATATCAATCATCTTACGGATAATGGTTATGATATTAAGTTTGTTAAACTCAAATGCTTCATTACCGATAGCTCTAGTAGATCTACAGTGTATGAAGGCATTAGAGAAAACAATATCTATGTTCTCTATCTTGTTGAAGGTACTAACGATGACATGTGCTTGGTCGTAGAGAACGATAAAAGTTGGCTTTGGCACATGAGGTTCGGACATGCCAACATGGATACCATCTCCCGTCTTGCAACCAAGAAGCTTGTACGAGGACTTCCAAGTATCTCCTTCAAAAAGGATATGGTATGCGAAGAATGTGAGAAAAGTAAGTTGACAAAGTCATCCTTCAAATCCATCAACTCTGTGAGTACCACTAGACTACTTCAACTCATTCATATGGATTTATTTGGTCCTAGTAGAGTAGCTAGTCTTGGAGGCAAACTTTATGCTTTTGTTTTGGTTGATAATTTTTTGAGATTTACTTGGGTCATTTTTATTGCTAGTAAAAGTGATACTTTTCGTAAATTTGTTGCATTTTGTAAACGTGTTCAAAATGAGAAAGACATTTCTATTAACAAGATTAGAAGTGATCATGGAGGAGAATTTGACAATGTCGATTTTAAAAAAAATTTGTGAAAAGAATTATTTTGGTCATGATTTTGTTTGCCTACGAACTCCTCAACAAAATGGTGTTGTGGAGAGAAAGAATAGAATCATTGGCGATATGGCCCGGGTTATGTTAAACCAATATAAGCTCCTCCAATACTTTTGGGCGGAAGCCGTAAACACGGCATGTCATGTTATAAATAGGGTCTTGATTAGACCTATTTCTAAAAAGACTCCTTATGAGCTTTGTTTGACAAAATTCCCTCTATTGAGTATTTTAAAGTTTTCGGTTGCAAATATTTTATTTTGAATACCAAGGACAACCTAGGCAAATTTGAAAAAAAAGCTTATGAAGATATTTTCTTTGGCCACTCAATACATAGTAAAGGTTTTCGTGTCTTTAATAAAAGAAGTCTCGTTGTCAAAGAGTCAATTAATGTCTCTTTTGATGAACTTAACTCTTCTACATCCTCCTCATATGATGATATTGATGACATCTCTTTTGGTTTGGAGAACTCTTCTATTGGAGATCCTCGTCCTTCTTTATCTAACAATGAAATTGTGACCCCTCCAACAAAAGATTTTCCATCACTCGAGCCTCCTCAAGAGGATCTCCCAAAATAATGGAGATTTGTTCCCAATCATCCTAAGGAGCTTATCATTGGTGATCCTTCATCCCGTGTCAGTACTAGATCCTCCACTCGTGATCTTTTTGCAAACGTGGCTTTTATTTGTCAAATAGAGCCTAAAAATATTAATGATGCTTTTCATGATAAATTTTGGATGATAGCGATTCAAGAAGAGCTAAATCAATTTGAACGAAATAAGGTTTGGGAACTTGTCCCTAAACCACCCCATTATTGGAACTAAATGGGTGTTTCGTAATAAACTTAATAAAGATGGGTTAGTGACTCATAACAAAGCCCGATTAGTTGCTCAAGGCTATAACCTAGAGGAAGGCATTGACTACTATGAAACCTATGCTCCGGTTGCTCGTCTTGAATCCATTCGCATGCTATGTGCTTTTGCTTGCTTTAATGATTTCAAACTTTTTTAAATGGATATTAAAAGTGCGTTTCTTAATGGCATTATTAAAGAGGAAGTTTATGTTAAGCAACCTCCTGACTTTGAAGATTTTCAATTTCCTCATCACGTCTTCAAACTACATAAAGTCCTTTATGGCCTCAAACAAGCTCCTCGTGCTTGGTATGAGCGCCTCAGTTCCTTCCTTATATCTCACAATTTTTCTAAGGGCAAAGTTGACACCACACTTTTTATCAAATCCCTTAATGGCACACTTTTATTAGTACAAATCTATGTCGATGACATTATCTTTGGTTCTACTAATAATGTTCTTTGTGTAGAATTTGCTAAAGTAATGTAGGATGAATTTGAAATGAGCATGATGGGAGAATTATCATTCTTTTTAGGCTTGCAAATCAAACAAGGACCCAAAGGAACATTCATCAATCAAGCCAAATATACAAAGGATCTACTCAAATGCTTCAAACTTGACTCATCCAAATAAATGAGGACTCCTATGGCAACAACGACAAAACTTGATAATGATGAAGATGGTACTTCGGTCGACATTCGTAAGTATCGAGGTATGATCGGTAGCTTACTTTATCTAACTGCTAGTCGACTTGATATCATGTTTAGTGTGTGTGTGTGTATCTTTGTGCACGATACCAAGTAAATCCAAAGGAATCGCACTTATGTGCTGTAAAGCGTATTTTTCGATATCTCAAAGGCACCATTAATATGGAACTTTGGTATTCGAAATCTTCATCCTTTTAGCTTCACGGCTTCCCGGATGCAGATTTTGTCGAATGCAAAATTGACCAAAAAAGCACTAGCGGCACATGTCAATTCCTTAGGAAATCCTTGGTATCGTGGTTTAGTAAGAAACAAAACTTTGTTGCTCTTTCAACCACTGAGGCCGAGTATATAGCGACCGGATGCTGTTGTGTACAAATTCTTTGGATGTCACAAACACTTGTAGACTATGGCATTTTTTCTACATGCACTTCTATTCAATGTGATAATACTAGCTCGATAAATCTAACGAAAAATCTGATTTATCACTCCCGCACGAAGCACATTGAGATTAGACAGCATTTTCTTCGTGACCATCAAATAAAGGGGGATGTTCGCCTTAATTTTATTGACATTACTTATCAATTGGCCGATATTTTCACCAAACCACTCCCGGAGGATCATTTCGTCTTTTTCTGCCAAGAATTAAGCATCATTCATTTTGACTCTTAGCTCCCCTCCAACGGCACACCGTCGGCATATGGCGGCATACCGACGGTAGATCGATTTGTGTTCAGAATTATCTTCTGTACACAAAATTGGCATACCGTCGGCATACGCCGGTATACCGAAGGCATGTCATTTTACGCGGATGCAGCCTGTCACGTCTGCCTTGGGCCCAACCAAATCTTCCACTCTCTTTTTTAACCCATCTTATTAACTACCCATCCTATCAAATTTTATCCCTCATTAATTCCATCCCATCCCTTCAACTCCCTTCATTAATTACATTCATCATCCCTATTTTCAAAACTCCCCACATTTACTTCTTTCATCAATTCACTTATATTTTTAAAACTCTCCCAACCCTTTCCAATTCCCCTTCTTCTTTTAAAAATCCAACCTTCTTCTTTTTCCTCCTCTTCATTCTCCATACTTCTCCATCAACCTCAATGGCCACTCACAAACGTCCTCGCTCCTCCTCCACTGCTGCGAACTCGTTCACTCCCGTGCCTCTTCCAAATGGCTATGATCCAAAAAATTTACCTCCCCCCTGGCTGCCGACGTCTTGTTCCAACATTTTGCCAACCATAACATCTTCAAGGGCAAGGCCATCAACTGGAATGTATTTTTCGGCCATCCCTCCCTATTTCGGACGGCCGGCCTCTCATCTATTTTGCGTCGTCAAGTGTCCGTCTACCCGGCCGCGGTGCGCCTATTCTACTGCAATCTCATTCCCGATCTCCAAAAAAATGCCATCGAGACTATGGTAAATGATCGCCACTTTCGCCTGACGGCTCGCGACATTGCCAAGATTCTCGAAGCCCCTAACAAAGGAGATGCTCTGCCAACCTTGGTCGGTCTTTATCCTTCTCCCGAAGTCTCCTTTGACGAATTCTGTGGCATCATTTGCAAGGGACCCAATCCTTCGGCCATTCCGACCCTTTCCAAGCAGTTAGAGCCCTTCTACTGCGAGCTTTATCGAATTATTTGCCACACCCTCTACCCCAAGGTCGGCAACTACGATGCGATCACAAATGACGCACTCGTCTGCATGTACTACCTCTACTCCAAGAAGACTTGGTTGTTTCCCAAGACTCTTCTTAATGCTTTCTTCTCTGTCCTGCCCACGGGGAAGCAATCCCTCAATTATTTAGCCTTCATCACCCTTATCCTTGAGGCAAAGAACGTGGATCTCTCCCTCTGCCAGTCAGACGGCATTCCCTCCTTTCTTATTGTTTCCCGTTCTTCCCCTGGTGCATCAGCGTCTCGTGCGTCATCCTCTCATGAACCACCGGCCGCTTCTCTTGCTGCGCCATCTTCTGTGCCTCCTCTATTCGGACGTTTCATGCCGCTGACCCAGCAGCATTTTGACATACGCATGGCTCGGGCGGAGGAGTAGATGAGGACCAACACCCGCGGCCTTAGGAATCTTATCCAGAGCCACTTCCATGACCAGGCTTACTTCATCCAGCGGACTCTTCAGGACCAGAATGCCTATCTGGATCTTAACCTTCAGGATCCACTTTACCAAGGCTCCCACTTCTCTGACCCCAATGCCTACGGATTCATGTACCCGGACGGCGTGGATCCTTTCGGTGCATTTCACGGTGCTCAGGGTGGAGATGACGATGATCCGGCGGATGAGTAGTTGCGGGCTCCTGTTGGTGGTGGTAAAATAATTTAGTGTTGTTTTAGTATGTGTCCTTTGAGGTCCTTCGGGAACCATTAGTATGTTTTCATGTTGTGTGTGGTCCTACGGGGACTGTTTCTTATGTTTTGCTATGTCTTGCTCACTCTCGTGATGGAGAGTTTTATCTTTTTTTATGTAGTCTCAAGCATGTACCCTCTTTCAATATCTAATATAAACATGCTTTTTTCCACCATATTGCTTTCAATATTTATCGCTGTAATTTTTTTACTTATTTCCCATCTTTGATTAAGTGATAAAGGGGGGAAAACGTATTGAGGAAGAGTTGTCTACCTACGAGGGAGTCACTCCATGAAGATGCTATCTCTCTGTTTTGTCAATTATCAAAATGGGGAAGATTGTTGGCACAGTTTATTTTGATAATATTAACAGCATCTTCGTAGTCTAGTTTTTTATGTATTTCAGCTAAAAGATATTCTTTCAAAGCTCTACTACAATAAGTTATATCCATTCAAACCGAGTCATCAAAGCCTTATAGAAGTTCCTAAAAAGATTGAAGAAAAGACCAGCGCTCCTTGAAGACGGCTCTCAATAAATTCAAGATTTCGAGTCTGTACAAGGTCTAGGTCTTTCTGTATAAAAACCTAAGGTTGGATGACAAATCATAAAGTTGTTCTATTTTTTCAGTCAAAAATCAATGTCTAAAAGAACGGCATACCGACGATATACAGCTTTATACCGACGGTATGCCGTTTCTGAGCCACAAGAATGTATACCATTTTGTGAGCCATAAAATATTCTGTGAGCCACAAAATATTCTGTGATGATGTCACGACCCGCACCCAGTGTAGGGGCACGAAAAGTGGTTACGTCCAGCCTATGCCGCAGTATCGGCGGTAGAATGCTCCTAGGTCACATACAGCTAACAGTTATAAGGTACATGTACAGTATATACACTCCGAATGGAGGTGACATAATAAAGTACAACTCAATCACAACTTAGGATGAAAGTACGATAAGATAGAATAGATGAAATCATAGAATCCACAGATGATAAATACAAGATAAGAGAGATAGCTAGAAGTCTAAGATAAACAACTCCACAAATCCAGAATAACAATCTCCAAATAAGTACAAGTGTATCCAACAAGACATAAAGATAAATAGATACAAGTCTAGCTAACTAGCCTAGTCTACTGGGGTAATGTCCTCTGCAAGTGCTGGATCCTCCTGAGAGTCCAGCTCACATGTGTCATCTAGGCCTGCTCCGTAATAAATGGGACATAGCTCCTCAAGGTCATCTATAATATTTCAACAGGTTCAGCCAGGATGGAAGCGAGCACAGTACATCTCACGCAGTTTATATTATGACAGAAATATAATACAAGCAATAGAGTAAGATACATGAAATGCTGAAAATATACATAAAGTAAAAGAGAAGACTGTAAAAGAAATATCTACTATAAGTAAAGAGCTACAGTGAACTAGTGATTTAAAGTATAAGATAGACATGTGAACGGCTTGATAATAAACATGAGAGGTTGTACATGGCTACACTACTTTAGAAATTGTCCACATGACTATTTATACTCTCCCATACCCCAATCAATAGACAAAGATCCGTTTAAGTTATGTTATTGTACATGATTTCACATAGGGACCCATAAATGGGTGCACATGAATATAAATATGGGGGCTCCGTGAACATAAGAGTACATGAATTACGAGAGTGCACATGAATGGTGAAAGCACAGAAATACATGATGAAAGTGAAATACACATGACATGATATATCCGATGCTCCCGAGGGGATAACATCGTATGAAAAGATCCATATAGTACTAATCTTTGTTTCCATCGTGTCAGCATCAAGTAAAATAATCTAGAGCAAGAATATAGTCCTAGCAAGTATGAAACGGTCAGAGAATGTACTCGCCTGATATCCCGAGTATCTGAAATAAAATACTGCCTGGGGAGTGGTGTCTGGCTCCTAATAGAACAGTACAAGTCACAATATATCCAAAATGGTAAAATAGACTGCGACAATGCATACTACATGATGTTTGGGTCAATCTAGGCTAAAGTCAACCTTTGGTCAAACTAGCTAGGGTTGGGTCAACAATGGTCAACTAGTATAGGTTAGTCAATTCCAGGTCTAAACAAACTAAGTCTATGCAAATCAAGTATCCAAGATATCTACTAACTCATAACCTAAGTCACTTGCTAAACCAAGCACAAAACTAAACCATAAGCAAACAAGGCACACAAACTTAGTCATATAATGTATATATATTATTCACATTCACATATTCATATACATAGATATATATAGGAAAGCTATATATATAGGCACATATATATATACATATATATATATATATATATATATATATATATATATATATATATATATATATATAGAGAGAGAGAGAGAGAGAGAAAGAGAGAATGAATATATAGAAAGAGAGAGAGAAAGAGAGAATGAGAGGTAAAAGAGTAAGTATATATATATATATATATATATATATATATATATATATAGAGAGAGAGAGAGAGAAAGAGAATGAGAGGTAAAAAAAGAAATATATATATATATATATATATATAGAGAGAGAGAGAGAGAGAGAGAGAATGAGAGGTAAAAGAGTAAGTGAGGTGTGTGTGTGTGTGTGTGTGTGTGTGAAAGGATATGTGTTAATGTTCTCAGATTTAGTGATAGGTAGGTGTATATGACATGGGATACATGGTGTCAAAGGGTGTATGAATACATATGGGTAAAAGGTTATAGGTTAACTCAGTTTATAGAAATGCATACATACATACTTACATTGCATACATGCATACATGCATATCATATATGCATACTTGCATTCATTCATGCACCTATACATACATACATATTTGAATACATTATATACTTGCATACATTATATTCATATATGCATACTCTACATTATATTACATTCATTCCTGCATACCTGCATACATATAATATATGCATACAAACTCATATATTTAACTCAAAATATATGTGAATACATACATTACATTACCTTAACACACACACACACACACACACACACACACACACACACACACATATATATATATATATATATATATATATATATATATATATATATATATATATATATCATTCATTCATATCCCATATACATACATACTTCAGTTCAGGCATTATATCCATTCAGATATCATTAAGTTGCATACATATACATATTTTCATTACATACATGTCATTGATGCATATTACATACTTACATGCATCTATACATTATATAAATTGTATACAACACGTAAAAATAGAAGAGGAAAAGAAGGGAGAAAACTGAAATGGAAAGGGAAGGAAAGGAAAAATGTAAAGAAAAGAAAAAATAGTGGACATATACATGCTTGCATCATATATTCTATATTACCATACATGCTATCATTATATATTGTATTACATTATCTATACATTATGCATTCCTATCTATCAATACATGTATACCTTGCATTCATATCTAGCATTTATTATATATTTTTATGCATACATTGTATATCATTCTTTCATTTATGCATTTATGCATTGCTTACATACATTACATTGATTGCATTCCTACATGCTTGCATTCCGCTACATATATACATTAATGTAAAGAGGATACATATCAAATATATATTATTTCATTCATCTAACATATTATGCATTACATACTCTACATTCACTTAATATCCATAATACATAGGCTCATAGGTTACACAAAATGCCTATGTCGTATAGTCACTCTTCTACTTAAAATCAATACTGTACCAATTGGACCTTCACTAAATTCTAGGATTAAAGTATGTGTCGTAGCCCTTCGTGTTAGCTTTCCGAAACTTCAAACGGATCGCATTTTCGTGTCCGAAAGCTCCCGAAATCGCAAAAATACCGAAACGTATTTGTCTTTCAGACAGCTGACACTCAAATAGTTTACAAAAAGTTCCAGAAAGACGTTGGCTTATTAAAATATATATTTGGAAAGCTAACTTCGATACGGTTCTTTTAAAAAAATAGGAGGTTAAACGGAGTTCTAAGCTAAAAGTTATAACACTTCTAAGTTGCTTTGGTTAATAAAAACGTGGATGAATATTATGACGAATTTGAGTTATTTTAGACAAAAGAAACACATGTAGGCCAAGATACTTGGATACCAACATAGGTATCCAAATAAAACTCATTCTAACCATCCTAACTAAGATCAATCCACTCTCTAACCATTCTAAAACTGAATTTAAATATCTAATTAACTATTATCATACATACATACACATGGGGTATCCTAATTTGGGATCTATCAAGTAGGACATAAGACACGTATCTAAAATCCTCAAGAGAGCTCCAAATGGTCTCAAATTTGAATTTAAAGGGGACACATGCATGAGGATGGATCCTACGGATTCAAAACTAATCTATATGCAAAGAAAATTGATTTAGAGGATAGGTTTTACCTATTGGGAGTGGAATCCCAATAAAATCCTTTAGGACACAGTTTCGATATGAAGATCCCTCAAAGTGGACACTCCTCCTTGCACTTCTCTTCCAATCCTTGGTATCACCCTTCCCTTAGAGAATGGAAATAATTGAGGGAAGATTTGGTGAAGGAATGATTTGATTTGGAGATCAAATCAAAGGGAAGGCTCTCTAAAATTAGGGAAGAACAAAAGGAAAATAAAAGAGGCAAAATTGTAATGAATGAAATGAATCATTCTCCCCTAAAGGTGGCTGCCATAAAGAGTCCATTAGGGCTAATAGGAAATATCCTAATTGGCCCTCTCTAGTCTCATATGGTTAAGTCTAGACTAGGTTCAAGTTTGGGGTCAAAAGGATCTAGTTTTGAGTCTCTAACTTAACCATTCTAACATGATAAAAATTAGTCTAACTAACTAACTTAAATGTTGGGTTTTGTGGGCCATGCTTAACTTAATATTGGGTCGCATCTAGAGTTTATGCTACTCGGGTCACAATACAAGTCGGAACGAGACGAAACTCAAATCTGACTAAATAAATCCAATAAAAACAATATTAAAAATATAAAAAATTTCCAAAATATTAAAATATAAAAATATAAAAATTGACCAAAATCATAGTACATCAATTTAAATATTATTAAAATAATCTAAAATTCACCAATTAATCAAAATCCTAAAAAATTCAAAAGTCATAAAATGACCAAAATACCCTTAGCCTAAAAAGCTGTAAATAGTCATTCTAATCACATAGTTAGGTCCCCATGGTCATGGTTAGTCTCTAGGCTCAACAGTTCTAGGGTTCACTAGCTAACATATCAAAATTATAATTCACTAATTTTAAATAGTATTAAATTAATTTAAAATTCCCATAAATTATAAATCCTATTATTAAATAATAAACTTTTACAAAAGTTCAAAATTACCCTCATTTTAGAAAGTGGGTGTTACAGATGAATATCGGCATACCGACGGCATACAACAGTATACCGACGGTATACCATTTTGTGAGCCACAAAAATGTTCTTTGACGAACTTCAGCATACCAACGACATACCACAGTATACCGACGGTGTACCGTTTTGTAAACCATAAAATGTTCTATGACGAACATCAGTATACCGACGGCATACCGCTGCATAACGATGGTATACCGCTTTATCTGATTTGATTTTTAAATTGACAAATACTAGCATTAAATGCTCTCCAACGGATATAATTATTATCGTTACTGTTCCATACGGAATACCGATGGTATGCCGGTCCATACCGACGGTATGCCGTCTAGGTTATATTCAGGAGCATTAAATGCTACTTACTCTTGGTTTTCTATAAATATGGATTCCTTATCTCTCTTGAAGGTCATTCACTTAAGCCATAAATTTCTCAACAACTAAGAGCTCCACCATTACTACTCTACCCAAGCTTTTAATTGTCATCCAATCCAAAAGTGCTAGAGTATTCAAGAGTTGTACTTTTCGATTTTCAAGTGTTAGAAGATCAACAGTTCTCTTCCTTTCTTTTTTGAAGTTGACGAGCCTTCGTAAGAAAACTCGTGTGTAAGAAGTTGGCGAGTTCTTAGGATCCAAACTCGTGTTGAAGTTAGCAAGTTCTTCAAATCCAAACTCGTGTGTACTATTTACTCAATAGTAGATTTAAGTCGAAGAGAGTTCCGGGACTGGATTGCCTCTAAGGAGGAGACCAGGATTCATTACGTGTTTGATTTTCTCACTCTCTCTTATTTTATATCAGTGATATAGCTTACTTGTGTTTAGTTTTATTTTATTTTCCTATTCACCCCCCCTAGGGTTCTACATAGTCAACATCATCTTTTTTCAAATAACAAACATATATATATATATATATATATATATATATATATATATATATATATGCAGCCCATACATGTTCAATCGTTACTATCTCTTGGTTTCCCTCTATATATAACTATTTCATATCTCAATCTTCCATATTTAGATCCTATTTAAATACTAAATCATCAATGCTATGCAGTCACTAACCAAGACTATTCTCTATTCACATATATATATCTCTTATACAAAACACAATGGTTTTTGAATCCTAGGGCTGACTGTGCCAAGATAAAGAGTGGTTGGGATTTAATCTTGGTGAATCAACGGTTGTGGAGTTTTATGGGGAATCCAAAGAGTGGGGTTTGCACTCATAATGGTTGTGGATGAACATTATTGAGAGTGGGATTTTATGGAAAATGAGCATTATTAAGATTAGGGTTTTATGGGGAATCAAAGAGTGGGGTTTGCACTCATAACGGTTGTGGATGAGCATGATTGAGAGTGGGGTTTTATGGGGAATCCAAAGAAAATTCACATCCAGCAGTGGTTAGGATTTAATATTTTGATGGGGGCCTCATAATTATTATTGGGGGTCCAAGATTTTGAGGGGGAATACCTTAAATGAACCATGCCCTATGGGCACGGGTTATGACTAGTATATATATAGTATATATATATAGGAATCATTCAAGTATATGTCAATCTTCCCTATCTTTTAGCATATATATATATATATATATATATATATATATATATATATATATATATATATATATATATATATATATATATATATATATATATATATGAAGAGATATACACAATCAGATCATCCCTATCTCTATCCCCTAAACCAAAACCACTATTTGTGTGTGTGTGTGTATATATATATATATATATATATATATATATATATATATATATATATATATATATTTATATATATATATATATATATATATATATATATATATATATATATGACACCTCTCCAGCCCAGATTCCCAGCCCCCTGGCCGAGCATTCCGCTGCGGAGACTCGACCACCACCATACTCTCCTCCTACCGCGCCTCCACAGATTTCGGCCTCTACTCTTATGAAACCATGACCCTGGCCATGTTTCGACCACCATATGGCCACAAATAAACAACCAAACAATAGGCCACATGGCCGAACGTCACCATGCCTTGTCGTTTCCTTCCATTTTCTACGCACGACCACCGAGTTGCCACGACGCCAGCCCCTAACACCATGCCTCCCTGACTTCTTTCCAATGCCACACCCGCCTACAACCACTCTTATAGACCCACCACTCACCGTCATTACCCCACCCCTATTTTTCCGCGCCGGCGACCTTCGCCAAACTCCGAACCAGTATCGACAAGATCACCACAAATACGACCACAGCAACCATCCGACCCCCGTTCCCACACAGTCATCCCCCGATCGCTTCTCCAGCCTCTACCCTCACCTCCAACTTTATCGATATCATCCAACCCATTTTATTTGACAAAGCCCCTGCCACCACACACCAAAATAAAATTAGCGAAAACCTAACCTTGCCACCGACCTTGCTCCTTCCGCCACCCGACTCCGTAGCCAGTGCCTAACTGGCATTAGCACTCCTGACCAGACATGCCCTCGCATTCAGTTTCTGCCACACTGGGTGACCCGGAGCCGGCGAGCTCGAACCGGCGACAGACTGCTGAATCCTGTGCCGCCCTGCTTTCGTGGGCTGGCGAGAACCCGCCCTGAGACAAGCATGCCGAGCCATCCGCCGTGACCGCGCTAGTTTTCTTCGGTGACATGCCTAGCCATAGTGCCTTCTCTCGGTTTGGGTGCCACCGCCAGTCAGAGCGTACTACGATCTTTGGCCATCATACGCTGCCAGCACCGACATGAGTAAGCTGACGCCGATCTTCCCCTTCCGTCGTACGCTATAGCCCAGCGCCGCCAGAGCGCCCCTGATCTTCTTTCTCTTCGATGAGAGTATCCTCCCTCCATTTTTCTGCAGTAAATCTGCTCGAACACCTGGCCGAGGACCCCGGTCGCCTCTCCTGGCTGAACCGTATGCTGTCGAAAACCCTAGGTGAGCTCCTCCTCCGACCTCTCCTTCTCTCCTCTCTCGATCTCTAGCTCACTGGAACCCTCTCTCACTCTCCACTCTTCTCTGTACACTCTTTCTTTACACTCATTCTTCCTTTTCCTTTTAATTAGGAACAATAGTTGTAGCCTGTAGGTTAATAATATTGGGCTTGGGATAGAGGGTTGATCACTGAGCCTTGTGCCAATTTTAATTCGAATCTATTATATTATTGGTAACACTGGGATGAGTCTGTATGCATAAATTAGGGCCTAAATTAATAATTGGGTTGGGTTTAGTAAAAAAATAGATAATGGGCTGGTTTCTATTGGCCATATATACAAATATTGGGTTTAAGAATTAATTGGAATGTTATAAATTGACTTCGGGATTTTTGGGCTAAATATATTATTTAGCAGTACTTTTATTATTTATTGATTGGCTTAATATATGGCCTAACCAGAAAGGATTTTGGTTTATATTGAATTTAGGCTTGGGGCCTGAATTATAATAGAAGATATAATACAGTGGGCGTTAATATATTAAAGACTATTTGGGATTATATATATAAATATTGTTGGGCTTATCTAAGTAAAGTTATTTGGATAATAATTTCTAAGAACTATATATGAATAAAATATTTTGACCAATAAATGTTTTAATTGGATTTTGAACCCATTGGACTTTTATTCCTAATAAGTTCATATATAAGAATTTTATAAACATAGATTTTCTAAGTATGCTTCAAATGTATTTTATAAATATAAATTATTTTGTGGACTCATGTAATCTATATACTTTCTAGTTTATAGCTAAATAACATATATTTCTAAAAAGAATATATATTATTTTTCTAAATAATTTTTCTAAGATTATTCTTGACCATGACTAATCTAATGTTCTTATTTTCTTGCGCATCCGGACTGCTTCGTGACAACACTAGCTAATTGGACTTTCCTGAATTCAATGGGATTAAAGGGATAACTTTTCCTTAGATCAAAATTTTCTCTTAGATTAATCTTAAATTGTGACTAATTATTTCTTCTTATATTCCTTGCGATTTTGGACTTCTTCGCATCGACCCTAGCCGATTGAACGATTCTGGACTCAATGTTACTATCGGTTACAACAGCTAAGGACCGCAGGCGAGTACATTTATGATAGTTTTCATATTTGATAACTCATGATTCATGTATCTAGTATTTTCATACTTTGATCTTCTGTTGATTCTCGACACGATGGTTACACGAGGTGGTAGTTATGGATTATTTACATGTTATTTTTTGTGACTTGCATGTTTACCCTGTTCGTGACTTGTAAAATCATGAGTATTAAGTTGGCGGGAAAGTACATTAGTAGACATGTAAATATGCCCAGAAATATTCTATTTGTCTGATCGTGTCTGATAGCCATCGTACAATTCACGGGTGGGGTACCGAATTTACCCCTTAGCCGTTTACATGTCGAATGTGTATTTCAACTCACTAGATAGGTGCAGTTTCTAGTTCTACTTTATATACTGCTTATTACATGTCTTATCAGTTTTAGTACTCACTTATCATTATTACCATGCTCGTTCAGTTCCATGATTCCGTACTTATCTGTTCATTATGTATTTCATTATTATTTTCAATTTTATAGACTTTGTCAATTATTGAAACTGCTGTTAGAATGTACTAGTTCCATTCCTGACTGAAAATCAATATTTTATAGGTTAGTCATGACAACTCATAGCATTGGGGGGGGCATGGGTATGCTGAGATCAACCTAAAAGATTAGTTAGATAGATTAGTGGTTTTATTTTCTTCTACGAGACATTGTACTTGGATTAAATATAAACTTTGAAATATTATAAAATAATTTAGATGTTGTGAATGAGAAATAATAATATTTTTATGAGTATTTTGTTTTATTGTGGCCTGGACAGTGTTTGACCGTCGACAGTGCGACGTAGGCTGGCTTGCACATACATTCACACTCCGAAAAGCGGGTGCTGGTCATGACAAATTTTTTGGGTGGCCCATGCAGGTCAGTTTTCACAAATTATGCAAACTCATGGTAGTGTCATTTTAGTCACACTACTGCGAGCCTGCGACTGGGAGTTGCGGATTGTCACTACTACATTTTAGATTGAGGGTATTTTGGTCATTTGTGAAATTTTGAATTTATTTTAATTATTTGAATTGGTAATTGTGATTGTTGACTTTGACTAGTTGAGACTTTGTAGACTAACTTAGGTGTTGACCCTAACTATGGTGACTAGGTTAGCATGGTGAGACCCTAGCCTAACTTAAGTCAACCTTAGTTAGTCATATAGGAATCAAGACTTGAATAGAAGGATTAGTGAATTGGTCAATAGGCTTGAGGCTTAGGAAATTGATTTCTAGACTAGTGCTAGTTGGCCCATAGCCCAATAACTAAATCCTAACCCTAAAATTCAGCATGGGGCCAGCCCCCCCATAGCTCATTCCTTCCCTATAAGTATTCTCTTAATTGTTCTTGCCTCTTTTGTATTGAAGGAGCACATAGAGAAAGAAAGGTTTGTTCATTCTTCCCCATTCCATAGATTCTTCACTTTAAATCCTTTTCCACTCTAGTTTCTTGCATTATAGCATAATACTCTCCTATTTTCTGACTATGGAGATTAATCTCAGTTTTTGTGCAATTTGGAGCATTGGGCTAGAAAGGAGGAACCCCCTATTTGAAGCTTTTTCTTGCTATTTGCACCTATAGGTAAAATACCTCTAATTCTTCTAATATTCTATTTTCTTTGCATCTAGGGCTAGATCTAGGTGTCCCCTAACTGTCCCTAGAATTTGGGTAAATTTTGTGTCCATTTGGTGTCCGTATCGGACACGTGTTATAGTGTGCAGGAAGGTGTTTGATTAAATGCCTCTTAGGATTTTATTTCTAATTTTTGTTAAACTAATTACATGGATGCATAGATCTAGGTATGCGTAATAATATTTGTGAGGACTGAGTCGAGTTTGTGTCAATTTTGTGTCGGATTTGGTGCTGGACACGCAGTACGGGGGCTCGGTCGGGTGCCCTGCTGCCCGTGTCCGAGTTCTCTACAGACACGACACTTCTGGACACCAAAATTGGTGTGAACCTTCACTAGGTGAATGACACCAAGTCCCTAAAATTTTGTGGGACCTTATCAAGTGATTAGGGAGAAATTTGGCCCGCACGGATTTTCACTAACACTGCACAGTCGGCCCAAGTGGCTCTGACACAGTATTCGTATCCCACGAAGACACGTATTGGACACATTTCAGGGTGACCTAACCCTAGCCCTATCCTAGGCGAACCCATAGGCACGAGTACGTGTCCTAATTCATGTCATGTCGTGTCCATGAGTGACGTGCATGCGTGCACGACACTGTCTGTACACTGTTTTGTGTATGTGTAATGTGTGGTGGTTTGGACACGATTCATGTCCAGTTCTTGGACACGAAGACATCCCTTGATACTATCACATTTGTATCATTAATTACCAACCTATTAAATTAATTATTTAGCGTTATTTTCAAATCAATTTCAGGAATTCCTAATTTTACTGATACTTGATTGTTTCTTTGTTTTCCCTGAAAATTCGATTATGGTTAACCTGTGTTTGTGATAAATTGTGTTGCATTATAACCTAGAAATTAACCTACATGCTAGGGTTTCATTTGGCATAGGATTTTAGTTTCAAAATTTTATTTTGGGCTTTGGATTCAATTGATTAACTGTTACACTTTGTACTATTGTGAAAACCTGAGAATTTTGTGGACTGTTACACACATTGATTGGTTATTAAAATCTGAGATTTAATCTGTAAACCTAAGAATTATGCACACACTTGCATTCTAGGTATCCTGAGAATTTCTCTGCCATGTTTACCAATTTGTTGGTTCAAATTTCATGTGACTTCCTATATTTTGCTGAGTTTAAGTTTCAAATGGATTTATGAATTGTGGTAATGATTGGGTTTGATTTGCTTGGGCTTGAGGTCACTGTTAAGACTGAATACTCACACTCTTAAACTGAGAACCATATTGGTTCACAGGAGACACACCTAAATCTAAGAACTTACATCATATCACTCACACACACATGAGAACTCTAATGTACACACACACCTAACACTTAGAACCTGAGAACATGAAGGCACATTACACTATTTTCCTATGTATCTACACACACACATTATGACAGCCACACACACACACACCCATATCATTCACATCATATGTTACACACAAAACTGAGAACATGATATCCCCATATATACACTGTCACCCACATTCCCTACTGGAAATCTGAGAATATTCACTCACCCATACCACACACCACCTCACCCCCTATCACTCTATATATATATATATATATATATATATATATATATATATATATATATATATATATATATATATATATATATATATATATATATATATATATATATATATAGTGATATATATAATATTGGATGTAGTATCTAAATAAATATTGACTTATGTATATATGCATGTATGTATAGACTTGACTTGAGTAGATTCCTATATATTTTGCCTATGAGTGATTTCACATGTAACATAAGCTACGTGAGTTGATCAATATACATGTTTATATGGGATTTGGGTGTTTGTTGGCTTGTATAGCCTTGTGGTGGGATGTAAATGCTAGGATAGACATGGTTAGGCCTAGTGAGACTTGATTGGGTCTAGGTTGACCTAGTTGACCTAGCATTGACTAGATAGTTGACTAAAGTTGACCAAGGTTGACTTTAGTCTAGAATTGACCCAACATCATGTAGAATGCATTGTAATGTTACATTTTACTAATTTGGATATGTTGTGACTTGTACTGTTCTGAATAGGAGCCAAACACCACTCCTCATGCAGTATTTCATTCAGACACTCAGGATATCAGGCGAGTACATTCTCTGACCGTTTCATACTTGCTAGGACTATTTTCTTGCTCTAGATTATTTTACTTGATGCTGACACGATAGAAATACAGATTAGTACTATATGGATCTTTTCATACGATGTTATCCCCTCGGGAGCATCAGATACATCATGTAATGTGCGTTTCACTTTCATCATGTATTCTTGTGCTTTCACCATTCATGTGCACTCTCGTGATTTATGTACTCCCATGTTTACGGACTTCCATGTTTATATTCATGTGCACCCATTTATGGGCCCCCATGTGAAATCATGTACAATTACATAACTTGAACGGATCTTTGTGTATTGTTTGGGGTACGGGGGAGTATTAATAGTCATGTGGACAATTTTCAAAGTAGTGTAGTCATGTACAACCTCTCATGTTTATTATCAAGCCGTTCACATGTCTAGCTTGTACTCTAAATTACTAGTTCACTGTAGCTCTTTACTTATAGTAGATATTTTATTACAGTCTTCTCTTTTACTCATGTATACTCTTCAGCGTTTCATGTATCTTACTCTATTGCATGTATTATATTCCTGTCATGATATGAACTGCGTGAGATATACTGTGCTCGCTCCAGTCCTGACTGGACCTGTTGAAATATTACAGATGACTTTGAGAAGCTGTGTCCCACTTATTACGGAGCAGGCCTAGATGACACATACGAGCTGGACCTTCAGGAGGACCCAGCACTTGCAGATGATATTACCCCTGTAGACTAGGCTAGTTAGCTAGACTAGTTCTATTATCATTATGTCTATTGGATACACTTGTATTTATTTGGAGATTATATTCTGGATTTCTGGAGTTGTTTATTATAGACCTTTAGCTATCTCTCTCTCTTATCTGTATTTATCATCTGTGGATTCTGTGTTTTCATCTATTCCATCTTATCGTATTTTCTTCCTTAGTTGTGATTGAGTTGTACTTTATTATGTCACCTTCATTCGGAGTGTATATACTGTATAGGTACCTTATAACTGTTAGATGTATGTGACCTAGGACAGCGTTCTACTACCGACACTGCGACGTAGGTTGGACGTAACCACTTCTCGTGCCCATACACTGGATGCGGGTCGTGACACATTTTTTTTGGTGGCCCATGCAGGTCTAGTTTAGAAATACAGTGGTATTCGAACTAGAGTATCACTGCAGCCTGCAGTAGGATTAGGATATTTTTTTTGAGGGTACTCAATCACATTAGGAAAAACTCTTTATCAGATTCCATACATCTATATTTTGCTTCTATTTGTCTTCCTTTGACTATAAACTGTCCTCCCTTGCTATTTTGACTCATTCTCAGCAATTATTTTCTTGTTGATCTATCTCCAGGATGGTCGAGACTAGATCACATCGCCCAGGTCAGGGGTACACCGATGAGAGGTTTGTCACCTCTCGTCCTCAACAGTCAGCCCCTGGTACCGCAGTCCAGTCATGCCAGCTAGGGTGGGTGTTTCTGCTGCGTTCGAAGGAGCCCCTCCACCAGTATCACACAGGTCGAGCTCGGTGGTTCCAGAGGTACTCCAGCAACAGTAGCCACCTTCCGGGACAGTTGACGCAGTTCATCTGTTCTCATTCTTTCAACAGTTCATGGAGGCCCAGCAGGCCCAGCAGCAGCGACAGACTGCAGAGTTTAGTCGGGGCATTGATCTGGCCCTGACTACAGTTGAGAGGGCAGCAGCTCAGCCCGCAGCAGTTCAGCAACCGCATCCGCCGAGGGAGAAGGGCATCCAAGACTTCCAGAAGATGCACCCGAGGGATTTCTGGGGTACAAAGGTATAACGACCATGATTCGTATTACGTATTTTGGTATACATATACGTATGTTGCATGTCTCATGGCATAGTTTATCTTGGCATTTCCCTTGTTTGGTTCGGCTTTGTTGGCTTGGTTCGGTTTGGATTGGTTTTTCATGTGGACCAACCCCACCTACCCCCACTCTTCCTTCAATAGCCGCTCACTCCTTCTCTTTCTCCTCATTACTTTTCATTAACTCTTCTTCTTACTCACCATTACTTTCCACCTACCAGAGAGAGAGGTCTAGGCAAGTGCAACTTGCTTCATGGAAGAACTCAAGTTTTATTGTTCTATTTTCTTATCCACAAGATTCTAAGTCACCTTAGTACTTAGCATTTTCGAATTCCATGGCTCATTTTATGTAGATCTAAGTTTTTTAGTATTTTGATCTTCTTGGTTTCGATCTTCTAAACTAGGTTGTTTCTGAATTGGAGAGTCCCATGTAGTAGGGATTTCGACTTTACGCAAGTTTGGGTTTGAGATGGCCGGACTTCACCAAGTCTTAGTCGAGATGGAGTTCCTCGAGTTCCTGAGCTTTTACGCATGCTTATCTTGGCCATAGGAAGAAGATAGAGTTTTTACGCACACGTTCTAACATGTTAGCGTCGTGTTTAGCCCTTTTACGCCCACGCATTGCGTGCCAGCATATTATTCAGCCTTTTACGCTCATGTCTTAACGTGCCCGCGTAGTGCCCCTTTATGCACACGTAATTGCGTGCTACCGTATTCGAACTCTACGCCGGGATCCTCCGTTCGCATAGAGTCGTACTCGCATAGACTTTAGCTCGAGTAGACTCTCGCATGCATAGAGTTTTGCTCGGGTGTTTGCGAGCGTAAAATTCTACTCGCGTAAAATTCTCACGCGCGTGTAAATTCACTTGCGTATAACCCGGCTAGCGTAGAACCCCATCCACATGCATCTTCACTCACGTAGAGCTATCTCTCCCTTGCTCTTGCTAGCGTAGAGCCGCTTTACGCTTGAGGCCCTCGGCCTAGCGTAGAGGCTCACTTGCGTAGGGTCTTGAGCCCTTGTGTACCTGATTGTCTTTTATACCTTGTACTATTCATGAATTGACAAGCACGGACTGTGTGATTTGAACGGACTAATAATGGTGCATGACATGACATAGCATGACATGACATAGCATGACATAGCATGACATAACAAGATATGACAAGTACGCACCATGGTAACTATTGAAAGTTGTTGCGACGGCTTCCATGACATGACAAGAATGAATGGCTTGGACACCGTGGACGATTATGTTTGTACAAATAAATCAGTATTATCTTGCATCATGTCTAGGACAGGGACCCCTGAATACCACGGTCAGGGGGTACCTACTTAAACTGATTAAGGCTAATAACTAGAATAATCCAGTAGTCATAAAAAGATTTTCCAACTACAGGTAATCCCGTTATCTGGGCACCCCATCATGGGATCTATAGCCTGCCGTCAAGTAGGACACATTTCCAGCACACTATCATGTGTTGCAACCACCAAACTACTTAAGGGTACATGTGTTCTT
Organism: Iris pallida; assembly: GCA_029216955.1. NCBI lineage: Eukaryota > Viridiplantae > Streptophyta > Magnoliopsida > Asparagales > Iridaceae > Iris > Iris pallida. The sequence goes on from JANAVB010038018.1 coordinate 26,471,951, forward strand.
GGACAATGTATCCACATGAATTCAACCCCAAATTGCGTCCGGATAGCCTGGATGGTCTGCACGGCTTATGGCTGTTGGAATAATCTTATTGCATCTTGCTAGTAACTAGGCCTGTGATAACCCTAGTTAGTTAAAGTATCAAGCCGTACTCCTTGCTTGGCCGTGATTGATTGGATGGAGTCTAGCCCAGCTTCGTCTCGTCCTGATCCTGTACAGATTATGACATGACATGATTACTTATGCTTGCCTTAACAATAATGATCAGGGGACCAGTTCTGTTCAGGCGAAGGGTTACAACCCCGGTCCTTACTTGGTTTAAGGGTTATAACTGACTCCCGGAGCAGTTTTGTGTCCTCTTTTCGTTTATTGTCTTATTGTACCCCATGTCACGATCGTCAAATTTTACCTTACTTCAATGGCATGATGATTTATGCTTACCGTAACAATAAAGATCAGGGACCAGTTCTGTTCAGGCGAAGGGTTACAATCCCGGTCCTTGTTTGGTTTAAGGGTTGTAACCTGGCTTCCGAAGCAGTTCTTTATCCTCTTTTCGTTTATTGCCTTATTTTACCCTATGTCAAGCTCATCATGTTTTACCTTCACCAACAGTAACTGAGACGGGTTCCTATTCAGGTGAAGGGTTACAACCCCGGTCCTTCTTTGGTATAAGGGTTGTGACCTGGCTACTTGATTGGTTTCCTCGCACTCAATTAACGGTTGTTGTCTCTGTTATTATCAGTTTTCCGTTTATATAATTATCTTTAATATCCATTTATTATATGCTAGTTTTAGTTCCTAAGTGAAGCTTCCTTTGTGGCACTTGCTCTTTCTGGGGTCTGACCCAGCTGGTTTTGTATGGACAGATATCGGAGCAGCTCCAGAGGATCTAACTACCTTTCAGCCAGATGGTGACCACCAGGCGTAACCCTGGCAACGAGTGGGTTTATTTTTGGCTCCCCCACTCTATTGTAAAATTATTCTTTTGAGACGTTTAGCCGACGAGCACGTGTTTAGCTCGATTGCAACTTTATTTACTGTCTGCCTACGGGCTGTAACGTGGTTGACAAATCCTATGGTTGATCATATATGACTGAAACTCTTGCTAGTCTTGACGTTTTGTACGACTAGCTTCATGATCATCCAAGTATGTAATATATGGGATGTCTTACTATTGTATATTTGGTGTTCTGACATCTTGTAAACTGTTATTGCTTGCTTGACATTGAGACAATAGGCTTGTTCATGACTATTGGAGACTGATGGCTTGTAGTTAAACCCTCATGTATTTAGACAGTCGTAACCGTATAGCGAGTTAGATTGCACTTCAATATACGTAGCTGGCTATGTACGCCCCCGCTCTCTAGTATTCTGGTTCTGGGGTGTTACATGGTTTAAGTGGTGGCCCATGCAGGTCTTGAAAATCAAGATATGTGAGGGTTTACCGAATAGATGTCTCAATCAGTACTCGCCCTTGATCCTTGCTTGTATCCTCTAAATCCCTGAATTCTTGACCTGATCACATGCTTGTATCTTTGATTTGTCCAGGTCCTTCCTTATTGTTTCCTATGTCATCTTCTTCAGTGGAATTATTCCTGGACCTGCCGATCAGTAAGACGGAGCACCTCCCGTGGACTAGCAGCAACCTGGAGATCAAGCCCAGCATTCAGGAGTAGCCTCCAGAGTCATGCCTACTGGGGGTCAAGAGCCACCAGTTCAACCCGTCCAGCCTGCATAGCCTGATGATGGCACGTTGGTGGGTCTCATCAGGACATTGTTAGCTTCTCAGGACCATCGAGGAGATTCCTTGCACCAGGCAGTGGCAGATGCTCTGACCAGAGGTGGTCATCAGGATAACAGCGCGGCCAACAGCATCAAGCGCTTGAACCCTCCATTCTTCGATGGTAGCGAAGATGCTATTGCCGCAGATGCATGGCTTCAGGACACAGAGGTGATTCTAGAAGCATCTAGGACTCCAGAAGGAGAGAAGGTGGCCGTCGTGCGCCTACAGTTATTGGATCTTGCCCCAGCTGGTGGGCGACAGGCCGTTGGATTAGTGGCACCTATTGCTTGGGCAGTATTTCGTGAGAGATTTTGGACCAAATACTTCGATGTTGTAGCTTGGTATGATCTACAGACGAAGTTCACCAATATAAAGCAAATGGACAGGACGGTCGATGGATATGCGGCCGAGTTTTCAAAACTTAGTCGGTTTGCTCCCGCCTTGGTGGCGACCGAGTTCGATAGAGCCCAGCGGTTCTAGCAGGGGCTCCATCTAGAGATTTTATTGGCAGTGGAGTAGTTTGAGCATCAGACTTTTGATGCAGTGTTGAGAGCAGCCAGAAGACATGAGTATACCTCCCAAAGGATTGTGGACAGGACCGAGGGTCGGAAGCGATCCTACAGCCAGATGAATCAGTCTCCAGCACCAGCCCCGGCAGCTAGGGCTTTGACCATTGGAGCTCCGAGGCAGACGGCCTCAGTGATGTCGGTTCAACCTTCAACTCCGACGTACCCTCAGCAGCGAAAGCAGAAGCATTCTTCCGCAGTGGGATGTTCACACTGCGGGAAGCCAGGGCATGTGGTATCAGAGTGTCACAGAGCATAGGGATTGTGCTTGGTTTGTGATACCCCGGACCACAGGGTTGGGAACTGCCCGAACAGGAGGAGTTCCTCTTTATCAGCCTTCTCTAGTCCTTCAGTTAAGGGACCAGCCCCAGTACTAGTCCAGCAGCAGCAGCAGTACCCCTTTCCGAGGTCGTTGCCGCCGCAGGCCCAGGCATTCCAGCAGCAGAACCTGCAGCAATATGCCCAAGCCCAAGCCCTGATCCAGAGCCGACAGAAAGGTTTTCAGCAGAGGGGACCCACACCCAGAGGACATGGTCAAGTGCTGGCTTTGACCATAGGAGAAGAAGGATTGGCACTAGGTGAGGTAGTGGCAGGTACTATTCTCGTCAACACCTTTCTGGCTTCAGTGTTATTTGATTCTGGTGCATCACATTTATTTATGTCTACACGATTCGCGACACGGATAGGACTGGAGCCCGAGTCATTATCAGTAAGACTCAATATACTTACTGGTAATAGACTTGTGGGAGTAGATTGAGTGTTTTCCTCGTGTCGGATCGTAGTTAGCGGTAGAGAATTCACCGCTAGATTGATAGAGTTTTCGATGGCCGATTATGATGTGGTCTTAGGGATGGATTGGTTGAGAGACCAGTATGCTAGGATAGACTGCCATATTGGCAGGGTTATTTTTAGCATTTTCGGCGAGCCAGAGTTTTCCTTTTCCTGAGGCAAAGTTGAACCTTCTCCTCCGGTATTGCGGATGGCAGTAGCAGCAGTACAGTTACCCCAGATAGTTGAAGAGTTTCCAGATGTTTTCCCAGAAGAGCTTTCCGGAATGTCGCCAGAGCGAGAGATCGAGTTCACCATAGACTTGATCCCAGGGACAGCCCTAGTGTCGGAAAGAGTCTACAGGATGGTGCCGTCAGAGTTAGAGATATTGTACAAGATGATTGAAGAACTCAGAACCAAGGGATTCATTCGTGCTAGTGGATCGCCTTGGGGAGCCCCGATGCTTCTTGTAAAAAAAGGATGGTACGTCCAGATTATGTGTAGATTATCGTACCTTGAACTCAGTGACAATTAAGAACAGATACCCTCTTCCGAGGATAGATGACTTGTTTGATCAACTCAAGGGGGCAGCCGTATTCTTGAAGATCGACTTGCGATCAGGATACCACCAGATCATAGTCAGAGAGCAGGACATCCCGAAGACAGCATTCAGATCGAGGTATGGGCATTAGGAGTTCCTTGTTATGCCATTTGGAGCAACCAATGCGCAAGCTGTATTCATGTACCTCATGAATCGTATCTTTATGCCTTACATGAATCAGTTCGTGATTGTGTTTATAGACGACATCCTGGTCTATAGCAAGAGTAAAGTGGAGCATGAGCAGCATCTCAGAGTTGTCCTCCAGATTCTCAGAGAGCACCAGTTGTATGCCAAGTTTAGTAAATACGAGTTCTGGCTTGATCATATTTCGTACTTGGGACATATCATCACCAGAGGTGGAGTAGAAGTGGATCCCCAGAAGATAGTAGCCATTGAGACATGGCTAGTACCTAGTACGGTGGCGGAAGATCGCAGTTTTCTTGGCTTGGTCGGCTACTACCGGCGATTTGTTTCAGATTTTGCTCGAATTTCAGCACCATTAACCCAGTTGACCCACAAGGATGTCCAGTTTGCTTGGACAGCAGAATATCAGGATTCTTTTGAGAAGTTAAAGCGAGGTTTGATCACGGCACCCATTCTCACGCTTCCAGATGGGACTGGGGGATTCTTCATGTATTGTGATGCTTTAGGCAGAGGTTTAGGATGTGTTCTGATACAACATGGGAAGGTAATAGCTTATACGTCACGTCAACTTCATGATCATGAAAGGAGTTACCCAACCCATGACTTGGAGCTGGCAGCAGTAGTGTTTGTAATTAAGCTTTGGAGACACTATTTGTATGGAGATAGGATGGAGATTTTCACCGACTACAAGAGCCTGAAGTATGTTTTCACCCAGAAGGATCTTAACATGCGTCAGAGGAGGTGGCTAGAGCTACTTGTGGATTATGATATCAACCTGCAATATCATCCAGGGAAGGCCAATGTAGTAGCAGATGCATTGAGAAGGAGAGCCGGAGTTTATTTCCTCACAGCGCAGCCAGAGTTATTAGCAGATCTTCAGAAGATGGGTATTGAAGTTGTCCTTCCTACCAGTGTGGCATTGATAGCCAGTATACGAGTTCAGTCTACTCTAGTCGAGAGGATCCGGATGGCGCAGTCAACAGATTCCAAGCTTCGGCGACTTAGAGCAGAGTGTGAGGCAGGACGACGGCCAGAGTTATACATCCATGAGGATGGTATACTTCGACATGGGAAGCATCTTTGTGTATCCAGTAGAGATGTCAGACAGAAGATCATGGCAGAGGCCCACAGTTCTCAGTATTTCGTTTATCCCGGTGGTACAAAGATGTACCGTGGTATCCGTCAGCACTTTTGGTGGAATGGCATGAAGAGGAAGATAGCCCGTTTGTCTCTTGGTGTTTGGTTTTCCAACAAGTTAAAGCTGAACATCAGAGGCCAGCAGGACTTCTTTAACCTTTACCGATTCCAAAATGGAAGTGGAAGCATATAACCATGGATTTCGTGACTGGATTACCTAGTTCCCCGGCCGGTAGAGATGTTATTTGGGTTATTATAGACAGGCTCACGAAGGTGGCTCACTTTCTCCCGTTCAGAGTTGGTCAGTCGACAGCTCAGCTGGCAGAGATGTATCTCAGACAGATAGTTAGGTCAGGTTACATAGAGTACCAGTCTGTATCACCTCGGACAGAGATTCGAGATTTACGTCATACTTTTGGTATAGTCTGCAAGAGAGTTTGGGAACTCACCTCCAGTTCAGCTCAGCTTATCATCTGTAGACAGATGGTCAGTCCAAGCGTACCATACGAACCTTGAAAGATATGTTGCAGTCTTGTACACTCGACTTCGGTGGTTCGTGGAAAGATCACATGCAACTGGTTGAGTTCTCGTACAACAACAGTTTCTGGGCCAGTATCCAGATGGCACCGTTTGAGGCACTATATAGTAGGAAGTACAGATCCCCGCTGGCATGGGACGATGTTGGAGAAAGGCAGATGCTCGGTCCGGAAATGATTGCTCAGACCGTTGAGGTGGTCAGGAGAATCAGAGATCATCTTCGCGTAGCACAAGATCGCCAACGTCATTGGGCCGATTCTTATCGGCGTCCTCCTGAGTTTTCTGTCGACGACTATGTACTCTTGAGGATTTTGCCTAACCGTAGCGTCATTCATTTGGCGTACGAAAAAAGCTTAGTCCTAGGTATATAGGACCGTTCGATATTCTGGAGCGAGTAGGTGATGTATCCTATCGTCTCGCTCTTCCGCCGTCGTTACGTGACGTACATGACGTGTTCCATGTATCCCAACTACGATGGTATATCTCGGACCCGAGCCATATCCTGGATCATTCAGAATTGGTTGTTGGTACCAACCTTTCGTATGAGGAGAGACCCGTGTCTATATTGGACCGGAGAGAGAAGATACTCAAGAACAAGGCTATTAAGTTAGTCCGTGTTGCTTGGGGTCATCACTCTTTGGGTGAGTCAACATGGGAGCGTGAGGATGATATCCGATCGTGATATCCCGACTTGTTTGACTCGTAAGGTATAAAGTCTTCTTATGCCTTATGCCCTCGATTTCCTTGCTTGCTTGAATGATTGCTTGATTGATTTCTTAGTATAGCTTGCATGTGATTAGTAAAACATGTCCTTGCCTCTCTGGCCTCTTAATTAAATTTCGAGGACAGAATTCTTTTAAGGTGGGTAGAGTTATAACGACCATGGTTCGTATTACGTATTTTGGTATACGTGTACATATATTGCATATCCCATGGCATGGTTTATCTTGGCATTTCTCTTGTTTGGTTCGGCTTGGTTGGCTTGGTTCGGTTTGGATTGGTTTTTCATGTGGACCAACCCTACCTACTCCCCACTCTTCCTTGAATAGTCGCCCACTCCTTCTCTCTCTCCTCATTACTTTTCATTAACTCTTCTTATTCTTCACCATAACTCTCTACCTACCAGAGAGAGAGGTCTAGGCAAGTGCAACTTGCTTCATGGAGGAACTCACGTTTTATTGTTCCATTTTCTTATCCATAAGATTCTAAGTCACCTTAGTACTTAGCATTTTTGAATTCCATGGCTCATTTCATGTAGATCTAAGTTTTTTAGTATTTGATCTTCTTGGTTTCGATCTTCTAAACTTGGTTGTTTCCGAATTGGAGAGTCCCATGTAGTAGGGATTTTGACTTTACGTAAGTTTGGTTTTGAGATGGCCGGACTTTACCAAGTCTTGGCCGAGATGGAGTTCCTCGAGTTCCTGAGCTTTTACGCATGCTTGTCTTGGCCATAGGAAGAAGACGGAGTTTTTATGCACACGTTCTAACGTGTTAGCGTAGTGTTTATCCCATTTACACCCACGCATTACGTGCCAGCATATTATTCAGTCTTTTACGTTCACGTCTTAACGTGCCTGCGTAGTGCCCCTTTACGTAGACGCAATTGCGTGCTAGCGTATTCGAACTCTACACCGGGATCCCCCGCTCGCGTAGAGTCGTACTCGCGTAGACTTTGGCTCGAGTAGACTCTCGCATGTGTAGAGTTTCGCTCGGGTGTTTGCCAGCGTAAAATTATACTCGCGTAAAATTCTCACGCGCGTGTAAATTCACTTGCGTATAACCCGGCTAGCGTAGAACCCCACCCACGTGCATCTTCACTCGCGTAGAGCTATCTCCCCCTTGCTCTTGCTAGCGTAGAGCCTCTTTACGCTTGAGGCCCTCGGCCTAGCGTAAGACTCATTTGCGTAGGGTCTTGAGCCCTTGTGTACCTGATTATCTTTTATGCCTTGTACTATTCGTGAATTGACAAGCATGGACTGCGTGATATGACCGGACTAATAAAGGTGCATGACATGACATGACATGACATAGCATGAAATAACAAGATATGACAAGTACGCACCATGGTAACTATTGAAAGTTGTTGCGACGGCTTGTATGACATGACAAGAATGAATGGCTTGGACACCGTAGACGATTGTGTTTATACAAATAAATCAGTATTGTCTTGCATTATGTCTAGGACTGGGACCCCTGAATACCAAGGTCAGGGGGTACCTACTTAAACTGATTAAGGCTAATAACTAGAATAATCCAGTAGTCATAAAGAGATTTTCCAGCTACAGACAATCCCGTTATCTGGGCGCCCCATCATGGGATCTATAGCCTGCCGTCAAGTAGGGCACATTTCCAGCACACTATCATGTGTTGCAACCACCAAACTACTTAAGGGGACATGTGTTCGTGGACAATGTACCCACATGAATTCAACCCTAAATTGCGTCCGGATAGCCTGGACAGTCTGCAGGGCTTATGGCTGTGGGAATAATCTTATTGTATCTTGCTAGTAACTAGGCCTGTGATAACCCTAGTTAGTTAAAGTATCAAGCCGTACTCCTTGCTTGGCCGTGATTGATTGGATGGAGTCTAGCCCAGCTTCGTCTCGTCCCGATCCTGTACAAGATTATGACATAACATGATTACTTATGCTTGTCTTAACAATAATGATCAGGAGACCAGTTCTGTTCAGACGATGGGTTACAACCCCGGTCCTTGTTTGGTTTAAGGGTTGTAACCTGACTCCCGGAGCAGTTTTGTGTCCTCTCTTCGTTTATTGTCTTATTACAACCCCATGTCACGATCGTCAAGTTTTACCTTACTTCAATGGCACGATTATTTATGCTTACCGTAATAATAAAGATCAGGGGTTCCTATTCAGGTTTTACCCTATGTCAAGCTTATCATGTTTTACCTTCACCAACAGTAACTGAGACGGGTTCCTATTCAGTTGAAGGGTTACAACCCCGGTCCTTGTTTGGTTTAAGGGTTGTGACCTGGTTACTTGATTGGTTTCCTCGCACTCAATTAACGGTTGTTGTCTCTGTTATTATCAGTTTCCTTATATATAATTATCTTTAATATCCATTTATTATATGCTAGTTTTAGTTCCTAAGTGAAGCTTCCTTTGTGGCACTTGCTCTTTCTGGGTCTGATCCAGCTGGTTTTGTATGGCCAGATATCGGAGCAGCTCCAGAGGATCTACCTACCTTCCAGCTAGATGGTGACCACCAGGCGTAACCCTGGCAACGAGTGGGTTTATTTTTGGCTCTCCCACTCTATTGTAAAATTATTCTTTGAGGCGTTTAGCCGACGAGCAGTGTTTAGCTCGATTGTACCTTTATTTACTGTCTACCTACGGGCTGTAACATGATTGACAATCCTAGGTTGATCATGTATGACTGAAACTCTTGCTAGTCTTGACGTTTTGTACGACTAGCTTCATGATCATCCAGTATGTAATGTATGGACGCCTTACTATTGTATATTGGTGTTCTGACATCTTGTAAACTGTTTTGTTTGCTTGAGATTGAGACAATAGGCTTTTTATGACCATAGGAGACTGATGGCTTGTAGTTAAACCCTCATGTATCTAGGCAGCCGTGACCATATAGCAAGGTGGGTTGCACTTCAATATACGTAGCTGGCTATGTACGCCCCTGCTCTCTAGTATTTCTGGTTCTGGGATGTTACAAGGGGCATTCTGTACGCTGATGACTGATAGACCATATGAAGGAGATTTTCAGACTGGCTGAGATTCCAGCGAGGCTTCAGATCGAGGTGATGGCCAGCATTATGCAGGATTTGGCCCGCACTTAGTATCAGACCGACCCAAGGGTTGGTCCTCCAGGGCAACTTGGACAGCATTCAAGAAGCTGTTCAAGGAAAAGTTTTTCCCATATGCAGGCGCTAGGAGCCCTCGAGACTCAGTTCGAGGCCTTAGTACAGGGCAACCAGTCCGTAGAGGAGTATGTAGGGAAATTTTGCCATCTGGGCAGATTTGTAGAGGGGTTATCCGAGGCAACGAAGCCCCCGAAGGTTCAGAAAGGGATTGGTAAAGGAGGTTAAGTTCTATACCAAGAGTGCTCACACAGCGCTACTTTTGAGGAGATCTTGGTGGGTGGCCTTAGCTGCAGAGGATGATCTTGAGCTGAGGCTCAGAGGGGACGAGACACCCAAGGAGCTAGTGGTAGCGGAGGACCGTCCAAGAGCCGCATATTCAGCCGCATTCATCAGCATCAGTAGTTGTAGAGGTTTCAGCCGCAGCAGTTTCCAGCCGCCGAGACATCAGCCAGTACAGCATCAGCAGCCGAAG
>JANAVB010038018.1:26490839-26582483 GCA_029216955.1 Iris pallida
ACGACTTTCTGCTGACAACGAAGTGTCCGATTAAAACACGGACTAAGCTTTCCACCTCCACCAAAACGAATAGTACCATGCGTCGACGATATCCTCAAGAAAACACCAGATCACAACCTAGCACAAACATGGTCTCATCTTAACTATAACCAATCACATGAGCAACAAAAATCACAAACAAATAAGATTCTAATCCTAAGTCTAAGCTATATCTCAAACTGCAAAAGTCTTCGGTAGTTGTCGGCCCAATGCGCTGTCTGTCCTGTGCCACGCGAAGTCGATCTCTGATTAGCTTCACCTTCTCGGCTGCGTCAACAACCATCTCAGGTCCCAATAAAGCTATCGCTCTCCAACGTCATCCAAGACAAGGGTGTACGACATCTACGCCCGTACAGTACATCGAATGGTGACATCCCAATGCTGGCCTAAAAACTGTTGTTGTAAGCAAACTCCACCAAGTGTTGGTGATCCTCCCAGGATCCTCCAAAATCCAAACATAAGTCAGCAGCATATCTTTGAGAGTCTGAATATTCCTCTCTGACTGTCGTCCATCTGGGGTAGTATGCAGTACTGAATTTGAGCTGGTGTCCAAACTAGTCTGCAGACTCCGCCAGAAATGAAAAGTAAAGCGACTATCCCGATCCGAGACAATGCTCACCGAAACTGCATGTATCCTGACAATCTACCGCATGTATATCTCCGCTAGCCTCTCAGTAGACGTCCCCACTTTAAATGGCAAAAAATTGGCCTATTGGTCAACCTATCTACGATGACCAAATCGTCTTTCCCTCCTGGTGAATGCGGTAATCAGAAACAAATCCATCGTGATGTACTCTACTTCCATCCGGAATGGGCATGGCTGCAATAGTCCTCCTGGCCTCTGTCTCTCTACCTTAACCTGCTGACAGACAGACACCTGGCTACGAAGCGTGCTACTTCCCGTTCATCCTATACCACCATACATGCTCTTTCAAATCTCTATACATCTGTTGGCACTGGATGCATAGAGTACTGAGAGCGATGTGCCTCCTACATGATCTACTCCCGAAGCTCTCCGCTAGGCACACACAGTCTGGAACCGTGCCTCAATGTACCGTCCTCTGCAATGACAAACTCCTCATCCACCAATCCAGCTCGAACCTGCTCTCGAATACACCGCAGTAATAGTCGAACTGAGACTGACTTGATCCTCTCCATCAAGTTCGACTGAATCTGAAGGCCCACATCTGCATCTGAACTCCTGACACGATCACCTCTATCCCCAAGATCTCCAAATCTGCTAATAGTGATGATCCATCGTCAAACACATAGCTACCGGATACCTACTCAAGGCATCGACAACCATGTTGGCCTTCCGGATGGTACTACAATAAAATGTCGAAGTCCTTCATCAACTCCAACCATCTGTGCTGCCTCATGTTGAGCTCTTTCTGTATAACATATACTTCAAGCTCTTGTGGTCTGTGAAGATTTCCACACGCTCTAGTAAGATAGTGCTTCTACAGCTTTAGAGCAAAGATAACAGCAACTCCAAATCATGGGTAGGGTAGTTCTCATGCGGATGTAACTGCCTGGATGCATAGGCAATCACCTTCCCATGCTGCTGCAAGACACAACCCAAACCCTTTCTTGAGCGTCACTGTAGATAGTGAACCCATGATCCTGATGGAAATACAAAATCGGGGTTGTCGTCAGTCGCTTTTCAACATCAAAAGCAACCTGACACTCCTCTGACCAGACAAACTCTGCGTCCTTCCAGGTCAGCCTATCATGGCTCTGTAATCCGAGAGAAATCCTGAACAAACCTCCTGTAGTATCCTGTCAATCCCAGAAAGCTCTGATCTCTACAACTGAACTCGGTGATGTCCATGCCTCGACTGCTCTGTTCTTCGGGTCAACTGAGATCCCATCCCCAGTCACAACATGACCTAGGAAATCAACTCGATCCAAGAAGAGCCACACTTCGAGAGATTGCCGTAAAGCTGCTCCTTCCTAAGAGTCTCCAGAACCACTCTCAAATGCTCATGCTCCTCTGGGGTCTTCGAATATAGCAAGATGTCATCGATGAACACCACCAAGAACTTATCCAAGTACTGGTGGAACACCATGTTCATCAAGTTCATGAACACCGTCGGGGCGTTAGTTAACCCAAACGGCATTACCATGAACTCAATCTGGCCATACCAAGTCCTGAAAGTTGTCTTCGGAATATCCTCCTTCTTCACCTTTACCTGATGATAACCTGACCTCAGATCAATTTTGGAGAATACCTTCTCTCCGCTCAACTGATCGAACAGGTCATCAATCCTCGGCGGCGGGTATTTGTTCTTGATCGTGAGGGTTGAGTGCCCTGTGTCGATACACATCTGTACCGACCCATCCTTCTTCGATACAAAGAGTACTGGTGCACCCCACGGTAAAGAACTCGATCGGATGAAGCCCTTGTCCTGCAACTCATCCACCTGCTGCTTCAACTCCACAAGCTCATTGTTGTTCACTCTATAGACATGCTGAGATATCGACTCTGCGTCGGGTATCAAGTCTATAGAGAACTCTAATCCTTGTCCGGAGGCAACCATGACAACTCCTTCGAAAATACATCCATAAACTCAGCTATCAGTGGATGTGGCACGCTCTGCTCCTCTGCTGAAACTCCATAGAAAACTTCGCTGCTCTGCTCTGTCTTTCGCCTGGTGAACTCGAACTCTGGATCTTCTGGCATGCTAAAAAGAACTCTACTACCACGACAATCTATACTAGCATGGTGCCTGCTCAACCAATCCATACCAAGTACAATATCGTAGTTCGGTAATGGCATTACGAGCAGACTCACATCCAATTCTCGGCCTCCTAAAACTACTCTCTGATCCTTGCAAACATTACGGACGAGGATAATACCACCCCCACTCATGATCTTACAAGTCCTAGGTAATGGTTCAGAAGAAAGCTGGTGTCTAATAGCACATGATACAGACACAAAGCTATGGGAAGCACCAGAATCAAAAATATAAATATGGAAAAAGAGTCGATAAGAACAGAACCTGGTATAAGATCTCCTACTGGCTCGGACTCCTCAGCTGCTATGGCGAAAGCTCACCCCTGCTGACCTCCTCTGGCCTACTACCGTACTGAATGAACTTCTGCTGCTGGGTCGGCAGTAGTCCTTTCTGCTGTACTACTGGGGCCATGGTTCCTGCCCCCTGAGCTGTACGTCCCACAGCCATGGAATAATCCCTCAACCGGTGCTCTGCTGCACCATAAAGTAGGCACTTGCTGAGCCTCTTCCTACACTCATTCTATACATGCCTCGGCTTCTTACAGAAGGTACAACTGATGGTCTGCTGCAATCTCGGTGCCTGCTGAAACTGCTTCTGTTGAAATGGCTTCTGCTGATGCTGCTGCTGTTGATAGTGAGGCCTCTTGGCTAGGCCCCCACTGCCACTGGCTCCGTCTGAATCTCGACTTCTCTTCGTCTTCAGTTCCAGATCATCCTCTGCTGCCATAGCTCCCATCAAAATCTCCTCGAATGTAGCATTCATGTTGCTCTTGGTTAAGGACTTGACTTCCTTAACCAAGCCCTTCCTGAACCTCCTAGCCTTCGCTGTCTCGCTAAGGCCCTCTACAAATCTGCCCAGGCGGCAGAACTCTCCGGCGTACTCCTCTACTGTCTGGTTCCCCTGAACCAGGTTCTCAAACTGCGTCGCCAACGCGCCAAGTACAGTATCGGGGAAGAACTTCTCCTTGAAAAGCTTCTTAAAAGCCTTCCAAGTTTGCCCCATAGTACCAACCCTGGGGTCGGTCTGGTATCAAGTACGGCAAGGTCCTGCATCTGACTGCCCGCGACTTCTACCTGGAGTCTAGCCGGTATCTCCGTGAGACGAAAGATCTCCTCTATATGCTCGATTTAGTCGTTGGCATATAGGATACCCTCGGTACCCTTAAAGTCTCGCGGCCTCATCTTCTGGAAATCCTAATACCTGGAGTCCTCGGCTGGTATGGCTGGATCTGCCCTTTTTGGGGTTGGGCAGCTACCTTCTCTACTGCCACCATCGCTAACTGATGGACATTAAAAATGCCCTATCTCATGTCCTCTGCCTGGCGTCACTGCGTCTCCATCATCTGCTGCATGAAGGCGAAGAACTGTGCCACATCAACTGTCCCCTGGGGCGGTAGTGGTAGCATCCCCTGAACTCCTAGGGTAGTCCTCAGAACCGGTGGAGAAGCACCCCCAAAAGTTGCAGACGGGCCCACCTGAGCTGGAACAATAGGCACTATGGTCCCTGGGTCCTGCTGAGTCAGACGAGAAGTGGCAGACCTCTCAGTGGTATACCTAAGACCAGAGCGCTGCGATCGTGTCTCCACCATCCTGAAGACAGATCAAACAAGGAAACAATTACTGAAAAAGAAGCAAAATCATCAAGGGAGGACAGTTGTTTTCAAAAGGAGACAATTAACAGCAAGAATTAGTTAAAGTTTTCCTAATATGATTGAGTACCTTAACTTATATCCTATATCCTACTACAGGCTGTAATGATATTCTAGTTCGAGTACCACTACGAAATCATACTAGTTGTGATTGGAGGACCTGCATGGGCCACCACTAAAAATGTGTCATGACCTGCACCCAATGTAAGGGCACGAGACATGGGTACGTCCAGCCTACGCCGCAGTGTCGGCGGTAGAATATTGTCCTGGGTCCAACATTTAACACAATCTAAGAATATTCTCCAATGGAGAATGACATATAAATGGTACTACTCAATCACAATAACTAAGATAAAATGGAAGAAAGATAATCACAGTAGAGAGTTATAATATGAATATAAATCCCAGTGTAAACCACACCATAATAAGTCTCACTACAACCACAAAGTCTCATAACTAAAAGATAATATAAAACTAATCTAACTCAAGGCAAGTCCTCATCGACTACTGGATTCTACTGAGGGTCCAAGTCACCTGTGTCAACTAGGCCTGCTCCATAGTAGGTGTCGCAGCAATCATTATCATCTGTAATATTTCAACAGGTCCAGTCAGAAAAGGAACGAATACATATCTCTCACACAGTTCATAACATGAAAGGAAATATAAAATAAGCTATAGAATAATATATATGAACTGCTGATAAGGAAATGAGTATGTAAAAGAGGAAACATGATATATGAAAATAAATATACAGGATATATAAGAGAACTGAACTAACTACGTGATGTAGAGCACAATCTGGTTATGTAAACTGGCTTAGGTTATACATGACTTAAATCTAGTTTGGATTTGCACATGAAAAGGGTATAGATTACATAACCAAATAAATACTCCCCCTGCCCCAATCAGTACACAAGGATCTGTCCAGGTTATGTTATTGCATGAAAGTAGTACGTCACATGGATAGCTAGTCTACATGCACACTGGGATATACATGAAGGCTCACATGATCATGAGTATACATAATGTCACATGAGTATACCTGAATAAGTACGAATACAATGAGTAGATGATGCACATGATAAAGTACATGAGCACAATATAACCGATGCATTCGAGGGGATAACATCGCATGAAAAGATCCATATAGTACTAATCCGTAATATATCGTGACAGCAACAAGTAAATATGTCCAAGCAAGAATGAAACGGGCAGAGAATGTACTCGACTGACAATCTGAGCTGCCGATGAAAATGTACAACTGTACTGGAGTGATGTAAACCTATTTAAGACAACCACAAGTTACAACAAGGTCTAACATATCACAAGGAATGCCTACAATGCACTTCTACATAATTCTAGGTCCTTCTAGGTCAAAGTCAACCTTGGTCAACTCTGGTCAAACCTGGTCAACTCTGGTCAAACCTGGTCAACTCAAGGTCAAATAGTCCGTTTACTAATTTCTAAGTCATACACAAAATTTCATGTCATTCGGAGTTCGTTTGAGTCGATTTGGATCAAGTTTGACCCAAAGTTGACTTTTGTCAACTTGGTCATCTTGTCGGCTAATTCGACCAAACTAGGCTCCTAACGACAATCCTATTCTGTCCAAACACTTCCTATAGTCATATCACAAGAAATTATTTCATTACCTACATTTACACATTCATCACAATTAATATATATATATATATATATATATATATATATATATATATATATATATATATATATATATATATATATATATATATATATATATTTATATATATATATATATATATATATATATAGGCATATATCCTTATATAGATATATACCCAATATGTATATATTGGGTATATATCTATATAAGGATATATGCCTATATATATATATTGGGTAAAAAAAAATATATATATATATATATATATATATATATATATATATATATATATATATATATATATATATGTATATATATATATATATATATATATATATATATATATATTGGGTATATATGTATATATATACCCAATATGTATATATTGGGTAAAAAAAAAAAAAAAAATATATATATATATATATAGGCATATATCCTTATATAGATATATACCCAATATGAAGCTAATGAAGGTCATACTCGAACCTGGAGTGAATTCTCAGGTCTGAAATCAGAGCCTCGCCCTTCACAAATACACATTCCAAAATTTAGGCATAAAAGAAATTAGTATATATATACACATACATATATATCTATATAGGTATAATAGGTAAAGCACCATATATGCCCAAAAATGGCTAGAAATTATAAATCAACCCCGAGAGTTGATTCCCACAAGTCCCAAACAGTGTCCAAGGATCAAATACTCAGAAATTATCTTCAAAATTCTCAGAAATCGAAATATCACATAAATCCCAATTTTCCAATTCAAAGAAAATCCGATTTTTCATAAAAAGACTCAAAACGCAAAATACTCAGAATTAACCCACGAAACTTGGCAAATAGGTCAGTCTCGACATGTGGGACATGCTCGGGTATTCCTGGGATCGAAACCGTGTTCGTATCGTGTCCAATAAACGGGTATCGGGAAACTCGATATGCGCAAGAACCGAATCGGTGCGGACTCTATTTCTCGCTCGTTTTTGATCCATCTCTCGTGAAACTTCGCGCACACCTAGGCGTACACATCTTTGACCCACTGGCCGAGTTATCGTGCGACCAAGTATCGTGTCTGACACACACGCAGAGCGTGTCCATGCGTGGGTGGGTGCACGTGCACAGCCCCGTGCACAGCGTCGTGCACGCCTGCCTTCGAGTTTAGGGACTCGCGTGTCCCACTTCGTGTCGCGTGTTCGTGTCCTAGGCTAGGGTAGGTATACGGCTACACATGGGACACCCTGATTCGTGTCCACGTGTCATGTCGTGTCCATGCGAACCGCGTTTCAGCGGCGGTTGTCCTGTGCGCACATGTGTGCGGTCAGTGTCGACGGGATTTCTCCCTCGTTTCTCGATAAAACGTCACGAAACTTTAGGAGCGTGATCTCAGTCATGGCCCCCACCTATACGCTAATTTCTACGTGGCCTGTGCATCGAGGAATCACCCCCGAGAAGCAGGGCACGCAAGCGGCCTGGCGTGCAGCGCGTTCGTGTCCTGTTTGGACACGGACACAAGTCCGATTCGTGTCGAAACCTATGGGGTCGAGATCCTCGTGTATAGGGCTATCCAAAAATGTAAAAAGATTCAACAGAAAATATAATTCAATTCATTGCGACATTTCGTCGAACACCTACGTATACTAGCCGACACGTGTCCGATACAGACACCAAACGAATGCAAAAATGGACAGAATTAATCCTACAGGTCTTGGGTACCTAGATGCTCACTATCATGAAGAAAAATCAGAAAAAAAAAACTATACTAGATTAGGATTTACCTTTTGAGAGTCAAGGATCTCAATGCAAAGGACTTCCCGAACGCTCCAACGGTTGAGTATCCTCAAGCAAACGTCCCCACCACCTTGCTAACACTGCTCCAGCAAGATCGTCTCCTTCCTACGAGTACGACGATCTTCGTTTGAGGAGAATCGGGCTCCGGATGCAAAAGTTATGAATTTTTTGAAGGGGAGATCTAGGGTTTCTTGGAGGCTTCAACTAAATGAAAATGAGGGGGAGGAGTGACTATCTATGGTCGGCCAAGTATAGGGGATTAGGGTTAGGTTAGATGCATGGGCTTGGGCTCCCTAGCTTGCTAGTAAAGCCCAAGTCAAAAAGGCTTTAAAAAGGCTATTAGAAAAATGGCTAAAAATTAATTAATCACTCCAAAATTAATTAATAAAGTGTAAATTTAATTATAATGATAATAAATCTAATTCTAATATAGCATTTAGGTTCTAGGTCATGGTTGGCTAAGTCAAACCCATCAAAACTAGTCAGACAGCAAACCAAACCACATATCATCACATGAGTTCAATAAATAATAAAATAATCTAAAATTACCAAAATACCCTTGAAATGAAAAGTGGGTGTGACACGCTCTATTTGATTCCGGGGCTTTCCACAGTTTTGTGTCGGTATCATTTGCTATTAGACACTGCCTAGTATCTGAATCATTGCCTAGGACCTGCAAGATCACGACCGGGAGTGGTGTTATCCTCGTGAGTGATGTTTGTAGAGGGCAAAATGTCATTTTGGGAGGCCGAGAGTTAGAGGTGAGTCTGCTCGTAATTCCACTACTGAACTACGATATCGTATTAGGTATGGATTGGTTGAGCAGGCATCACGCCCGTATAGATTGTCGAGGGGGTAGAGTTCTGTTTGGAGCGCCAAGAGAGCCAGAGTTCGAGTACACCCGACGGCAGGCAGAGCAGGACGACGAACTTTTCTGCGGAGCTTCAGTTGAGGAGCAAGCGGCTCCACATCCTTTGATTGCAGAGTTCATAGACGTCTTTCCGGAGGAGTTGCCAGGGCTTCCACCGAACAGGGATGTTGAGTTCTCGATAGACTTGGTTTCCGGCACGGAACCAATTTCTCAGCATGTCTATTGAGTGAACAACAGTGAGTTGGTGGAACTGAAGAAGCAGGTGGATGAGCTGCAGGACAAGGGTTTCATCCGATCGAGTTCTTTACCTTGGGGTGCTCCGATACTTTTTGTACCAAAGAAGGATGGGTCGGTACGAATGTGTATAGACTACAGGGTACTCAACAACCTCACGATCAAGAACAGATACCCACTGTCATGGATCGTTGATCTCTTTGATCAGTTGAGCGGAGCTCGAGTTTCTCCAAGATTGATCTGAGGTTAGGTTATCACCGGGTGAAGGTGAAGAGGGAGGATATTCCGAAGACCGCTTTCAGGACGCGGTATGAACAGTTTGAGTTCTTGGTTATGCCGTTTGGGCTGACCAACGCCCCGGCGGTATTTATGAACTTGATGAACAAGGTATTCCACCAGTACTTAGACAAGTTCGTGGTGGTGTTCATCGATGATATCCTGGTGTATTCCAAGACCGAGGAGGAGCACGAGGAGCACTTGAGAGTGGTTCTAGAGACACTCGGAAGGGAGAGGCTGTATGGCAAGCTCTCGAAGTACGAGTTCTTTCTGGATAGAGTTGACTTCTTGGGTCATGTGGTGACTGTAGATGGGATCTCAGTGGACCCGAAGAAGATCACGGCAGTTGAGGCTTGGTCGGCACCGAGTTCAGTGGCAGAGATCCGGAGCTTCTTGGGGCTGGCAGGATATTACAGGAGGTTCGTGCAGGATTTCTTCCGGATTGCAGAGCCGTTGACTAGGCTGACCCGGAAGGATGCTGAGTTTGTCTGGTCAGAGGAGTGTCAGACTGCTTTCGATGAGTTGAAGAAGCGGCTTACGACAGCTCTGATTCTGACATTGCCATCGTGTTCAGTAGGGTTCACTATTTATAGTGACGCTTCAGGGAAGGGGTTGGATTGTGTCTTACAGCAGCATGGGAAGGTAATTGCCTATGCTTCCAGGCAGTTACGTCCCCATTAGAAGAACTACCCTACCCACGACCTAGAGTTTGCAGCAGTAAATTTTGCCTTGAAGTTATGGAAGAACTACTTGTATGGAGAGAGGGTGGAGATCTTCATAGATCATAAGATCTTGAAGTATGTGTTTACACAGAAGGAACTCAACATGAGGCAGCACAGGTGGTTAGAACTGATGAAGGACTTCGACATCTCGCTTCAGTATCACCCAGGGAAAGCCAATGTGGTTGCCGATGCCTTGAGTAGGTATCCAACAGCCATGTGTTTGACTATGGACCGTCACTTACTTGCTGACTTGGAGAGCCTGGGGATTGAGATGATTGTGCCCGGAGTTCAGATGCAGATGTGGGGCCATCAGATTCAGTCAGACTTGATGGAGAGAATCAAGTCGACGCAATTCGAGGATGTTGTTCTGTGGTGTATCTGAGAGCAGGTTCGAGCAGGACTGGTGGATGGTGAGTTTTTTCATGCAGAGGATGGTGCCTTGAGGCACGGTTCTAGTTATGTGTGCCCAGTTAAGAGCTCAGGGAGCAAGTTATGTAGGAGGCCCATAGATCTCAGTACTCTATACATCCTGGTGCCAACAAGATGTACAGGGATCTAAGGGAGCATGTCTGGTGGTATGGGATAAAGCGGAAGGTAGCTCGCTTCGTAGCTAGGTGCTTGGTCTGTCAGCAGGTCAAAGCAGAGAGGCAGAGGCCATGAGGATTATTGCAGCCATTGCCCATTCCAGAATGGAAGTGAAAGTATATCACTATGGATTTTGTATCTGGGTTGTCGTGTACACCACAGGATAAAGACGTAATTTGGGTCATCGTAGATAAGTTGACCAAATCGGCCCACTTTTTGCCATTCAAGGTGGGTACGTCTACAGAGAGGCTTGCAGAGATGTACATGCGACAGATTATCAGGATTCACGGAGTTTCGGTCAGCATCATCTCGAATCGGGATAGTCGCTTTACTTCCTATTTCTGGAAGAGTCTGCAGACTAGTTTGGGCACTCAGCTCAAATTTAGTACTGCATACCACCCCCAGAAGGACGTACAGTCAGAGAGGACTATTCAGACGCTCGAGGACATGATGCGGACGTGCGTCTTGAATTTTGGCTGATCCTGGAAGGATCACCTTTATTTGGTAGAGTTTGCTTACAATAACAGTTTTCAGGCCAGCATTGAGATGTCACCTTTCGAGGCTCTGTACGGGCATAGGTGTCGTACACCCTTATCTTGGGATGATATTGGTGAGCAAGATTTATTGGGACCTGAGATGGTTGTTGATGCAGCCGAAAAGGTGAAGCTCATCAGGGACAGACTTTGCGTGGCACAGGACAGACATCGGCACTGGGCCGATAGCCACCGGTGGCCCTTGGAGTTTGAGGTACAGATTAGAGATAGTATTAGAAGCAGGTTGTTTTTTTTGTTTATTGATCATTTTGATTATTTAGTAACATGAGACCTTGTTTGTCTTTAGGTCAGAGACATGGTTTTTCTGCGGATATCTCCGACTCGTGGTACCATACGTTTTGGTGGAGGTGGGAAGCTTAGCCCGCGCTTCATCGGACCTTTCGTGATAAGCGGGAGAGTCGGTGATGTAGTATACAGGCTAGACTTGCCATCTGCACTAGTGGGTGTCCACAACGTATTCCACGTATCACAGTTGAGACGGTACGTGGCTGACCCTAGCCATGTACTTGATCACTCGTAGATTGAGGTGGGACCTACTCTCAGTTATCCAGAGCAGCCAGTGAAGATTCTGGATCGTCGAGAGAAGGTATTGAGGAACCAGGTGATACCCTTGGTTCGTGTCGCATGGAGGCATCATTCTCGAGGAGAGTCTACCTGGGAGCGGGAGGATGAGATGCGCGAGCGATACCCTTATCTTTTTGGACCTTGAGGTATGATTGTCTATATCAGTTAGTTTTATCTTTAATTTCGAGGACAAATTTTTTTAAGGAGGGTAGATTTGTCACTACCATATTTTCGATTGAGGGTATTTTGGTCATTTGTGAAATTTTGAATTTATTTTAATTATTTGAATTGGTAATTGTGATTGTTGACTTTGACTAGTTGAGACTTTGTAGACTAACTTAGGTGTTGACCCTAACTATGGTGACTAGGTTAGCTTGGTGAGACCCTAGCCTAACTTAAGTAAACCTTAGTTAGTCATGTAGGAATCAAGACTTGAATAGAAGGATTAGTGAATTGGTCAATAGGCTTGAGGCTTAGGAAATTGATTTCTAGACTAGTGCTAGTTGGCCCACAGCCCAATAACTAAACCCTAACCCTAAAATTCAGCATGTGGTCGGCCCCCCCTTAGGTTATTCCTTCCCTATAAGTATTCTTTTAATTGTTCTTTCCTCTTTTGTATTGAAGGAGCACATAGAGAAAGAAAGGTTTGTTCATTCTTCCTCATTCCATAGATTCTTCATTTTAAATCATTTTCCACTCTAGTTTCTTGCATTAGAGCCTAATACTCTCCTATTTTCTGATTGTGGAGATTAATCTCAGTTTTTGTGCAATTTGGAGCATTGGGCTAGAAAGGAGGAACCCCCTATTTGAAGCTTTTTTTTTTTTGCTATTTGCACCTATAGGTAAAACACCTCTAATTGTTCTAATATTCTGTTTTCTTCGCATTTTGGGCTAGATCAAATTTTGTGTCCATTTGGTGTCCGTATCGGACACGTGTTATAGTGTGTAGGAAGGTGTTTGATTAAATGCCTCTTAGGATTTTATTTCTGATTTTTGTTGAACTAATTACATGGATGCATAGATCTAGGTATGTGTAATAATATTTATGAGGACTGAGTCGAGTTTCTGTCGGTTTTTTGTCGAATTTGGTGCTGGACATGCAGTACGGGGGCTCGGTCGGGTGCCCTGCTGCCCGTGTCCGAGTTCTCCACGAACACGACACTTCTGGACACCAAAATTGGTGTGAACCTTCACTAGGTGACTGACACCAAGTTCCTAAAATTTTGTGGGACCTTATCGAGTGATTAGGGAGAAATTTGGCCCGCACGGATTTTTACTGACACTGTACAGTCGGCCCAAGTGGCTCTGACACAGTATTTGTGTCCCACGAAGACACGTATTGGACACATTTCAGGGTGACCTAACCCTAGCCCTATCCTTGGCAAACCCATAGGCACGAGCACGTGTCCTAATTCGTGTTGTATCGTATCCACGAGTGACGTGCACGCGTGCACGACACTGTCTGTACACTGTTTTGTGTTTGTGTAATATGTGGTCGTTTGGACACGATTCTTGTCCAGTTCTTGGACATGAAGACACCCCTTGACACTATCATATTTGTATCATAAATTACCAACCTATTAAATTAACTATTTAGTGTTATTTTCAAACCGATTTTAGGAATTCCTAATTTTACTGATACTTGACTGTTTCTTTGTTTTCTATGAAAATTCGATTATGGTTAACCTGTGTTTGTGATTAAATTGTGTTGCATTATAACCTGGGAATTAACCTACATGCTAGCGATTCATTTGGCATATGATTTCAGTTTAGAAATTTTATTTTGGGCTTTGGATTCAATTGATTAATTGTTACACTTTGCACTGTTGTTAAATCCTGAGAATGTTGTGGACTATTACATACATTGATTGGTTATTGAAATCTGAGATTTAATCTATAAACCTGAGAATTATGCACACACTTGCACTCTAGGTATCCTGAGAATTCCTCTGCCATGTTTACTAATTTGTTGGTTCAAATTTCATGTGATTTTTTATATTTTGCTGAGTTTAAGTTTCAAATGGATTTATGAATTGTGGTAATGATTGGGTTTGATTTGCTTGGGCTTGAGGTCACTGTTAAGACTGAATACTCACACTCTTAAACTGAGAACCATATTGGTTCACAAGAGAAACAAAATCTGAGAACTTATACCATATCACTCACACACACATGAGAACTCTAATGTACACACACACCTAACACTGAGAACCTGAGAACATGAAGGCACATTACACTGTTTTCCTATGTATCTACACACACACATTATGACAGCCACACACACACACACACCCATATCATTCACATCATATGTTACACACAAAACTGAGAACATGATATCCCCATATATATACTGTCACCCACATTCCCCACTGGAAATCTGAGAATATTCACTCACCCATACCACACGCCACCTCACCCCCATCACTCTATATAAATAGTGATATATATAATGTTGGATGTAGTATCTAAATAAATATTGACTTATGTATATATGCATGTATGTATAGACTTGACTTGAGTAGATTCCTATATATTTTGCCTATGAGTGATTTCACATGTAACATAAGCTATGCGAGTTGATCAATATACATATTTATATGGAATTTGGGTGTTTGTTGGCTTGTATAGCCTTATGGTGGGATGTGAATGCTAGGATAGACATGGTTAGGCCTAGTGAGACTTGATTGGGTCTAGGTTGACCTAGTTGACCTAGTATTGACTAGATAATTGACTGAAGTTGACCAAGGTTGACTTTAGTCTAGAATTGACCCAACATCATGTAGAATGCATTGTAATGTTATATTTTACTAATTTGGATATGTTGTGACTTGTACTGTTCTGAATAGGAGACAGACACCACTCCTCAGGCAGTATTTTATTCAGACACTCAGGATATCAGGCGAGTACATTCTCTGACCGTTTCATACTTGCTAGGACTATTTTCTTGCTCTAGATTATTTTACTTGATGCTGACACAATGGAAACACGGATTAGTACTATATGGATCTTTTCATACGATGTTATCCCCTCGGGAGCATCAGATACATCATGTCATGTGCGTTTCACTTTCATCATGTATTCTTGTGATTTCACCATTCATGTGCATACTCATGATTTATGTACTCCCATGTTTACGGAGCCCCCATATTTATATTTATGTGCACCCATTTATGGGCCCCCATGTGAAATTATGTACAACAACATAACTTGAACGAATCCTTGTGTATTGGTTGGGGTACGGAGGAGTATAAATAGTCATGTGGACAATTTCTAAAGTAGTGTAGCCATGTACAACCTCTCATGTTTATTATCAAGCCGTTCACATGTCTAGCTTGTACTCTAAATCACTAGTTCACTGTATCTCTTTACTTATAGTAGATATTTCATTACAGTCTTCTCTTTTACTCATGTATACTCTTCAGCGTTACTCTATTGTCTGTATTATATTTCTGTCATGATATGAACTGCATGAGATGTACTGTGCTCGCTCCAGTCCTGACTGGACCTGTTGAAATATTACAGATGACTTTGAGGAGCTGTGTCCCACTTATTACGGAGCAGGCCTAGATGATACATGCGAGCTGGACCCTCAGGAGGACCCAGCACTTGCAGATGATATTACCCTGTAGACTAGGCTAGTTAGCTAGACTAGTTCTATTATCATTCTGTCTATTGGATACACTTGTATTTATTTGGAGAATGTATTCTGGATTTGTGGAGTTGTTTATCTTAGACCTTTAGCTATCTCTCTCTTATCTGTATTTATTATCTGTAGATTCTGTGTTTTCATCTATTCCATCTTATCGTATTTTTTTCCTTAGTTGTGATTGAGTTGTACTTTATTATGTCACCTCCATTCAGAGTGTATATACTGTACAGGTACCTTATAACTGTTAGATGTATATGACCTAGGACAACGTTCTACCGCCGACACTACGGCGTAGGCTGGACGTAACCACTTCTCGTGCCCCTATACTGGGTGCGGGTCGTGACATGCATTCACAATTAGGATCAATTTTGGAGAATGACTAGGGCTAGGAGTCCCTTATCCTTTTGACTATTGGGTAGTTAAGGTTGCTATATAGACCATGTGATTTAGGTAGGGATTTATTGAATTCCTATTAAATAACTTAAGAGATTTCCATAGATACACTATTGCATTTTGATATGACGATGGAAGGATTAAGGTGGGTAGACTATTTGCTTGGTAAATTAGGACTTCCTAGGATTCGATTCTAACCTTGATCATTTGTGCAATTTTATCTTCCACCTTCTCTAAACCTCGTTAAATCATGCGATTCATATTGCTATTTATTTTCCATTGGCCATAGTAATTTGTTTCTCTACAAATTAATATTTTATTTTATCCTTTGAGTTGAGCCTAACATGGAACAATTATCTATATATCCATTCCAAGTTAGTTTTACAAGATATGTATATATTTCCCCTCGATCCTTGAATAATAGAGAAATAGAAATTAAAAATTTATATTTCTCTTGTCTTCGATCGTTTTCTTCCTAATCAGTCACCCGATTTTCAAAATAGATATTTTCATTCTGGAACAGATACTTACACTTCTCATATCCTGATCACCTTAGAAATTGTTTGAATTACCTGCCTAGGCCGTATTACTTAATTATTTGCATAAGTAATTATTTTCTAAAAATTAATATTCTCTCTATCTTTATTGAGTTTGAGACTAACTTGCTTCAATTATATATATATTAAATCTCCAGTTGTCATTAATTTTTGATCGTTTGCTTTTCAAAAGTGATACCTCGTCGATTGTTTTATTTTCAAATTGATACTTTCACTTCGAGGACAGATACGTACACTTTTCCTATCATCATCAATTTGTTTGAATTTTTAGCTTTCTCTATTATGACCAATTTGTTTAAGAATTTTAGAAGCTCCTTTGAAAATTTTATGGATATAGTTGAAAGAATGATCGGTGACTTACAATGGCAAGGCAGAAGCGCACTGTCGCCATTTATTTGAATTATAGAGATTACGGGTTCACTACAGCCAACAACAAACTGACGTGACATAATCCCTAAGTTGAAATAATTTCGAGTAAGTGTAAGTTATCGAATGTTATTAAAACTATGTCCTAGTTGCCATATTTTGACTTTTAAGTGGTATGTTAATATTGATAGAGCTAATAGAATATTCGATAAAATATCATATTTGAGTCATGAAACCAAGGGTTTACTGCAGCCAGATGTACACTAGCAAGACATGAATTCTCGGTGAAACGACTTCAGATATGCATACGGTTTTCGAATACCATAGAGGCTATATCTTTTATTGATATATGACTATTGATTTTTCATGATCCGCAAAAATCTTGCACCCTCACTCCAAACTGATTTAATACTCTATTTCTTATTATTGTGTTATAAATAAAGCTTGTAGTTCTTCCCTCCTTATCTTTCTTTCTTATCTTCTATTCGTCAAGTCGTCATTTGGTTCCTCTCATTTAAAACCTACTTGCTAGATTTTAATTCCATAATTTCCTAGATTCATAATCTCACCTAGATTATGATTCTAAGATCATGCATACATAATTGATCGTGCCAAAACGATTTCAATTTGGATCATCCTTCACGACTTTTTCATTGTAACTAGACTATTTTGATTATATTCCGATCGAGTCAATTCACATATTTTCTAGATTTTGACTAAAAAATCGTGCCTAAATAATTTTACCTAAATAGTTAATCGTGCCTAAAGACTTTTTTGTTTAACTAATCCAATTTTAATTATATCCTTGACCATGGTGATTAGACCCTTTTGACTATACTTTAAGCATGCCACGTGGGAACTTTTCTTAAGGTTCGATTATATCTACGGTCTAACTCATTTTGATCATTAATCATATCACTTCTTGATTATGTTCTTAATCGTGCCTAACCATATCCTCTAAAATTTCGAGGACGAAATTTTGCTAAGGTGGGTAGATTTGTAACTCCTATTCCCGGATTTTCAAAAAAATATTTTATGTTATTTTAATCATTGTGTTTGAAAGCAATTTTTGTCAATATTTTTTGAAATATAATTTGTTATTATTTTGCATTTCCAAAAAAGTACTTTAAAATTTATGGCTTGAAAATACAATTTAATTTTATAAAAGTATTTGTTCTTGAATTTTGAAATTATAAAATAAATTGCCACTATTTTTAGTCTTTCTAGTTGGTTTACTAAAATATTTTAAAAATAAAAATCATAATTATTTTGAATAAAAGGGTTTGCCCATATATTTTAAAATGATTTAGATAGAAAAATATAGGTTACAATTATTGGATGACATCGAGCATTTTAAGGAATACTATTATGGTACTAAATCATTTGATGAAGATTTGGATTATTTGATAATACAACATATTAGTTCAAATAATTAGTATGGTCATGTATTGAGTTAAGATTAAATTAAAGTAGTTTTTAAATATTTCATTTAATAAAAATTAATGGGAAGATTTATCCAATGGACTTCTAAGAGAATTTTAGTCCTTATCCGGTTAAGAGTTTACTTGTCAAGCTCAATTTTTTAAAGAGAACTTTTTCTTGTTTCTTTAAAACAAAATCCTTCCAACCTAATTCTATAACAGTCAGCATCATCTTTTTTCAAATGACAAACATATATATATGCAGCCCATACATGTTCAGTCATTCCTATCTCTTGGTTTCCCTCTCTATATATAAGTATTTCATATCACATTCTTCCATATTTAAATCCTATTTAAATACTAAATCATAAATTCTATGCAGTCACTGACCAAGACTATTCTCTATTCATATATAGGAATCATTCAGGTATATGTCAATCTTTCCTCTCTTTTAACCTGCATATATATATATATATATGCAGGTATATGTCAGGTATATGTCAATCTTTCCTCTCTTTTAACCTGCATATATATATATATATATATATATATATATATATATATATATATATATATATATATATATATATATATATATATATATATATATATATATATATATATATATATATATATATTCCTCTCTATATATAAGTATTTCATATCACAATCTTCCATATTTAAATCCTATTTAAATGCTATGCAGTCACTGACCAAGACTATTCTATATTCATATATAGGAATCATTCAGGTATTATGTCAATCTTCCCTCTCTTTTAGCCTGCACACACACACACACACATATATATATATATATATATATATATATATATATATATATATATATATATATTATATATATATATATATATATATATATATATATATATATAAAATATATATATATATATATATATATATATATATATATATATTAGGTGGGATCGGCTTCACCCCCTATTTTGTCCACCCCCTTATCATCCACATCTTAGTCGTTGGATTAGAATTAATAAACGGCTAAGATTAAATTAAATCTCTCTCCTAAAATTAGAATAAGGGACTAACCAAAAATAATACTCTAAAAAAAACGTATAAACTAAACAGGACAGAGAGAGAGAGAGAGAGAGAGATATATATATCAGAGAAACGAAAAGAAGAAAAAAAAATTCGTGAGCGTTCTCCTCCGCTCCTCCTGTGCACTCGGCTTCATCTTCTCTCCTCCGCTCCTCCTGCCCCCCCCCCCCCCCCCCCGAGCTTGTCGGCGGCGCCCTGGTTCACCAACATCACCGGCTACTCCGTCCTCTTTGGACTCGCCACCGGCCTTGAGCCCCTCTGCTCCCAGTTCGGCTCACGCAACTGGGATCTCCTCTCCCTCTCCCTTCAGCGCACCTTCCTCAGCCTCCTCTTCTCCTCCAATCGAGACAAGAACCCGACCGTGAGCTCATCCTCCTCTTCCTTCTCCTTTGCGGAACGAGCAACCTTCGGTTTGTGAAAATTAGGGATATTTATCTAGCTTTTTATTATTTATAAATAAATACTAGTGATTTGTTGACTGCAACACGTTTGAGAAATTGTCTATGAGATAGATGATATGCATGTTTGGATGGTTGTTAACAAATACTTTCATATATTACTTCATATGTTTATATTACTTCATATATTTGGACTCCGTCGAATTTGTAGATATTGTAGTGGATGCATGGAAGACGTGGGCTTGGAGTCATGCGTCTGACATCAGGAACATCCACTATTAAAGTTAAATATATGTTCTAATTTTTGTGCACACAAATAAATCAAGATAACTAAGATATTGAATTTTTTATTAGTCAATATTGATCATCAAGTAATCTAAGCTAAGTTGTGTTAAACATTTTTTTTATGCCGAGTCGATGACATTTTAACATTTTTTACATGCCATTGTCTTCCAAACAATTATTTGAATAGGTCATGACATGGTATACGAACCAGGATAGCAATCACTTTAACACCGGTCCTGAAGTTTATTAGGCTCAGGACGAAAAAATAAAATGTGCCCTTCTTTTTCATATATGTCCAAATTTTACAATAAATAAATTTATTAATAACGATAAAACTTCAAAAAAGTATATGACAATAAAAAAATTATGGTCCAATCATATAACATAAAGCCAATAAAACGATTAAAAAGTTAAACCACCTTCTTCATACATTTTCAGCAGATTCTAGTACATAATCCTTAGACTTAGGCCTCCTCGAATGACCTAAGTTAAATTAGATTTCATCACCTTTCCCAGTATAATTTTTTTTGAAAGATTTAAATGGGAAAAAATTTAAAAGATTTAAATGATCGAATATTTAACAAATTTAAAATATTTAAATATATGGATGGGTACTAATCAGAGGTATTTGGTTGAGTACATACGTTGTTGGAATCTTCAAAAAAAATAATATATCATATATGACCGAAAATTTAAATTACCGAAAATTTAGAAGATTTAAATTAGGTTGTTGCGTGTTCAAATCTTAAAATATTTAAATTAGGCTTCAAATTTATTTTAGAGTAGGTCAAAAATTTAATGACCA
The DNA here is from genome assembly GCA_029216955.1 of Iris pallida. Lineage (NCBI taxonomy): Eukaryota > Viridiplantae > Streptophyta > Magnoliopsida > Asparagales > Iridaceae > Iris > Iris pallida. The sequence continues at coordinate 26,511,455 of JANAVB010038018.1, forward strand.
ATTTTTTTAGAATAAACTAAATTAGGCTTCAAAATTTAAATGACCGAAAAAATTTAAACTAAACAATTTTTTTAAAGGAATATCGAAAATTTAAAAGATTTAAATTAGGCCTCAAAATAATTTAGAGAATATTGAAAATTTAAATGACCGATTTTTTTTAAAAGAAACTAAATTAGGTTTCAAATGACTGGAATATTTTTTGAGAATATTTTTTTTAAAGAAACTAAATTAGGCTTTAAAATTTAAATGACCAATTTTTTTTTAAAAGAAAGTAAATTTTGTAGAGAATATCAAAATTTTAATAGATTTCAATTAGATTTCAATTTTTTGTCGTTATTTTTATTTGTTGATAATTTGTTCCACAGATTACATAGTTAAATGACAAATGTGGACACTGTTGAAAACATGGCTACTTAGTGAAATATTAAATGTAACTGTATACTGTCAGTAAGAACTCTATACCTGCTATTTTGTTGACAATTCTGTTGAATACAGGAAGGATAATGCTGGTCAGCGCTCATATAAGAATAATAAAACCAGAACCAACGATATTATTACCTCTGGATATGGACCCCAGGAAGATAAAGTGGGAAAGTTTTGATGTTTCTCAATGTAGATGTCCTGAAGATGATTCTCATTTGGGTAGACAGCCTACAATCCAGAAAGGGGTCCTTCGTACAAATTGCATAGATTGCTTGGATCGTACAAATGTAGCTCAGTATGCCTATGGAGACTATCCATGGAGGCTATCCTTCTGAACTTCAATGATAGCCAAATATTCTCTAAAAAATGTAATAGACAAATAAATTCATGCAGTGTTTTCTTAAAAGCTTGTAGTCTGGGTATCCTAGGCTCTTACTGGTTTTTACTTTGCTGTCATTTTAAAAGTTTGTCCTGTAATTTGTTATTCCTTATTGTAGTTGAATATGGAGACGAGCAGTGCATTCGAGAAGAGCTAAATTGTTGGAACCTTTGTTAGTTTGATGTGAATTGGCTTGTTTTTGATGTTTACTTCTGGAAAGTGCAAGCTTTGTCATATAATAGCTGGACTTCTTTTTAACAATTAGGATAGCAACAAAAGATTCTTTTTGGGAGATGTTGCAACTTGTAAGAAGTTTACAACATAAGAATAGTTTCCTGCACACATATTCTAAAGATACTTTCTGCTACTATATATGTTATTACAATTACTGTGGTATTAGAGAGCTCTTAGATTGTTTTTCAATTGGATTGTTTATAAAATATGTTATAAAACTTTCTTTTCAAATCCTTCAAGTCCCACTTCACAACGTTTATGTCTAAAACTGTGTCAGTGCTATAGAAACAGTATAAGTCGAGTGATGATCTAATTTTAAAAAGGGAAAACAATTTCAATAGTAAGTTAGGGGTGGTCTATTTGTAACACTAGTTAAAGAGAGGAGTAGACGTGAGTTTGAATTGCCCGGCAATAAAAATTGTAATTTGTGGAGGTCTTGGTGTTAATAGCACAAGACAATATATGGACAGTCATTAATGACAGACCTTGTCTCAAAAAAAGAAGAAGAAAAAACAATCTCAACAGTAAAGTTAAGACTAAAATATAGACAGTTGCAGAGTTGAGGATGGATTCTATGCCAACAATTTATAAATATGTGAGGGATTCTTCAACTTCCTTCTCCTTCATGTAATGAAAAGCAGAACAAAATACCTATAGAGAACAAACTTCATAACTTGCAACATAGATTTAGAGAATGTTTCTAGATTTCGATAACTACTGGCAAATTAGTTCATACAAAGTGAAGAATGGTTAAACAAAAGACCATGCCTAAAAAGGTTTCTTTCACTAAGATTTCATCCTACTGAACTTCATCAGTCGCATCACCACGCAATCAGCTTAGCATATTTCTGCAGCGGCGAACTTAAACCTTTTAACAAACTTTTTACAGTGTTCAAAGACAATCAAGTGCTTATTCTGGCACGATAATTTCAGCTTTTACTGAACTCCTTCGAAGCCGTACCAACTGTTGCAGGATCTTTGCCTCACCAGGTACATCCTCATCGAACTTGATCTGCATTATCTCAAGCCACGGCGCATTGACAAGGATAATTGCTATGAATTTCAGTTCACTACTGTTGCCAGTGAATCCTTCCACTTCCACAGTTCGAAGGCGAGTAAAGTTGCAACTGAATTCTTCTTGTGCTTGACAGAAATCATCAGCAGACATTCCACCCTTAGTATTTAAATAGGCAACCTAAATTCATTGATAAAGAAGGAAAAAGAAAATGTTAAATATTATTTGTAAAGAAAGTCTTTATCAAGTAACGATGAAGTACATATGTACGTCGAATAATAGGCTTGGCAACTAAATACGCTAAACTTTCACATTTTTGAAACTCAACATTTGAACTTTTTTATTAGCAACTAAATATTTTGCAGTATTGGTTCATTAACAACTTGTTACCTTCCGTTAGTTTTGCAGTAAAAAGACCAACATGTCATGCCACTATACCAAATTAAAAGAAATCAAATCAAATCAAAAATTAAAATTAAAATTAAAATTAAAAAACTTATTGTCCACCACTCCCTACCCGTTTTCCAGTTTTATGTTAAAGAACATCTACTTTCAGGGATAAAACACTTAAAAATATATTTGTCATTAGTTTGACAACAAAGGATATTAACGGGAGGTAAGAAGTTGCTAACAATCTGATTGTTAAGGGTATATAGTTGCTAATAAAAAACATTTAGGATGTATAATTGCAAAAACGTGAAAGTTCAGGATATTTAGTTGTAAATTATCCTCGATAATATAAATTAAAAAAAATATATGACCCTCATCCATCAGAAAAAATCTAGAGATTTGGTGCAGTATCAGGGACTTTAAGATGGTATCGATGCAACCCAGATTCAATCTCTCTGGCACACATTTAAATGGATTTTACAAAAAATCATACCAATGCTTAATTCCAGCTCTCAACCCGTAAAATGGGTATTATACCTGCGCATGTACTAACCAGCACATTGACTAGTTAGTTGCAAACAGTAAAAGACTGAAAGCCAAAAAAGCGAAGGAAAAAAAAACCTTCTACCTTCAATGATAACTTACATCAATATCAAGCTTTTCCAGGACATATGAACTTCGGAATATGCAAACAGCAGCCAACAATTCTCGCATATTTCCAAAATTTATATTCATGCATATCATCTATCTCATAGACAATTTCTCAAACGTGTTGCAGTCAACAAATCACTAGTATTTATTTATAAATAATAAAGAGCCAGATAAATATCCCTAATTTTCACCAACCGAAGGTTGCTCGTTCCGCAAAGGAGAAGGAAGAGGAGGATGAGCTCACGGTCGGGTTCTTGTCTCGATTGGAGGAGAAGAGGAGGCTGAGGAAGGTGCGCTGAAGGGAGAGGGAGAGGAGATCCCAGTTGCGTGAGCCGGACTGGGAGCAGAGGGGCTCGAGGCCGGTGGCGAGTCCGAAGAAGACGGATACCGGTGATGTTGGTGAACCAGGGCGCCGCCGACGAGCTCCGGGGGGGGGGGGGGGGGGGGGGGGGGCGGGCAGGAGGGGCGGAGGAGAGAAGATGAAGCCGAGTGCACGGGAGGAGCGGAGGAGAACGCTCACGAATTTTTTTTTCTTCTTTTCGTTTCTCTGATATCTCTCTCTCTCTCCTGTTTAGTTTATACGTTTTTTTTTGGATAATATTATTTTTGGTTAGTCCCTTATTCTAATTTTAGGAGAGAGATTTAATTTAATCTTAGCCGTTTATTAAATCTAATCCAACGACTAAGATGCGGATGATATATATATTGTCTCTCCAGCCTAGATTCCCAGACCCCTGGCCGAGCATTCCGCTGCGGCGACTCAACCACCACCCTACTCTCCTCATATCGTGCCTCCACAGATTTCGGCCTCCTCTCACATCAAACCCCGACCCTGGCCATGTTTCGACCACATGGCCACAAAAAACCAAACAACAGGTTACCATCGTGGCACAACTTCACTGGCCGGACGTCACCATGCCTTGCTGCTTCCCTGCCTTTTCTTCGCACGACCACCGAGTTGCCACGACGCCAGCCCCTAACACCACGCCTCCCTGACTTCTCTCCAATGCCACCCCGCCTGCAACCACTCTTACAGCGCCACCACTCACCGTCATCACCCGACCCCTGTTTCCCCTCGCCAGCGACCTTCACCAATCCCCGAACCACTATCAACAAGATAACCAGAAACACGGACACCGCAACCACCCGACCCCCATTCCCGCACAGTCATCTCGCGACCGCCTCTCCAGCCTCCACCATCACCTCCAACTTCATCGACATCGTCCAACCTATTTTCCTCGACAGAACCCTTGCCACCACACACCAAAATAAAATTAGCCAAAACCTAACCCTTGTTAGCAATCACCCGAATTAAACGCGTATTATACGCGAATTTTTCCGTATTTTTAAAAAACGTATAATACTTGCGTACTTTTGAAAAATTCGCATTAATACGCGAATTTTAAGTCGTTAGAGTATTAAACGCGTATTATACGAATTTTTAAAAAATTCGGAAAAAAAAAAATGAGAAAACTGAACAGTTGCAGCGTTGCTATCAAGTAATTGCCAGGGTCCACACCACTCTTTTTCTTGGACACTTAACCGCTTGAGTCTGCTGCTATTAAGCATTAGGAATTAGGATGGCACAATTTTCAAAAAAATTTATCAAAAGCAAAGAACAAGAAGCAAAGAGTCTCCAAGAGTCTTTCTCCAATTCCAACGGTCCAACAACCTGCTGGTTCAATTGCAAGTTTGCAACAATTAAAGCAACACTTCGTTTAATCCAGAATCCATCCCACCTCCACTTTTTTTTTCTTTATAAAATGTTCCCCCATCCTCCTCTTCTTCTCAGAAATTTGCACCTGTAAACCATCATTAGGGTTCTGAAACTTTAAGGAGAGAGAAGAGAAAGCATTATATATATATATATATATATATATATATATATATATATATACACGAATTTTTAGTGCCGAATTTTTTCATATAAAACGTACTAAACACGAATTAAATCTAATCCGAATATTTTCCGTTAGACGAATGTTTGACCGAATTTTTGAACGTATTTTACTTATATTGTGCCGATTTATACTCGTATTTTTGTCGTCCCGAATTTTTCCCGTTTGCCGAATTGCTAACAAGGAACCTAACCTCACCACCGACCTTGCTCCTCCAGCCACCCGACTCCGCAACCAACGCCCAACCGACGTTAGCAGCCCCGACCAGGCACGCCCTCGCATCCAGTTTCTGCCGCACCGTGCGACCCGAAGCCGGCGAGCTCAAACCGGTGACAGACCGCTGAATCCTGTGCCACCCTGCCTCCGTGGGCTGACGAGCGCCCGCCCTGAGACGAGCGCACCGAGCCATCCGCCATAAGCTGCAGTGGTTTTCTCTGATGGCGTGGCTAGCCGCAGTGCCTCCTCTCGGTTTGGGTACCACTGCCAGTCAGAGTGCGCCACGATCTTTAGCCGGCGTACACCGCCAGCGCCGACGCGAGTAAGCTGACGCCGGTCTTCCCCTTTCGCTGCGCGCCATGGCCCAGCGCCGCCAGAGCGACGTCGTTCTACCCTCTCTCCGATGGGAGTGTCGTCCCTCCGTTCCTCTGCAGTGGACCAGGTCGAACACCTGGCCGAGGACCCCGGTCGCCTTTCCTGGTTGAACCGCACGCTATCGAAAACCCTAGGTGAGCTCCTCCCCTGACCTCTCCTTCTTTCCTCTCTCGATCTCTAGCTCTCTGGAACCATCTCTCACTCTCCACTCTTCTCTGTACTCTCTCTTTCTTTACACTCATTCTTCCTTTCCCTTCTAATTAGGAACAACAGTAATAGGTTAAAAAGTTGGGCTTGGGATAGAGGGTCGATCACTGGGCCTTGAGCCGGTTTTATTATATTATTGGTAATACTGGGATGAGCCTGTATGCTTAAATTAGGACTTAAATTAATAATTGGGTTAGGTTTAGTAAAAATATAGATAATGGGCTGGTTTCTATTGGCCATATACAAATATTGGGTTTAAGAATTAATTGGATGTTATAAATTGACTTTGGGCTTTTTGGGCTAAATATATTATTTAGTAGTACTTTTATTATTAATTGCTTGGCTTAATATATTGCCTAAATTGAATTTGGGCTTGGGGCCTGAGTTATAATAGAAGATTTAATACTGTGGGCGTTAATATATTAAATTCTATTATGGGATTATATATATAAATATTGTTGGGCTTATCTAACTTAAGTCATTTTTTATAATAATTTCTAAAAACTCTATATGTATAAAATATTTTGACTAATAAATGTTTTAATTGGATTTTGAACCCATTGGACTTTTATTCCTAATAAGTTCATATATAAGGACTTTATTAACATAGATTTTCTAAGTATGCTTCAAATGTATTTTATAAATATAAATGATTTTGTGGACTTATGTAATCTATATACTTTCTAGTTTATAGCTAAATAACAAATATTTCTAAAAAGAATATATAACATTTTTCTAAATAATTTTGCTAAGATTATTCTTGACCGTGACTAATCTAATATTCTTATTTTCTTGCGCATCCGGACTGCTTCGTGACAACACTAGCTAATTGGACTTTCCTGAATTCAATGGGATTAAAGGGATAACTTTTCCTTAGATCAAAATTTTCTCTTAGATTAATCTTAAATCATGACTGATTATTTCTTCCTATGTTCCTTGCGATGTTGGACTTCTTCGCATCGACCCTAGCCAATCGAACGATTCTGGACTCAATGGTACTATCGGTTACACCAGCTAAGGACCTCAGACGAGTACATTTATGATAGTTTTCATATTTGATAACTTCTATGATTCATGTATCTAGTATTGGCTTACTTTGATCTTCTGTTCATTCTCGACACAATGGTTACACGAGGTGGTAGTTATGGATTCTTTACATGTTATTTTTCGTGACTTGCATGTTTATCCTGTTCGTGACTTGTTCAATCCATGAGTACTAGTCGGACGGAGAAGTATATTAGTAGACATGTAAATATACCTAAAAATATCCTATTTGTCTGATTGTGTCTGATAACAGTCACACAATTCACGTGCGAGGTGTCGGATTTACCCCTTAGTCGTTTACATGTCGAAAGTGCATTTCAACTCACTAGATAGGTGTACTTTTTAGTTCTATTTATACATTGCTAGTTACATGTCTTATCAGTTTTAGTACTCCTTGCCATTATTACCATGCTCGTTTAGTTCCATGATTCCATACATATCTTTTCATCATGTATTTTATTATTATTTACAGTTTTACATTGTCAATTATTGAAAATGCTGTTAGAATGTGCTCGTTCCATTCCTGACTGAAAAACCAGTATTTTTATGTTAGCCAAGACAACTCTTAGCATTGGGGAGGCATGGGTATGCTGAGGTCAACCTAGAAGATTAGTTAGATAGATTATTGGTTTTATTTTCTTCTGCGAGGCATTGTACTTGGATTAAATGCAAACTTTGAAATGTTGTAAAATAATTTAGATGTTGTGAATGAGAAATAATAATTATTTTATGAGCATTTTATTTTATTGTGGTCTGGACAATGTTCTATCGCTGACACTGCGGCGTAGGCTGGCTTGCGCACGCACTCGCACTCCGAAAAGCGGGCGCGGGTCGTGACAAAAATAATGTCTGGTAAGCCTCTTACCAGTTTCTTCATGGATAATCTTTATATTGTGTCCATATTTGCATGACCGAGTTTTATGTGCCTTAGTTGACTCTCATCATTCTTGGCAAGTAAGCATCTTCCTACTTTATTAGCATCTTCCAATAAATAGAAAACATACATATTGTCTTCCCTAATACCTTCAAAGATAGTACTACCAGTTGAGCTATCAAGTATAGTACATTTGTCTTTGACAAAGTTAATACCATAACCATGGTCAGTTAAATGGCTTATGCTGAGTAGGGTATGTTTTAACTCAGTTACTAGACAGATATCTTTAATCACAGGCTAGGAAGCCTTACCAATGTTGCCATACCTACTATATACCCTTTAAAGTTATTACCGAGGAGATGCATCCTTCTTTCTTCTTCGACAGTGTTGCGAATAAAGAAGCATCTCCGGTCATGTGCCGTGAGCAACCGCTACCGAAGATCCACTTGTTTCTAGCATGAGTAGGGTGTTCCATCTACAAAAATGTTTATAGATAAAACTTTTAGTACCCATTTCTTGTAGGGTCCGTATATGTTAGTCTTTGGTAACCATGCACATATATTCAAATCAACTAGCATTCTTACTCTACATGCAGGAGAGATATGACTAATGGTGCCACAATAGTGACATCTAGCATCATGAGTGTTAGGTGCAGTGTGCTGTGCATGATTGGTAGGTCTTGGTTTTCTAGTTGGATGCTTGCAGTAGAATGCATATCGGTTAGTCTTCTTGGGCAAAGATTTGGCTATGTTTGGTCTAATAATATTGGGTTTGACTGTGTTCCGATGTTTCGGTAATTGACACATGTTAGGTTAGGAAAAAACAACTTCAGGCTGTTTTTCTAGCCTAATTTCCAACTTTTTGGAGGTGTCATAAAATGGGTTGTAGTCAGTTGTGAGTGCATCATTCTAACTAATGTTGGGGCATTTGTATTCTTGACATGTAGAGAACTTGTTCTCTACATGCTTAGTGAAGTTTTAGTCCCACATCGAAAATGCACCATGTGGTATCTCAAAATATATAGGCTTCTATGTATTGTTGGGATGTGCACATGGGTGGTGACCCAAAGGTGGGAACCATGTGGGTGATTTTATTAAGATGTAACAATAAGGCTCCATGGTAAGCTTCTAGCTTTTTGCTCTTGGAAAATTTATTTCCATGGGAGCTAAGCCCCATAGGGGCTTAGCGACTCGGACTCGGACTCGGACACGGACTCGGGCTCAAGGGCTCATGAGGCATAATATGACATTTTGTTGGCGCACTTTGCACTTAGCACGTCAGCATCGTCGCTAGGCGCATAGTGCGCTTAAGTTGCGCTCGTTACGCGAGCCACTTGCGTGGCCACGTTACGCGAGCCCAGTTACGCGGCCCGTTACGCGAGCCCAGTTATGCATGCCACATTACGCGGGCCTCGTTACGCGAGCCCAGTTACGCCGGCCCAGTTACGTAGCCCAGTAAGCACAGTGTGCGTAGTATGCGCAACGTGCATAACGTGCATAGAGTGCGCAGTGTGCGCAGCGTACGCAATGTGCGTAGTGTGCATAAAGTGCAAGTCATGCTGGTTACGCGAGTGGCGCAACTTGCGGCAGAACGTGTCTTTGCATGTTCAGAGCGGTTGCTCCATGTTCGGGGTGGTTATTACCACGTCCCTAACATTGTGCTAACCGGGCAGTTGTTGCAGGGGCCTATATAAGGTCTCCTCCTTCTCTCTCACAGTAAGAAACTAATACACAAGTAATAGACAGAAAGTTTACAAGTGTTTAGAAGCTGTAAGAGAGAAGAGAGGTATTGTACCAGCGTTGAGTTTTACACGGAAGTTCGTGTTCATCCGACACTACCAAAATAAGTCATATTAGCGACATATTTAGCGACTCCAAGATAAAGCGTCGCTAATATTTGGGGGTTTAGCGACGTTTATCTAAGACGTCGCTGTTCGTCGCCAACAGCGACTAATAGCGACGTCTAGCGGCTACAATTTGTTAAATGGGAATCTGTGTCGCAAGTTCGTCGGTATACGTCGTTGATATAGCGACGTGTAGCGACGCTTTTTAAGTAGCGTCGTCGTTTATTAAATATCAGCGACGTTTAGCGACGGCAGAGAAGGACGTCGCTAAATGTTTGATATAGGCAGCGAGGGTTTTCTTTTCGTTCATTCACAAATTCACCCCCCTCCAATTTTTTGCGCACTCCTCCTCCGCGACGCTTCTCCGGCGATTTCCCTCCTCTGGCCTCCTCCTCCGCGGCGCTCCTCCGGCGATCTCCCTCCTCCTCCTCCTTCCTCAGGTAACTCTCCCCTGTCCCCGTTTCCTATTTTCTTCTCGTCTTCTAGCTCTCTCTCGCTTCTAGTTCGTGTCCACGAGAGCGTGGACTCGCTGCGGGGGACACGAGACTCAAAGTGGACTCGCTACGGGGGACACGAGAGCGTGGACTCGCTTCTAGTTCGTGTGACACCTATTTTGTTGGTTTGGACACGTCGTGTCCTACTGTGTGGACACGAGAATCACAGGGTGACACCTATATACTGATACTGGGAGTTTTTTGGGCATATTAACTGTCAATTTGATGTTTTGCTTGGATTCAAATTCTAATTTAGGGTTCGAGCCCTATTTACTGATACTGGAAGTTTTTTGGGCATTTTCAGGATTTTGAAATGATAAATAAATTGACTAATAATTATTATCGAGCCCTATAAAATTTCAGCTATGTCACGAAGGATGGATACTAATCCTGTGAATGAGTTTTCTCCTAAGTATTCTCGACAGTTGAGTATGATTTAGCTCACTGACATTACTGAAATATGGAATGATTAGTGTAGGGTATGTTGGTCAGGTTTTGGCAGAGTTGGGATATGATAGTATGCATGTTACAATTAACAAGGAATGCTGTTGACACCAAATATTGCACGACAGGTTACTTGAGTAACCTGAAATGTTTTACCTACTGAAACAAATGGTTTGGGCAAGGGTGTGTATAGGTTTGTCATCAGATGGTATGGGATTTTGCCTGCCAAGTTATGAACAACAGTCCAGGCTGCCTGCTTAGTTGAAAGTCTTAATTAGAATTTCTGTTCAGTACCCTTTGACTGAATTAAGTTGACCTGAATACCATATTTTAAATCCTAAATCTAAGTCTGCCTGTTGTTCAATTCATGACAGGTTATCTTGTTAGCAGTAAATGCCTTCCTTTTTAATATGTGTGAAACTCAGAGGTAGGATAAATCCAGTACAAATTAGGGACTGTCATGTTCAGGCAGTTGGTACCAGTATTTTAGACTAGTTTGATTTCTATAATTATCTGTCATTCGACTGGCGAGACAGAAATCTATGTATGACATTTGCTATAAGGAATTTGCATTAATCTACGGTACGACATCGTGATCAGGACAGTCCCTGCAGCCATTCGACTGGCGAGACAGAAACTATGTAGCCGTAGATAAAGTTGACTGTCCTTCGACCCCCATCCCTCGGCAATGATGATACGACAACCTATCACTTTTAGTAGTAGATAATGTCTTATTATTATATTATGTGGGTTCATCTTGATTCTGTTACATCCTTCAGATACTAGATTCGATAAGAACATATACTACACCATATGTACAGAACATAGATGATTCAAACTAATGTATGCTAGAATAAATTTTGGGTTGTGTTCTGAGCCATTCGTCCCCACACTTGGCAATTATGCATGTGAAATATATCGTTGAAGAACATAAAACTTGTGGTCGTACAATCGTCACTTTCGTGCATCAGTTCTTGTCGGTCTTCACTTTCTGCAGTAATTATCTTAAAATGGATATGAATTACAATCTGCAGAACCGTTTGTGGATATATAATCGTCATCCTGATGAATTATTATCTGTGTCAATCTTTGCAGAATTATCTTAAAATGGATATGAATTACTATTTGCGAAACCGTTTGTGGATGTACAATCGTCATCCTGATGATATGTGCGGTGTGCGGGATGAATTTATACAGGGTGTGCAACAGTTCCTGCAGTTTGCCAAGGCGTTCCCTCAGTACATGGACCGTTCAAAAATTAAGTGTCCATGTATGAGATGTCGCAACTTGAAATATCATTCGAAAGTGGATGTGACATATCATTTGTATTCGAGGAGTTTTATGCCAAATTATTATCTGTGGACCGCACACGGAGAACTTGTGCCTTTAGCCTCCGAGCCGGAGCCTTATGTGGAGCCTTATGTAGATGTCCATGAGTATGCTGATTACGACCATAGGTGGACGAACATGGTTTTCGATGCTGCGGGGCCTAGTTTCGATCCGAACAATCAATATGCAGCTGAGGAGGCACCGAATGCCAATGCTGCAAAGTTCATGGAGTTGCTGAAGAATGCAAGGACTCCTTTATATCCTGGTTGTGATGACCATTCACCGTTGGAGGTGATTACAAGATTGTTGAGCATAAAATCAGATTTTAACATGTCTCAAGAATGCTACAACCGAATCCTGGAGTTAATTAAAGATATATTGCCGGAGGGTGGCAAGTTACCTAAAGACTTCTACCGATCCAAGAGAATGGTGAGATCTCTCTGGATGGGGTATGAAAAAATTTATGCATGTCGCAACGGATGCATGTTGTACTATAAGGACGACAAGGATGAAGACGCCTGCAGATTTTGTGGTGTCGATCGCTTCAAGGCAACTAGTACAACAAGGATTTCTGGTGCATGCAAGCCAACAGATTCGATGCACTATTTGCCTTTGACGCCGCGGTTGCAGAGGTTGTTTATGGCAAAGGAGACAGCTGATAATATGAGTTGGCACAAGCGGGAACAAATAGATGGAGTACTGGATCATCCATCCGACGGGGAAGCATGGAAGCACTTTGATCGAGTATATTTCGATTTTGCTTCGGAGCCGCGTAATGTCAGATTGGGGCTTTCCTCCGACGGGTTTACCCCATTTGGACTTTCGGGCTCACAATATTCTTGTTGGCCAGTGATTGTTACTCCGTACAACTTGCCGTCTTGCATGTGTATGAAGACTCCTTACATGTTCCTAACTGTTATTATTCCAGGTCCGAAGAACCCGAAGAGGAACATCGATGTGTACTTACAGCCCTTGGTAGATGAGCTGAATCAGTTGTGGAAAGTAGGTGCAACCACATATGATGTTTCCAGAAAGCAGAACTTTCAGATGAGGGCCGCACTAATGTGGATCATCAATGATTTCCCGGCCTATGAAATGTTATCGGGTTGGAGCACCCATGGTCGTCTCGCATGTCCGTATTGCATGGATCGCACTAAGGCTTTCCGTTTGAAACACGGAGGAAAATCGTGCTTCTTTGATTGTCATCGACAGTTCCTGTCAAAGGATTATCCGTACCGGAGGAACATGAATGCTTTTCGTGCTGGCGTGGAAGAGAAGTCCAGTCCACCGCCACGGTGGTTCGGGGATACGATATGGAAAGAAGTTAAAGAATTGTCAAGTGCTATTGAAGAGCCTATAGTGGGGTACAAGTGTGATAGATTTGGCCGCGCTCACAACTGGACGAAGAGGAGTATAACTGGGACCTACCATATTGGAGTGACCATCTGCTCAGACATAACCTGGATGTCATGCATATCGAGAAGAATGTATTTGACAATATAATAAATACTGTGATGGACGTAAAGGGGAAAACGAAAGACAATCCCAAGGCCAGGTTGGACTTAGAAGAAATATGCAGACGTCCAGAGTTGCATTTGATAAAGGAAGGCAGTGGGAAGTATAAGCAGCCCAGGGCCATTTTCTCACTGGACAAGGAGGACAAAGGTAAACTTTGTAGGTGGATCCAGGACCTAAAATTTCTAGACGGGTACGTATCGAATTTGAGAAAATGTGTTGACCCGAAGGAGAATAAACTACAGGGTATGAAGAGCCACGACTGTCACATTTTTATGGATAGGTTAATCCCGATTGCATTTCGAGAATTTTTTACCTCATGTCGTTTGGGATCTACTGACAGAGCTTAGCATATTCTTCAGAGATCTTTGTTATACTAAGTTGCTCGTCGATCGGCTTGAAAAGCAGGAGAAGGACATTGCAGTAACATTGTGTAAGCTTGAGAGGGTGTTCCCTCCTGGATTCTTCGACTCTATGGAGCATTTGCCAATTCATCTTTCATATGAGGCACGTGTTGGTGGGCCCGTCGGTTATCGGTGGGTGTACCCGTTCGAGCGCCATCTAAACCACCTGAAGAGGAAGGTGAAAAATAAGGCACGGGTCGAGGGTTCTATTTGTGAAGCCTATGTCCTTGAGGAGATTACAAATTTTTGTTCAATGTATTTCAAGCCTCATATTGCTACAAATAGAATAAGAGCTCCGAGGAACGACGATGGAGATATAGAATATAATGATGCATTATTGAAAGTCTTCAATGCTCTTGGAAAGCCTTCTGGAAAACTGAAAAAGAGATATTTGAATGATGATGAACTAAAGGCTGCCCAGTTATATATATTACTCAACTGCGAGGAGGATGAAGTGGAAAAGCTAGAGTGGTAAGTAAAAATCTTCAACGTTCAAGTCATCTATTTGTTGATTACGTTATTATAATTTAACGAGTATATCCCGATATTTATTGGTTTTCAGCAAATTTAATGATGAGGTGAGGTCAAGTAGACCATACATTGCAGATGAAGAAGTAGAAGAAGAAATGAGACTTTATTTCCCGTCTTGGTTGACTGCATATGTACGTAAGAAGCTAGTTAGAATCTTCCTCCATTCACAACTGTACAAGAAGTAACTTAACATGAAACTTAATTTTGTATCTTTTCGTGTTTAGGTCGATCGTCCGGACGTCATCCTTGAGAATGAATCTATTAGAACTCTTGCCAATGGACCAATTTATGCCGTCAAAATATGGCCAAGTTATTGCGTGAATGGGTTTAAGTTCAAGTCAACAAATGCTCTCATCAGAGATAGCTTTCTGGATCTTGATTCCACAAAAAACAGTTGCTTGTGTATCAAATCTACAAACTACAAAGATGTCACTCCAGGCAATGATTTCTATGGCGTCTTACGGGAGATCGTGCAATTGATGTACAACTATGGCATAGAGCCTGCCAAGATCGTGTTGTTCAAAGTTGATTGGTTCGATCCCATACAAGATCAAGGATGGAAAATTGACAAGCATGGTCTTGTGGATATTAACTACCGTCGTCGATACCAAGGATACGAACTATTTATCCTAGCAAGTCAAGCTCAACTCGTATATTTTACAACATATTCTAGACGGGAACAACGAGGTACGACTGGTGGGCAGTATGCAAGACTAAAGCCAGAAATACCTACGACGTCGACGAAGTGGCTTATCAGGAGGACGAGCTGCCTCTTGTACCAAATAAAGTTGATGTCGACTCAGCAGAAGTTCTCCATTCAATATCTACTTGTGTAGAAGAGGTACAAGTATCTGAAGGGGAAGACGAAGGAGATGCTAGTGACGATGAGGAGGAAGAGAAAAAGGATGAGGAGGAGGAGGAGGCAAACGAAGAAGATGAATTTTCAGAGGATGATTGAGAAACTGTGATTTTGATGTATTCATATTTCTGTAATCTTAAATTATGAACTATGATCATTTTTGAAAACTTAAATTATGAATTCCAATGTATGCAGATATTTCTAAACTGTCATTATATTTATTTATATTTTCAATCATAAACTGTGATTTTGATGTATTCATATTTCTGTAGTCTTAAATTATGAACTCCAATGTTATTATCAGCATGGCAGGACGACGCGGAGGCACCTCAGGACGACGCGGAGATAGGCCAGGACGAGCTGTGTCCTTAGGTGGGCAGAGAGCTCCGTTACCAGAGGATGGCTCTGGACCATCGTCTGACCCGAGCACTCCATTGTACCATACGATCGCAGGTCCGGGTGGCAGTGCACATGCGACGAGCAGTTCCAGGCTTGCTGATCATACTACTTCCCCTAGCCTTCCTATCGCTGACAGCAGCATGGCGGGTGGGGAGCAGGTGGAGGAGGTAGTTCCTACTCCCGCCCGGGCGGATCCATACCAGAGCGACCCTCCATGCGCACCTCAGGATGAGACGAGGATGAAGATTTGGGCCGACGGTCCTACGAAGTAAGTTAAATGAATATATTTTTATGCATATATATATATATATATATATATATATATATATATATATATATATATATATATATATATTTTATGCATGTCTGTATATCTATATATATATTCATTAATACGTCGGTTATCGTTGTATATAGATATCGTCCCTCGTCGGTACAGAGAGCGTTGGGCTCCTTTCTAAGGTCCAACTATGGGGGTCCGTGGATCAACTACTCGGATGCCTCGGAAGAGAGGAAGGCATTCTGGTTTGCCCACTTCAAGGTAACTAAAGATAGCTAATTTGGTATGATTAATATAATTTTAAGCATTTTTTAGAACTTATTATTTTAATTTGTAATTCTTGTAGAGGACTTATTTTTATCCACCACACCGGGCCGAGCAGATTGAGAGGCAGTTTCCAGTCGTCGCCGCCAAGTTGATCCGTGATGCAATTGACGATCAGAAAGCTCGTCAGCACTCCGAAAAGTCGATTGCTGGTTGGATCACACCTGACCAGTGGACTACGATGAGGGCTCGATTTGAGGAGCCCGGGTACAGAGAGCGGTCGGAGAAGGCGAAGGCGGCTAGGACGATGGCCGAAAAGTGGTATGGTGGATCAATTCCTATGACGGAGCATTTCCGTCGTCTGGTATGTAATTTATTGTAAAATATAAGATTTTATTGATAGTAGGAGTATATAATTTTCTATTTTACTAAAGAATAAAATATAACAAACACGCAGGTGAAGAGGGGTTAGGACGCAAATATGGTGACCGTCTTCCTGGCCACCCATCGGAAGGACGGGAAGCTCATCGACGACCGGGCTTCTCAGAGCTATGTAAGTACTAATTTAGATTTCGTTAATTTTTAACACAACTTGAAGAATATACAGATAACCATATACTTAATAATAATTAAATATTTTAGACGTTTATTAGGCTAATTTAGGTAAGTACTGATGTATAGAGATGCACAATGATTTCTAGGAAGAGTATGTTAGGCTACGTGATGAGCTTGCGAGTGCTAGTGCACAGGCAGCGGGAGGGGTTGGTACATCGCAGCCCACTCCGCCTCAGTCGGAGGACGAGCTCTGGAAGACCGCTGTTGGTGGTCTTCAGAGGGGTACGTACTACGGTACGGGGTCCTACGGCACATTTGTTGCGATGCAGGCATCCAGGGCTCCCTCTTCCAGTGCGCATTCACAGCCGTCACAGGACGAGTCGTCTCGAGTCGAGGAGACCATTGTCCGCCAGATTGTTGAGCTGCACGACGATATGCTGAGGAGGATTGCTGAGCAGCCAGGGTCTCAGGCACAAGGGGACGCTGCGTCGGTCACCGCATGCTTTGACGAGCTCGAGCGCACCGTACAGCACGTACATGGGACACATGAGTCCATTCACGACACCGTTACTAGGATAGCGACTTGCATGGAGCAATGCAGCGCCAGACTGCGAGCCCTAGAGGAGACACGGACGCACCCATCTCCAGCGGTTACACTGCCTCCTTCTCCAGCGGTTGCATTGTCTCCTCCTTCATCGTCGTCGGTGGTTCTTACACCGGAGCAGTATGCTTACCTTCTTTTCACGAGCGGTGATGCTCCTCCTGATCAGCCGTAGTCGACATATATATTATTGTGTGATGGCCCATTGTTAGGTCTTTTATGTGGTTATACATACATTATTCTTATGTAGACCATTATGTTTGACATTGTTGTTACAAATTTTCATATATCTGTGTTGATTGATGAGATTGTGTTTCAAACGTGTTCGTGATTGTGTGTATATGTGTTGTTTGATACTGTGTTCGTGATACACACCGTCGTTGTTGTAATAAATGGTGTAGGAGATGCTGCAAATGCTGCAGGGGATGCTGCAAATGCTGTAATTTTTTTAATTTTTTTCAATATTAGCGATGTTCATCGACTCTCAGCGACGTCCAGCGACGAAGGTAATGTCGCTAAGTAAATATAAGGCACGTCGCTAACTGTGATGAATACCGTCGCTGATTGTCACTAAACGTCGCTACGTAGGACATCGCTAAACGTCACTATATATCGGTACTATAGCGACGTAGCAAAGTCGCAGAACGTCGCCATTTGGCTCTCAAGCTAGGTCAGTATCGATGCATGTCAAGTCGCTCAACGTCGCTAGGTTGCGTCGGTAAATGATGACGTTTTACGTCGCTGGTAGTCGCTGAATTAGCGACGTGTCCGCGTCGCTGAGTGTCGTCGCAATAGCGACGTATTATGACGTTTTGTTGTTTAGCGACTAGGTTAATCGCGACTACGTACAAACGTCGCTAAATACGTCGCTAATCGATATTAGCGACGTATTTTTCCTATTTAGCGACGTCCTGAGGCATCACAGATTTGAAAGATTTTAGTAGTGCGAGGAGTCAGAAGAGCAAGAGTGTTCCAAGTTCTCCGACGAACTTGCTGGTTCCTGGAAGCTATTCGTGTGGGGGCGAATAAAGCTTTGAGCAACGGTGATCATTCATCCCAGCAGGAGTTTTTCCATCTTTCGCCTGTCACCTTCTTCGTTTATCAGAATTCTATTAGCGCACCTTCGGTGAAGTGTTCGCGTTGGTAGAAATCTGTGCACCTTTTGTGAAGTGTTGTATCACCTTCTTCGTTTATCAGAATTCTATTAGTGCACCTTCGGTGAAGTGTTCGCGTTGGTAGAAATCTGTGCACCTTCTGTGAAGTGTTGCATTAGTAGAATTTCTGTTACGTACCTTCTGTGAAGTGTTACGTAATAACGATTGTTTTTACAATTGTTACGAATTTTCAGTTTTCCATCGAAAAATTGTGCCCCGGCAATAACAATCTCAAAGCTTTATCGCTACGATGGAAAACGTTAATGTTTCACTCTTCAATTCTGACTTTTGTAAGTTAGAAAAGTTTGATGGAGAACATTACCAAGTCTGGAAGAGGAAGGTTTATCTCACCCTTCAACTCAAAGACGTAGATCACGTGCTTTTGGAGGAAGAATCTACTGTTCCAGATGTTGGGTCTGCTGCCGCAATCACCGCGGCTACTAAACTTCAAGCAAAATGGAGAAGGGAAAATAGTATTTGCAGGCTGCTTATCCTGAATGCTATAGAAGATTCCCTTACAGAATCCTATTCTAAGAAGACTATCGCTAGAGACATATAGGAGTCTCTAGAAAAACTCTACGAAGAAGACAAGAACCGTCAGTAAAATCTTTGTGGTTGAAAGATATCACAAGTGGTTCTTTGAGGACGAAAAGTCTATGCTGCCGCAGGTGAAGGAGTCCTGAAACTGCGACAGAAGCTGGAAGATGAGGCGATGCCCCTCCCCGACAAGTTTGTTGTTGGAGGGATTGTCTCAAAGCTCCCCGCTGGGTGGAGCAAGTTCTATGCAAACATGCATTGGAAGAAGCTGGAGATCACCCTTGAAGATCTCCTGCAAGAAATCTATGTTGAGGACCAGATGCGGGCTCAACTGAAGGTGGACGCACTATCCAAGCAATTGGCCAACACCAATCTGGTACATTCAAGGGAACCAAGGAAAAAGCATGCGGCTTCCCAAAGCAAGAAAAAGGACCTTGACAATCTAAAAGTCAAAGGTACTTCAATGAAGAAGAAGAAGCCAAAGTCCCACTTGGCTTGCTTCAAGTGTGGCAAGAAGGGCCACTTTAAGAATGAGTGTAAAGCAAAAGCCAAGCAATCAGAGCATGGAGAGCCTAGTAAGGTAACTATGATCACTGATGTTGTTGCTATGATTGTGCAGGTTGATTCAGTAGGAACTGATGCTGACTGGTGGGTAGACACTGGAGCTACCTGCCATGTTTGCTCCAGCAAGGAGTGGTTCACCACCTACACCCCTACTTCTGATGTGGTTATGGTGGCGAATCAGGCACAAGCCGAAGTGCTTGGGATCGGGACAGTGGTATTGAAGCTGACTTCTGGCAAGTCTCTGACGCTTCAAGGCGTGAAGCATGTACCTGCTATCGCCAAGAATCTGATCTCAGGAGGCCTACTCTCCAAAGCAGGCCTCAGGATGGACATCAATGCTGGCCAGATGGTGATGTCTATCAGGGGAACATATTTCGAAAAAGCTTTTTATACCGAAGGAATGTTCAAAATTCAGCTTGTAAATCAGTTCAATGTTGTTAATGCAATCACTCATTCTGCTTATACTTTTGAGTTGTGGCATAATAGGCTAGGACATGTTCATTCTAAACGAATTAACAGAATATCTAGTCTAGGGCTTATCTCCAAGTGTGGGGGTAAGGTAGAGAAATATAAAGTTTGTGCTCAAACTAAGATCACAAGGAAACCCTTTTCTTGGGTTAATCGAAGTACAGATCTTCTGGAGTTAGTACACTCAGATATCTGTAACTTCAAACAGTTCTCTACAAAGGCCAGAATGAAGTATTTCATAACCTTCATCGATGAATTCTCTAAGTATGTGTTCGTCTACTTGCTGAAGGCTAAATACGAAGCATTTGAGAAGTTCAAGGAGTTCAGGGCCGAAGCTGAGCGGCAAACTGGACAACAACTCAAAAGAATAAGAAGTGATCGGGGTAGGGAGTACAGGTCTTATGAATTTACATCGTTCTGCAAAGAACATAGAATTGTCAATGAGACTACGGCTCCGTACTCTCCTCAATCCAACGGAGTAGCTGAGAGAAAGAACAGGACATTAACAAAAATGATAAACTCAATGCTGTTGACTGTGGGTCTTCCTAAGTGCTACTGGGGAGAAGCTGCACTGACGGCCACTTTTATTCTGAATAGGATGCCTCATGTAACTTCTGACATTACTCCTCATGAACTATGGTTCAAAGTCAGACCTAACTTGAATGTCATTCGAGTGTGGGGGTGTCTGGCATATGTCAAGCTTCCAGATCTGAAGATTCAGAAGCTTGGGACAAGGACTACTAAGACGATCTTCTTGAGGTATGTCGAGAAGAGTGATGCTCGGAGATTTCTTGATATTGAGTCAATTCATATCATTGAATCTCACGACGCAGAATATTTTGAAGACAAATTTGCAAGGCACAAGAATATTGTTCTTGCGGATGTTTCGGAGAATAATGAGGGTGCGTAGGTCTTCAATAAAGATTTGGTCCAAGAAGATGTTGTTGTTGAAACAACAGTTGAACCAGATCTCACTGAGCCATCAACGAAGCGAGTGAGGAGGCCGAAGGACTTCGAAAGTGACTTTGTCACCTATCATATGGAAGCAGATCTGCTTACCTATGATGAGGCGATGAAGACCAGAGACGCAGTTTTCTGGAGGGAGGCGATTAACAATAAAATTGAATCCATCACCTCCAATAACACTTGGGTGTTTGTTGATCTTCCTGAAGGAGCAGAATCCATCGGATGCAAATGGATCTTCAAGAAGAAGATGAAAGTAGACAGAACTATTGACAAGTTCAAGGCAAGGCTAGTAGCCAAGGGGTTTTCTCAGAAGCAGGGAATTGACTACTTTGACACGTATGCTCCAGTAGCCCGGATGACTACCATCAGAATATTGATTGCTCTCGCAGCGATACATAAGATGGTGATATATCAGATAGATGTGAAAATGGTTTTCCTAAATGGCGAGCTGACCGAAGAGATTTATATGCAACAACCAGAGGGATTTGTCGTCAAGGGTCTTGAAGACAAAGTCTGCAAGTTGGTGAAATCTTTGTACGGTCTTAAATAGGCTCCCAAGATGTGGCATGAGAAATTTGACAAGGTTATAAGGTCAAATGGCTACATGGTCAGCGAGACGGACAAGTGTGTTTACACGAAGTTCGCTGATGGAAAAGGTGTGATCGTTTGTCTGTATGTGGACGACATGCTTATTCTAGGTACGGATATGAGCTGTGTCACGGAGACAAAGAGGTTCATCTCTAGCAAGTTCAGTATGAAGGACTTGGGGGAAGCTGATGTGATCTTAGGGATCAAAATCATCCGGACAGACACTGGACTAGTGCTGTTACAGTCTCATTATATTGAGAAGATGATCACTCGTTATGGATATCGGGATCTTTCAGGGATCGATACGCCATACATGTGTGATCTGAAGCTGAAGCCTAATTCAGGGGAAAGTGTCAGGCAGCTGGAGTATGCAAGTGTAATCGGGAGTTTGATGTATGCTACTACTGCCACAAGGCCTGACATAGCTTTCGTCATGGAAATGCTGAGTCGTTTCACGAGCAACCCTGGTGTTGAATACTGGAAGGCTGTGAAACGGGTTATGAGATATCTCAAGAAGACTCAGACATATGCACTGTACTACAGCTGAGATCCGCAGGTAGTGGAAGGCTTTAGTGATGCCAGCTGGTGCTAAGATTTGGAGAGCGAGAGGTCCATAGGTGGATATATTTTCACAATGGTAGAGCTGCTATATCATGGAATTCGAAGAAGCAGACAATGCTTTCGCGGTCATCCATGGAATCTGAGTTCTTTATACTTGACACCGCAGCCGAGGAAGCAGAATAGCTTCGGAAGCTCATGTATGATCTTCCAGTGGTTGGGGCGCAAATATCAGCAATACCGATATACTGCGACAACCAGGCGACTACGGTGGTGGCATCAAATGACCTCTTCAATGGAAAGAAGAGGACTGTGCGGTTAAAGCACATGGCAGTACACGATCTTATTAAGAGAGGTGTAATTGCAGTGATTGATGTTCGGAGTCAGGAAAACCTGGCAAATCCGTTCACCAAGGACCTCAAGCGCCAGCTGGTCGATGACTCAGCATGTAAAATGGGCTTGAAGGCATTCTGATATTAGTTATTGTATTCCTACCATAAAGTTTTATGCTATTAGTTCAAAGATTTATCTACTAGGCATCTAGCTTTTGGTTCAAGGGAGGACCATTAACTGGAACAATATCAGGAACGATGGATACATGTTCTATTGGGCATGGAGAGGTTACGGACCTATAACCACTGTTGTCTACTGTTGTTTTCTGCGAAAAATGGTTCCTGTGGGAAGGTTGGTTTAATTGCCTTAATGAGTTCTTAGGCAGAGCGAATGCCTGGTGTGCATTACAGGAAGCACGGTAGAGCAACACTACAAGGAGTGAAACTCCATGCTACAGTGGGGTGACTCCACGATGAGGTTCCTATATATGGGGTGCTGTCCAGGAATAGGATAAAGCCTCGGCTTTGTAGGCCAAGTCACAGCGGCGTAGTACCGTAAATAGGTAGTTAGCCTAATGCTATATGTTAAAAATAAAGAGGGGTGTAGTCAGCACTACAAAGATGAGGAGTTCCTCATGTTACAGTGGCACGACACCACGATGAGGTACCCGGTTAGGGATAAAGCCTCGGCCTTGCAAGCCATGTCGTTGCGGTGTAACACCGCAAGGGAGCCTAAGGCTTCATGCTGGGTAGTTTGGCACTACAAAGAGGCAGTTGCCTCATGCTACAGTAGTATGACACTACAATGTTTCCCACATATGGGGTGATTCCCAGGAAGGGGTAATACCTTGGCTTCGGGCCATGTCATAGTGGCGTAGCACCGTAAGGGGAGCGTAAAGCGTTCTATGCCATGTCTCTTTATAATGAACTCACCTATAGTGTATGGACAGAGATATCAGGCAGTCTCTTGAGGGTAAACTTGTAGACGCCCAAAAGTATACATTGAAACCAGGCTGGCACAGGGCCTTTAATGTGCATAGCCAGAAGCACATGTGACTATATTATGTGAGTGGGTACAACTTCAGCTATGGTGCAAAATTCAATGCTTAGTCCATTCTTGTATTATAATATGTTGTTTAACCCATGCAAGAAGATTCAAGTCATCGTGACATCTCTCCTAATGTATGATGGACAGTCACTATGGGGAATACTTGAACCCATATATATTGAGATATGTGGGGGATTGTTGTGGCATTTGTATTCTTGACATGTAGAGAACTTGTTCTCTATATGCTTAGTGAAGTTTTAGTCCCACATCGGAAATGCACCATGTGGTATCTCAATATATATAGGCTTCTATGTATTGTTGGGATGTGCACATGGGTGGTGACCCAAAGGTGGGAACCATATAGGTGATTTTATTAAGAGGTAAGAATAAGGCTCCATGGTAAGCTTCTAGCTTTTTGCTCTTGGAAAATTTATTTCCATGGGAGCTAAGCCCCATAGGGGCTTAGTGACTCGGACTCGGACTCGGACTCGGACATGGACTCGGGCTCGGGCTCAGGCTCAGGCTCAAGGGCTCATGAGGCGTAATGTGGCATTTTGTTGGCACACTTTGCACTTAGCACGTCAGCATCGTCGCTAGGCGCATAGTGCGCTTAAGTTGCGCTCGTTATGCGAGCCACTTGCACGGCCATGTTACACGAGCCCAATTACGCGACCCGTTACGCGAGCCCAGTTATGCGCGCCATGTAATACGGGCCTCGTTGCGCGAGCCCAGTTACACCGACCCAGTTATGCAGCCCAGTTACGCAGTCCAGTACGTGCAGTGTACGCTGCGTACACAGCGTGCGTAGAGTGCGCAGTGTGCGCAGCGTACGCAGTGTGCTAGTGTACGTAAAGTGCAAATCATGCTGGTTACGCGAGTGGCATAACTTGCGGCAGAACGTGTCTTTGCATGTTCAGAGCGGTTGCTCCATGTTCGGGATGGTTATTACCACGTCCCTAATATTGTGCTAACCGGGCAGTTATTGTAGGGGCCTATATAAGGTCTCCTCCTTCTCTCTCACAGTAAGGAACTAATACACAAGTAGTAGACAGAAAGTTTACAAGTGTTTAGAAGCTGTG
This sequence comes from Iris pallida, assembly GCA_029216955.1. NCBI lineage: Eukaryota > Viridiplantae > Streptophyta > Magnoliopsida > Asparagales > Iridaceae > Iris > Iris pallida. Next base: position 26,535,973 of record JANAVB010038018.1, read on the forward strand.
AGAGAGAAGAGATGTATTGTACCAGCGTTGAGTTTTGCACGTGAGTTCGTGTTCATCCGAGGAGTCAGAAGAGCAAGAGTGTTCCAAGTTCTCCGACGAACTTGCTGGTTCCTGGAAGCTATTCGTGTGGGGCGAATAAAGCTTTGAGCAACGGTGATCATTCACCCCAGCAGGAGTTTTTCCATCTTTCGTCTGTCACCTTCTTCGTTTATCAGAATTCTATTAGCGCACCTTCGGTGAAGTGTTCGCGTTGGTAGAAATCTGTGCACCTTCTGTGAAGTGTTGTATCACCTTCTTCGTTTATCAGAATTCTATTAGCGCACCTTCGGTGAAGTGTTCGCGTTGGTAGAAATCTGTGCACCTTCTGTGAAGTGTTGCATTAGTGGAATTTTTGTTACGTACCTTCTGTGAAGTGTTACGTAATAACGATTATTTTTATAATTGTTACGAATTCTCAGTTTTCCATAGAAAAATTGTGCCCCGGCAATAACAACTAGTGGACATTGATGGCTCTTCTTCTCTTTGAGTAAGTCTTCGTCAAGTTTAGCAATAATCTTGTCTTTTTCTTCAGATAATCGTGTAGACTCGTGTAGTTGCAACTTGACAGAAGAAAGCTCACCATTCTCACTAGGGTTTACATTATTTCTAACCTCAGCTAGTAATTCGGTAAGTCTTTCTATTTCACCTTTGTACTCTTTGGGGTACCTTTTTAGAGTTTTGTTACTTGCTAAGCAGCTTTCTGTGGTCATCTTAGAGGCCACTAAAGGCTTCACCTAATTGTTCAAAGATAAAATCATCATATGTATCAAACAGAGGGTTTGAGTTTACCTGATCATATGCCATTAAGCATACATTTGTAGCGTCATCCGATAGTTCATCTTCTGAATCGCTAGCTTCACTTTTATGCCAGATGCTGGTGTTGGCATATCTTCTAGAAGTAGATTTCTTCAAGTAACTCTTTTCATATTTATTGCCCTTCTTGGTTGATGATGATGATGTCGGACAGTACTTCTTGATGTATCCTTTCTTCTTGCAACAGTAACAGATTGGATCTTCTTCATTGTTGCTGTTCTTGCTATTGTGTTCCTTTGTTCGTCGGTTGAATCTCATGAACTTCATAAACTTCTTCACTAGGAGTGCTTGATCCTCATTGTCAGAATCATTATCGTTAGAATCTTCTTCGACAGTCCTTTGGTATTGAGCTTTGAGGGCGATTGATTTCTCCTTTGGTGTGGCGTCTTCAAAGTCTCGAAGTTCCATCTCGTGAGTGAGTAACTTTCCTACGAGCGTTTCAAAAGACATGGTAGTGATGTCATTTTCTTCAATAATTGTTGTAGCCTTTAGAATCCAGTTCTTTGTGAGAGCACGCAACAACTATCGAATCTTCTAATGATAATTGTATTCCTTGCCTAAGGAGGATGAATGATTTACAATATCCAGAAATCTTGTGAACATTTGCTTAGCGGATTCGTTTGGCTTCAACTTGAACACCTCATACTCTTGAGTAAGTCTACTGATCTTAGACTCCTTGACTTGCGTTGTGCTTTCATGTGTAACTTCGAGAAGTTTCCATACTTTATTGGATGTAGTTCATGTAGACACCCTGTTGAATTCTGTCCTGTCTAAAGCATAAATTAAAGTATTAATAGCACGTGCGTCAAGACTGGCCTCTTTCTTTTTAGAGTCAGTATACTTGTCATGTGCTTTTTCAACCAATTCTCTGTCAATAAGAACACGGGAAGGCTTTTTATAGACATTAACAACAATGGACCATAGGTCAAAATCTAAAGATTTCAAGAAAAAACTCATACGTGTTTTCCAGTAAGTATAGTTAGTTCCATCAAACAGTGGAGGTCTGTTTGTGGCTTGGCCTTCACTTGTGAATTTCACGACTTTCATATGTGATATAGTGATCTTATGTAACAACAGTTATATTAAAGAAAATAATAATGATGTTATCTCACTTTACCTGTATAACCCGTGTTGATACTAATTATAGGAATAAAACGTAAAGCGATATACTCTATAGGGGGTAAATAGAGTAGGCAATGAAATATTAGCTATTAAAAAATATTAGTAGCAAGGTCACATAAATATATCACATATATGAAAATAAAAAAAATAAAGAGCAGAGAGCAAACACAAATAAGACGATGTATACTGGTCTTCCTCTTGTGAGGACTAATCTAGTCAAGTGAACTCTAGCTCCCGGTTGAAATCCACTATGAAAAACTGTAAGTTTTCATACGAAGTCCTTGCAACTTCTACTGACGCAAGCTTTGATCAAAAGCACTCGACCAACTTCAATTATGAAGTATCTTACTTCTTGTCAAGCATCTTGATTACAATCACTCTGAACATCTAGACCGTACCGTACTGGCAAATTGACTAGAGGATTATAACAGACTTGGGATTTGAAAATGAAAGCTTTAGAAAGTTTTGGAAAATGTAGTAAGCTTAGAGAGAAGAGACGAGAAAGTGAATTGGTGTGTTGAAATGGTAGAAATTTTTCTCTATTTATAGGATTTCTAAAGGGAGAATTCGGGCATAATTCATACAGAATTCGAAAAGAATTCTATGAGAGGATCTCGGCATATAGCCATTGCATTCGTAACTGCGAGAAGACTGAGTTTAAAAAACAATGTCCTACTAGCCAAATTCGGGGCAAATTCATGGCGAATTCTGCTAGGTCAGAATTGGTGAATATGGGTTTTGAAACTCAGGTTTTGGGCTTTCGAATGTTCAAGCAGTTAGGGATTTTGGTTTTGGGCTTTTTTTTCAAAACAGATGGGTATTTTTGAAAATATTTTTGGGTAGCCTATTTTCCAGTACGACTCGATGTACATTGTATTTTCTAGACTCAATAAAATATGAAAAATACATTGAATAAATGAAAATAGAGACGCAATGATAAACACATCTCCAAGTTTTGAATGTAAGCAGTAGTAGTTCTAGCAGTTCGTCCAAGTAGCCCTTATATTGAGACATAGTTAGATCAAATATTAAAATCCACTTCGACCATGACCAATAGGCTAACAGAAAATTCCTTAAAAAATCCAAAGGCCCACACTCTTTAATCCTATCTCTTTTTTCTCATTCTCATTTTTTTTTCTTTTGTTTAAGGCCCAAGGCCCAACCCACTTATTTCTATTTCTTTTTCTCTCCTTTTCTATTCATCACAGCCTATGGGCTTGGCCTGGCCTCGGCCCACTGTCCAACTATTACTACTGTTGTTGTTTCTCTCTTTTCTTCTTTTATTCCTTTGGCCTTAAGGGCCCACGAATCTAGCCCATATCCAATACGCTGCTGTTTATATTCTTTTCTTTTTTGTTATTATTTTGGCCTAAAACCTAACAGCCCATACTTAACCATAAAATCCAAATCCATAATTCTTTTTTTTCTTTTATTTCTTTCTTAAGCCTAAAACCTAGCCCAAGCTAATGCCAGACCCAATACTCATATTAAAACCCTAACCCTAAACTTACTCTTTCTCTCTCTTCTTTACTTCTCACTCCCATCAGCCGACACTCCTTAAGAAAACCCTATCATCTAGAAGAAGAAGAAGAAGAAGAAGAAGAAGAGGAAGAAGAGGAAGAAGATGGCTTACAACTTACGGCAACATTGGCTCGGCGACTAGATCGACAAGATCTGGTCGATCGACGAAGCCGGTCGGCAGAGGAGACTCGAAGTGGGGTCCGATCTGTTTCATACGGCTACTAGGGCTCCGGTTTGGAGGCACAAAGCTTGGCTCGAGCGGAGGAGAGATGGCAGCTGTGGTGCTGCAGAGTGGCTCACCAGCGTAGAGATGGAGGTGGATGGTCGAGGCGGCATTCGACTAGGGCATCGAAGTAGTATTGTTCCAAGATCTGATAGATCTGGCAGAGTACGACAATGGCAATGGTGCGGTTAGAGATCACCGGAGGAGCACGGTGGAGGAAGGCCACGGAGATAGAACGGCTAGCATAGCAGCGAGATCGGCAGCTACAACGGTTCTCCTTTGACGATGCACTGGTCAGGACTCTAGTACACGAGGATACGACGCACGATACTCGAAGACACGACAAAAACGGACACGACAGTGGAGTCGATAGCTCGAGATGGAGCAGCACCTCGTGACGGTGACGACAAGGAATTAGGGTTGAGTCTAATATCTATAACGTGTCCTGTGAGGGTCAAAACACAGAAAAATGGGGTGGAATGTACTGTTGCGTGTCCATATTTGTCTGGACACGATAATGGGGGTAGTATTGGTGTGCCAGAATGTTGGACGTGAAATTTTATTGTAATAGCTAGAATGATAAAGAAAATATGATGGACACGCCGACATGGCATGACACAGACATGATGGATTTGTGGATGAGTTGGAATGATTAGCACTAACAATTATTAGGGGTATATATAGGCTTGGGTAGTGGTAGGGGCCTTCTCTCGGTAGTTAAAAGTTGGTTAGGAATTAGTTAGGGTGGTTAGAGGTGGTTACAAATGATGGAGGTTAGTTAGAGGTTTGTTACAAGTTGGTTAGAAAAGTAGTTAGAGGGAATGTTCTAGATTTTAATTAACCATGACTAATAATTAATCAATAATTAATTAATTCTAGTATCTTCCCACTCAACTGCTTTTCCCTAAATTATTAACCATGCCACTACTTCATAACTACCAAATAGGTCATGCCATCTCTAATTACTAAAATGCCATTAGTAAATATTCAAAGTAGAAAATATTGAAACTATAATTTATTTAAAATAATCTCCAACTAAAACTTAGAAAATAATAGAAAATTCAAAATAGGATTTTTTGGGAATGGTGGTTACAAATCTACACGCCTTAAAAAAATTCGTCATCGAAATTCAGATGGCACTACTAGGCATGACTGGAAATAATTGAATATAAAAATTCGAAATGACACGATATTGAGGAAAATAGGTTAGGCACGAAATAAAATTGTTAAGGTCAGTATAATCAAAAATTGTCTAAGCACGATTATGATTAAAATCAAAGTTTAGGCATTATCGAGATAGAACAAAAATAGTATAGTCATGGTCAAATTAGAGTCTAAGCATGATTAAGATATAAGTATAATCATTTAAGCATGATCAAATATATAACAAAAGTCATCTAAGCATGGTCGAAGTCAAAATCATTAGGCACGATCATGGATAGAATCGGAACACAATGGCCTAAGCTTGTAAAGTCATTTATGCACAATTAAACTATAGTCATGATCAAAATTTGGGTACAATCAAAGTATAGGCACGATCATGATTAGAAAGTATAGAGTCAAAATCCAATAATAGGTTTAAGAAAACCAGACAATAGTTGGAAATGCAGAAAGATATAACTATTTGGAATTTTGTTGAAATCTAGGCAATAGAGGAATAGTGATGAGAGTCACACAATGACAAGAATGTCCTAAGCTGTGATAGATCTTTCCTGTTCCACCGGCTCCTAATAGTACACTAGTCCTAAGCACCATTAGATGGACCTGCATGGGCCACTACTAAAAATTTGTTATGCCCCGCTCACACATGATCGGATGTGGATTGTTATCGCGTCCAGAGTACGCCACAGAATCAACGGTAGTAAGCTGTCTATACCTCAATAAACTCCAACACATCAAAATTGTATATGCTCAATCACGAAACTAAAGAAAGAAACATTATACTACCCACTCACGCAAGCGATCACCACAATCCACTAAGTCTTTTGTACACAATACACATATCGATCTCAACCCGGAGACAAATCCGATAGATCCTTGAAATAATATACAATATAAATTATACATCAATGATCTAAACTAATCTCTAATTCTAAATCCTTCAATATCCTTCAATATATATATATATATATATATATATATATATATATATATATTTTAATATATATATATATATATAAATATATATATATATTTTATTTTATATATATATATATATATATATATATATATATATATATAAGAAAATAACACAACAATATATACCACAACTAACTAGTATCCTACATAGCAACTTGTCGATAGTTTTTGGAACCAATATACATAGAAAATATAAATTTATATTCTAAAATAAATCTGAATAATTTGAGAAATAATAGGATTCAATATCAAAAATACATAACAAGGATTACATACTATATATATATATATATATATATATATATATATATATATATATATATATATATATATAGTCTCAATCTAGTCATAAACTAGCTAACTAGCACATAACCATAAAAGTAACCAAATCTCCCATACATGGCATTAAATTAGCACATCAAAATAATATTTTTATATCATAAAATATATCATAATATTTCTAAAAATACAAAAATAATTTTTGGACATATTTAAATATACTTATTTGAAGAAACACTAGCATTAAATCAACATATTCAACTATAACACAATTATGTCACATGTTGAACCAATTGGGATCAAATGACAAAAATTATAAAAAATTGATATTCTAGAAAAATAAAATTAATCAGACAAAAATATGAGTTTTTATCATAAATTACATGACAAAAATCATGAAATTGTTTTACGAAGTTTAGTGAACAAATAGTCGAGTTTCGGTGTCTTTTCGGTGTCCAAAAAACTAGCATCATGGAAACGATAGCACAAACACAAGAATAACTTACAAATCTGAATAATGGACAATAAATGGTGATAAATAAGAATGTTGGGATTATTACCAATGAGTTGTTTGATGTCGAAAAGGCTTCACAAGTAGTCAAAAACTCTCGTACTTCGAAATTGGTTCAACCTGAACCAATTTTAGTGCAACGGACGCCACAAACAAATTGAGTGGAACCATGTGAATAAGCAATTGAACATCAAAGTAGACACATAAGGCTAAATTTTAGTTTTGTTTTGAGGTCTAATGGATGAGAAAAAGTAGATGAAACCCATTAGAGAAGATGATCAACCTGGGTTCGGAATTTTTATTACGGTTGGAAATAACCTCCTTGTTCGGCCTTCAAACGACCAAATAAGTGGACGAGACTCCTCCGAGGCTTGATAGGGTTGAAGAGGAGTTTCTTGGGGTCATGTTGGTGGTGGTTGCATGACAAACAGAGGCCAGGAAGGGTACAATGGGGTGCCTGCCAAGTGGCTTGGTGCTCTCAACTAAAGCTAAATAGTGGCCAGATTTTTGGAGTTTAGGGAAAGGGCGGCTGCCGTGGGGTGGTTTTATGTATAATATTTGGGCCTCCTATATGTTAGGGTTTGTTGGACTTTTTTTGGATTGATTTGGTTGAGATTTGGTCCTCCAATCAACTAATTTGGTAATGGGTATCTCTAGGTTCCTAATTTGGAAATAGAAAATATTGAGCCAAAGTGCATTAAATTTATGCATGTGGACTTCCATTTAATTGATAAAAAATTAATCAATTATATGTCTAATTGGTTTTGGTAACCTAGTATGGGCTCCACTAAGTTGTTTGAGCTAGGGTTGGGTCCAAACAATTTACCGAATCAAATTCAAACCCAAAAATGCAATAAATGGATATTGTGTACCATTTGAAAATAAATAGCACATGAGAACTCAATTGTGTTAAACACCTTTGGCATGTGTGTAGTAGGCTGAAAATAGTTCAAAATTATATATTGGTCGAATGAGTTGGATCGATGTTGAGGCTCGAAATTAAATTGGAAAGTATGACGAGTTTTACGGTAGATAGCGAGTTGGCATAATTTGACCTGAAAGTTGTGCGACAAAAATAGAATACAAGGGAACATGTTTGAGTGTAACATGATATATCAAAATGAATACAAACTTTTCGAATTCAATACACATGAAGGACGTTTCTAGAGATTGACATTTCTTGTGCTCCAAAAGTCAAAGCTACGGAAAAGAGTATTTAATGATAAAAAATTATAGTAAAAAAATATCTATTAGTAAATATAATAAACAAAATAATAATACAAAATAACTCTAATAATCCAGGGGGCTTACAAGTTATTAGGGATAAACTATGTTGTGTAAACGACGTATGTTTTGTTGTTGTGGAGACGATGAATGTTAGTATCATGGTGAGGGAGGGGACATCTATTATCGTAGGGGATACTATTTATTTTTACAAACTTGTCGGTTCACGGTGACTCGGATGAGGGCTACTTAATGCCACGTTTATTTATTTTTCCACCAGATGCCATTAGTGACTCAGTCGAGCGCTAATGTGTCATTTATTTACTATTTGTTCGGAGAGCCCCTACGTAGAACGTTGTCCTCAAAAGTCCATGTGTCACATAGAATGGTTAGGTAACTTATTTTAGTTACTTTTATTTTTAGTACATCATTACATGCTATATGTATCTTGTTACGTCCCTCTAAGGACATGGTTATTTCTCGAGGTGTAGATGACCAGGACTTCCTGCAGAAGTATGGGCCAAGATCGGATTATTCTTACCGATGGCCTCTAATTCTTGCAGCTGATGACCTACTTAGTTACTTTATTTATTTCTTTGACGTTTGGTAATTGATTTGTCTCCACCTTTCTTTGACATTCGTACATTGATTTAGTTGAGTTATTGATTGAGATTTCTTTTATTTCCGTGGATAATATATAGTATGCCCATGATTACGATTAATTTGTTTATGATAAAACTACATTTACAGCTTGCTTATATATGTGGTATCTATATATTGGAGTAGCCAACGTATATATACGACTGGCATGCTTATATTTCATAGTCCTACGTATATTGGGATTAGGATGTTACATATTTTTGTGGTGACCCATACAGTTCAAAAAATATTATTTCGGTTACGTTACTGTATCGAACAAGCCTGCATATAGAATTAGGATTAGGATCTCAACCACATGCTTGATTATCTTCATTGATTTTCATTTTCGAACTCTCATTTGACTGTTTGATTTGCATACAATTTGATCATTTTCTAATGTAATCCTTATTGTTCGTGCCAAATAAAAAGAATTTTCATAATGGACGTATCCTTCCCTTGCTATCATATAAGGAAGACGGGGCAAAGACACCAGAATCTATAGCTACAGGTATAACCTTATTTAGAATTACTGTTGCATAGGTAGGATCAATATTATACCTAGAAATCTTTATACTCTAGTGCTATAGTTGCGGATAATGATTAGGAAATGATATTAGCAGTTAGGGGATTAATTATGATTGGATTTTTCCTTGTAGTAGATACCACTACCCATTAAACTTGTAGGGCCATAAGCATGGCTTAAGTAAATAGGCCTAAGTATAACCAAGAGGACCACCTTTAGCTGACCAGGTAGCACAATTTTGACATGTTGGACAGGAGCCGAATAGTCAGAGGCAAGGGTAACATTTACCATGGATATGATAAATACCTATCATAAAAGTAGGAGTATAACGAGTATTACCCTAGTTTTACTATTGTCTGTTGAGACACATATTGATAGTAGAGCCACACCTTCACTAGCCTAGTTATCACGTATCGCATAAATTGCCTCGTTATTGCCTATGAATATTATAAATTTAGTATTAGCATTGCATGAGTAGTACCTTCAACATCCCTAGTAGGCTTATAACCATAGACTAGTTAGATTAAGAACTTAGTTGTGACGAACCTTAGAATGTGTTACCCCCATTTATAACCCTTATATACCATAAGAAGGGGAAATCAATCTATTCCTTCGTTCGTGTGTCATCCTAGCAATACCCGCCGAGAGAATTCACTTGGGAGTATGAGTATGATGTACGCAATCGGTTTTCCCATCTGTTCGAAAAATAAATTATGGTACAATCTTCGAACTTGATTTTTTTGCATTGCATTTTGTTTTCTAATTTATCGTGCACTTTTATTCAAGAATCGAGGTGCAATATTGCGTTCTTGATTCTTTACCGTTCTCACTTTGTTATTTCATAGTTGCGCATTAGTTTTAGTTTGATGACGAAATTTTTGTAAGTTGGATAGACTGTAAACCCCTTATATTATATATTATATATATATATATATATATATATATTATATATATATATATATATATTTATATATATTTATAAATATATGATATATATATATATAAATAATTATATATATAAATAAATATATATATTTATATATATATAATATTATATATATATATCTAATTATTATTAATATAATATTATAATTATATATATATATTATATATATATAATAATAATTATATTAATATAATATATATATATATATATAAATAAAATAAAAATAAAATAAAAATATATATATAATAATTATATATATAGAATAATAATTATATATATAATATCTATATATATATATATCTATATATATATATATATATATATATATAGATATATATTAATAATTATGGTAATTAAAAGTTAAGTATATTTCGAGTTTTATTGTATAAAGTTTATTTTTATAATACATAAAATATATGTGCTAAATATTTTGTAAATGCAATATATGGAAATATTGCAATTATACCTTTGTAGAGTTTTTATTGAATTTTAGTTTATGTGGAGAAAAAAATATTACCCAAAAGTTAGCATTTTCTAGAATGTATTTATTGCAAAAAAATATTTTTGGTAAAGTTTTATTTTTTGTAGAAAATTTATTATTAGTTAGTTTCATAAATTCACATATATTTTCTCCACAACCAGCTAAACTATTTTTTAAATAAGATTTTGGATTTTGGCAAATATGCTTTAAAATTATTTGAGATTATTGAGTATTATTTTAAAATATGATAACAGACCATCCTCCAGCTACCACTCACCATTGCTTGGCCGCCATTACCTCTACACCACCTATTAACCCCAAACACCCACGACCACCACCGCTGTCACCATCAGCACACTACCACCACCACCACCACCACCATCCCGTCCAATGCCAATCCCAACAGTCATGGTACCGTCGCCATGTCATAGGACTGCTTCCCTGTGTTACTGGCTGGACCTGAGCGCATCTATTGCTCACTTCCTCCGATGGGGACACTGCCATCTTTTCCACCAATAGAACCCTAGCAAGATCTTGTCTCCGACTCAGTGACCATCCATCGCCGCATGCCTTTGACTTGAGCTCCTCAGACATCCCGCTCCTCCGAATCGCCTCCGTCATAGGCATCACCGAAGAGCCGGGCTCCGGTAAGGACCTGCCCTCGTGCTGAACCAAGCTCCGGTGAGCCAGCACCAGCCCACGCCTTCCATACTTCCTGCACTAGCGGTCGCCTTCGCGTCCCAGCGACGATTGACGATTGATCCACTACACTATATCGCCTGTGGAGACGAGCCCACGGTGAGCTCTCCGCCGCTCTCTCCTCCCTCGATTTGCACCTCTTTTTCTTCTTCAAATTTTTCTTCTTCCTCTATGTCTTTTTTTTTCTGTCCATTTTATTTTTTAATCCTTTCTCTACTCAGTCCTCTCTCACTCTCTCTTTTCATTAAATTATACTTTTATACGATTTATAGTATATATATACATATATATCGGGTTGTGGTGTACTAGTAACACCACCGTACAAGGGGGAGGGGGCGGGGTTCGAGTCCTGGAGGGCTCAGATTGCTTAGCCTCACGGGTTAAGGGTAGCTAGGTTAGTTAGGTTAGTAGGTAGAAAAAATACACACACACACACACACACACACACACACACACACACACACACACATATATATACATATATATATATATATATATATATATATATATATATATATATATATATATTTTGGATAATAAGAACTTTTTTGAAGTATCAGGCGCAAAATGCCGAAGCCTATACAAGAAAGCGCGACCCAGCGCGACCAGACAAAACAAAAAGAGAGAAATCGCGAAATGCGCACAAAAGTTGTTGGACGGCACGCCTAAATAAAAGGCCTACGCACGGCACGCGATGCCCTGATCATATCAGGGACTCCCAAAAACTATACGAGGTGTGAGAGCAATGCCTCTTTCTTTTGTAGATTTGTCGGATGACCTCTCTGTACAATTGAGGGGGTGTGAGCTGACGGCCCTCGTATCTGAACTTGTTCCTGTTCTTCCACAAGACCCAAATGGCAGCGGCATCGACGATCTGATGCCCATGGAAAGAGTTCCAGCTGGCCAGTAGATCGTTGATGCCCCCGGTCCTGGGGACAATCCTGAACTTGTTGTGTAGGATCGACCAAATATGAGTGGGTAGATCACCAGATAGAAGGACGTGGTCTACGGTTTCTGATTTGTGTTCCACGCAACAGTGACATCTGGAAGCAAGGCTAAAATCGAAGGTGTTGATGGCGTCGTCCGTAGGTAGTTTTCTGCCGTGCAGCACACCAGATTAGAATGGACCATTTTGTTGGAATACATGTTTGCCAAAACTTGGCGTAAGGTGAGGTGGTTTCGTGGAAACCTCTGGCGATGGCTCTGGCGTAAGCTAGGGTGAAGAGTCCCCCCGGTATAGCTGACCATCTGAGCTTGTCCTGAGCGTCATTGATCTTCAGTTTAGAGGCTCTCATGCAAGACATAGCCTCAGGACCAAGCCAGACTCTGACTCTCTTCCAATTCCACCCTGAATTATCCTCTTCCCATAATTCACGGATCTCGCACAACGGCAGAGTTAGTTCGTTTGGCATGATGATGTCATCCTCCAGCCAGTGCTCCTTACACGCCTGCGAGCTACCACTCCCCAATTGCAAACGCAACAGCAGTTCAGCCAGGTTACGACCACGAATGATGCACCTCCACGCTACGGACGATCTGTTGTTGGCAGACGCCTCAGTCAAATGACAGAATCTGGAATATCTAGCCCTCATGAACCTGGTCCAAATCGAGCTTTCTGTACGAATTTTCTACCATAATTTCATGGAGTATGCGTCCACAATGTGGGCGAGTCTGCAAAAGCCCAGACCTCCCTCATCAGTAGGTTTAGCCATGGTGTCCCAACTGGCCTAGTGGTGCTTGTCCTTGCCCTCGATGTGACCCCAAAAGAAATTGGCGAGAAGGGATTCAAGAGAGAGGAGGACTTTTGTCGGAGGCGAGCATACGGCTAGGGTGTAGAGGGGAATGGAGGAGACGACGTACTTTATAAGGACCATCTTCCCCACCGGGGAAAGGGTTGTATTGTGCCAACCCGCAATTTTCTTGCGAATCTTGCCAACCATGTGGTCGTAGATGCCATAGTTCGCTTTACCGTACACCAACGGGCAGCCTAAGTAAAGAAAAGGCGGGTATGCTATGGTAAAGGAGGTCAAGTTGGACAACACATCCGAGTGGGTTCTATCTGCTTTGTGATGTGTGTAAATCATGCTCTTGTTGTTGTTAACTCTTTGTTCGGAGCATCTTGAGTAATCGGCAAGCGTCCTTTGAACCACCTTAATCGAGCCGATGTCGCCCGTGGAGAAAATGAGGATGTCGTCCGCATACGCAAGGTGAGTTATTAGGAGGCACCCAGTCGTCGTATGAAAGTGGTGGAATCCAGGAGACCTGGGCATCCTTTTGAGGTTTTTGCTGAGCGCTTCGGCCGTAATGATGAAAATGGTAGATGAAAGGGGGTCTCCCTGTCTGACCCCGCGAGTAGCTCTAAAGAAATCTTTCGCTTGCCCGTTGATGACCGTGGAGAACCAGGAGTTGTTGATGGATCTGAATAATATGTCGATCGAATGCTCGAAGAAGCCGAAGGCTCTGAACACCCAGATTATGAATTGCCAATCGAGACGGTCGTATGCTTTCTCCATGTCCAGCTTGATGGCGATATTTCCCCCCTAGGCGTGAACTTCATACAAGTGATCATTTCTTGGGCGAGGAGAATGTTATCGGAGATGTTGTGCCCTTTGACGAAACTGCATTGCTCTTCGAAGATGATCTTGAGGAGGAGATCGGACATCCTGCTAGCGATGATCTTAGATATAATTTTATTGGTGAAAGTACAGAGGCTGATTGGTCTAAAGTCTTTAAAGGTCTCCGGGTTGTCTTTCTTGGGAATGAGGATGATATTGGCTCGAGAGATGGATTTCAGATATCTAGCTCCTTGGATAAACGCCGTGGTGGCCTCCAAAAGGTCGACCTGGATGATGTCCCAGCACGTTCTGAAGAAAACTCCGTTGAACCCGTCAGGTCCCGGAGCACATTGTGCATTAATGGACCACACTGCATTTTTAACCTCTTCGGCAGATGGGAGCGCAGTAAGAAGTTTGTTATCCCTGTCGTTAATCATGGAGGGGATCTCGGATAGTAATCCTTCATCTTTGACCACTGCTTCTTTCGCGAACATGTTGGAGAAGTAATTCGCAGCAGCGGCTTAGATGTTCTCCTGTTCTTCCAGCAGGTTGTCGTTCCCATCGTTGATACGATGTATTCTAAGAGAGCTTCTATGGCCCTTGACGCACGTGTGAAAGAAACCAGAGTTCTGATCCCCATTCGTGTCCTAGGTTAGTCTGGCCTTTTGTTTCTAGAATTCTGTTTCAACCTTGATCCTGGATTTAAGAATGGCCTTGGCGAGATTAAGAGAGGTACGGGCCTCAGGGGATCCAACGATGGCGAATGCAATCTCCGTATGGGTCACGTCGTCTTTGGCATGTTTAATGGCTTGGAAGATGTCCCCGAAAGCATTATTGCTCTAGGCCGTATGGGCTTTTCTGGTAGCTTTGAGTTTCGTGGATATCCTGACCAGTGGGTCCGGATCGGTCACGGAGCTCCAAGCCTCGGCAACGGTGTGAATGAATTGGGGATGGTGGCGCCAGAAGTTAAAGAAACGAAAGGCTTTTTTGATGCGCGTTGTTATCAATCTCCAAGAGAAGAGGGGAGTGGTCAGATTCGGTGGAGTTCAGGGGTGAAAGATTGGTGATCAGCCCCAAATCCGACCAGCAGTCATTGATCATCGCACGGTCAAGGCGGGAGTATTGAAGCCGATCGCCTTCCTGCATGTTGCACCAGGTGAACGTGTTGCCGAGGAAGGGGACGGAGGATAGGTTCGCTTTAAAGGCAAAGTTGTTGAAGTCGTCCATGGCCGATTGGGGGGGAGCACGGCCTCCAGATCTCTCCTTTCTGCAAGACACAGTGTTAAAGTCACCGATGCAGAGCCACGGGAGGACGTTATGAGGAAGAGCGGACCTCGACAGATCCTCCCAAAGTAATCTAAGCTCCGGAATATCGCAGCTACCGTGGATCGCTGAGAGGATGACGCGGGACTTGAGGGCCGGGTGCTCAATCCAACAGGAAAGAGCCTGAGACGTGTCCTGAACGATACCGAAATGGAAGTCATCGGCGAAGAAGATCCAGATGTCGTGACACCCAAAAATTGCGGCTGGAAATCCCAACTTGAGTTGAATTTCTTTAATTCTTATGTGGGGTATTTTGGGTTCAATAACGACAAGTAAATCAATCCGATTAGATTTCTTGAGGCTGAGGATTCGATTCAGCGTCGATTTATTCCTTAGACCGCTAACGTTACATGCTAATATGTTAGGCATTGAGGGCGATGGTGGGGGTGTTGTGTAGCTTTGCTGCAGATCTCGTGGTCATCACTGTTTGCTATTTCTGCTTTTGTTTCTTGTTTTTCTTCTTCTTCTTCTTCTTATGCGGATTATTCTTGGGGCTGTCGTAGGTCGTTTCCTGAGCCCTATCAGAGCCCGTATAAGAACTGTCGACAGCCGCTAGGGAGATGTCAGAGTCTTCTAATTCTGCCAGAGCGCATAGAGGATTGTCACGATCTAGAAAGCCTGCTTCTTTGGCTTGCCAAAACCTTCCTGTAGGAGGGTAGCAATGATCGGGTGAAGCGTCGCTCTTATAGGTCGGGTGAGACCGCTTGGATCGGCACTGGGGGACGAAACGCCGAGGGATGTCTGTTCCGCTTCTGCACCGGGAGTGGAGAGGTGGTGACCGACCGAATACTGCACCCCGGGGGGCACCTGGCCGCAGAGGGAGTGGAGGGGTGTTGAGGGATGGTGACCGACCGAATGCTCCATCCCGGGGGATGAAGCGCAGGAGATTGGGGTGGTTGGGGGTATCTCGAGGGGTACGATGGCGAATCCAATAGAGGGGGAGGGTGGAGGACTGTGGGGGCAGCCAGTTAGTGTCATGGTGCTTCCTGCATTGGAACAGATAGAGGGTGACTCGAGGGTGCTATCAGGAGGGTCATTGTCGAGAGTTTTGAAGGAGTTATGGAGGATGATTGCGAGCGGTTGGGGTATCATTGGCTTAGTAGGGGGATTGGGGTGTAGGGCAGTCGGGGGGATGCGGGAGGGGGATGACGTACGCTGTTCATGCGGCTTCCGGGATCCGGACTTCTTGAGTTCGGGGTGAGCACGGAAGCAGTGCTGCAGAGAATGGCCGCTCATCTGACAGTATTGGCAGAAGATTATGTTGTTGTCGTACACCAGCGCTTGGCTGTGTGTCTGGTCTCCGAGTTCTATCTCAATCAGTTTTGGGGGTTTATTGGATAGATCTAGCTCTACGCATATCTTTGCGTAGTTACATTTGGAAAGGTTACGCGTTTCTTCGACGATAGCCACCAGGGACCCGAATGAGCTGGCGATCCGTTTGAGGGCTGCAGCGGGGAAACACACCAGTGGAAGATTGGGCAGGGTGATCCAAGAGGTAATGACGGTCGAATCCACTTTGGGGTTGAAATTCGGGGACCATTTGACAATTTTAGCGATCTGTGTGTCTATTTTGATCGGCCCCTTCGACCAAACTTTGTTGTAATCTTGGTCGGAGGTTAGGTGTAGAAAAATGTGTTTGGGATCGAGAGGAGCTATCCGGTAAGAAGCCGATAGGGCCCAACCGGTGATTGCTTCCCTGATAATTGGGATTTTCGGGCATCCGGATCCGAACTTAAGGACGAAGGTCCTGATTAAGGGGGAGGATAGCGATCGGATCAATGTATTTGAGAAAGGGACCTGGATGGGGTATCCGTTCGCAGGTGGCACCAGAGTGACGTCCGGCAGCTCCACTTCCGCGACCGGTGGGGTAGCGTGCTTACCGTGATCTGGCCTAAGAGTATCAGCGAAAGATGGGATGCTATCAGGGGCTTCGGAAGGCAAGGAGGCCAGCGCGGGAGGGGGGGGGTGGGCCGTCCGCTACCCGAGATGGGGATACCCGCAGAAGCAGGGGCAAGACTGGCGAAAGTCCCGACCCCAGCGTCCCGAGAGGCCACGGGTGCAGCAAGACCAACACCGGACATGGGGAGGGTAAGGGTAGCGTCAGCCCTCGCAGGCGGCAGGGAGGTGAGGGCAACGGCAGGGGTCTGGGGGGGGGATGCTCCCGGGTGGCCGGGAAGACACCGTAGGGAGACATCAGAATGTGGTGGCCCGGAGCGGGGGTGACCGCACAGGTAACCGCCTGGGGAAACGAGGCTCGCACCAAGGAGGTACCCGAGCAGGTGACAGCCTGTGTGGGGAAGAAGTCCGCGCAGGCGACAGCCTGGGGAACCGGGACCTGACCCAGCAAAGGGGGCCCAAGTGAAACGCGCTAGGCCTGCAAAGGGAAAGCGGCGACGTAACACTGGGGGCCGCAGGGCCCGCGGGAAGCAAGTCCGCGTAAAGCCCATCACAGCTCCGCGTAGAGTGGACGTCAGGTGGGCCTGGAACAAAGGGAGGACCAACGCGACCCTTATACGTGAACAATTTTGATCCAATCCGCATATAGCCAATCCGCGTAGAGATTTGGGCATCAAGGCTCGCGTAGAGCGGTGGACCCAAGGTCCCGGGCGCGTAGAGCGGAAGACACGAAGTACCGGGGGCGGTGGATTCAGTGCTCGGCACTCGAGACATAAGACTATCGAGGTAGCAGCAGCTCACGGGGCCCAACGTCCGAAGGGACGTTTGGAACGGCTCCACGCACCCCACCGGGGGGGGAAGCCGAGGCAGGGCCAGCCAATATCACGGAAGTCGAGGTAGGGAAAATCGGAGTCGGCCGGCGGACGTCGGGTGGGGGGAGGTGGCCATCGAAGCGGAGGTGCGCACCCGGTGAGCAACAGTCCAGGCGAGGTCGGCACAGTATGGCGAGGGGATGGGGCCTACCAGAGCTTCTCAGCAAGCTTGGGAGAGGACCGTCCGACCAGGACGAGCTTCTCCTGCGTCGATTCCAGGGATGGGCTAGAAGGAGGAGGAGGGGGAAGCGAAGACGTGGGAGGTGGTGGTGGCCGGGAAGAACTGTCCTCCTCCGCCGCCTACTGCAGCCTAGTCGACCTTCGCCACAACTGAGGAAGATGCTGCCGTCGTTACCGAGTGATCGACAGCCGAAGCCGAGGAAGAGGAATGCGGTTCAAGTCCCGACGCAGAGGCTGCAATCCGCGGCGAGGAGGAAACTTCAGCAGGAGGAGCACTTGGGTCGAAGAGGGAGAGCGCCCGACGATGGGGAGCAAGGGGGACCGGGGGGAACGCCGTGCTACGGAGGGCAGTTTGGCCGTCCATGCTGGCAGATGTTGGGGGGGGTCCAAGAATGGATGAAAGGAAGGACCGAGGGGGCCGGCGCCAGAGACCGAGGTTGAGGGGGGGCGGTGGGACGCTCGAGGACGCTTGCTCGTCCGTCGACTGCGGTAAAGGGAGGGGGAGCCGAGACTGGGAGGGCGGAGCGGGTGTGGGGTGGGATGGGAGGTCCTGAGGATCTCAGACCCCGAGCACGCCCGGGGGGGGGGCGACTTGGACGAGGAAGGTTGAGGGCGAGATGGCATCAGAGAGGAAAGGGAGAGGGGGCGGGAGGTCAGCCGGCGTATGCCAGAGAGGGGATTCCATGGGCGGGGACAAGGAGGGGGAAAGAGCTCTCGGACATGATGGCTTTATATATATATATATATATATATATATATATATATATATATATATATATATATAGCTTTATATATATATATATATATATATATATATATATATATATATATATATAAAGCTATCATGTCTATATATATATATATATTGTAATATTAACTACGATTATCATTATTATTCATATCATTTGTGTTATTTTAGGAATTTATAAAATTATTAGATATTAATTATTTTTTTAAGAATTATACTTGTGACAAAAATAATATACTGGGCTTTGGCCCTATATCGACTTCAAATTTGGATTTACCTAAAATATTATTGTAGTATTTTTTTATCTATTTAAATATATTTTTTGACTAACAAATTATATACAAATAGGGGGTTTTAGCCCAAAAATAATTTTCTAGGTCTTCAGATAGTTGTCTAAAATTATTTTGACTAATAAAATATTGTTTCCAAATTTATAAATAATTTCTAAAGTAATTATATGTATTAATTTACGCAAATTTGTTTTAGATTATCCATTCTGATTGTGACTAATCAAATATTCCTGTATCCTTGCGAATATGGATTTCTTAATATCAAGCCTAGTAATTTGGACATTTTTGGACGTTGTCAGATCGTCTCACCCCACTAGGCAAGTATACCTGGCTATAATTACTGTTTATTTTAGTATATTTATTTATTTTATTTATTTATTTATTTATTTTAAACTAATAAAACTCGCGTTCGAGTCATACTTGGGTGCAAATGCTGTGTTAGTTATGTTTTTTTGTTACTTCTTATTCAATGCACATTGACCTAGAGTTAAGAGACCGCCATATGTTTGTGAAGCATTCATTGGCATTGATACATGTGTGCCACGAGTTACGAGTCGCATATAGATTTCGAGCTTGTGTATCGACTGGCCATCGGTGCATATAGGCCGTACAATAGGTTATAACTGCTAATAGATATGAATGTTAGAAGACTTAGCAGTTATTAGGGATACACTGTGTTGTGGAGACGACACATGTTTGTGTGTTATGGAGATGACGTATCTTAGTATCACGGGAAGGGAGGGGTCAGCTATTAGTGTAGGGACTACTATTTATTTTATTACACCTATCGACCGATAGTGACTCAGATGAGTGCTAATTAATACCACCTTTATTTACTTTTTTCATTAGATGCCATTAGGACTCAGTCAAACACTAATATGTTGTGCATTAACTATTTGTTCGGAGAGCCCCTGCGTTGAACATTGTCTTCAAAAGTGCATGTTTCACATATAATGGTTGCGTGACCTATTTTAGTTATATTTTATATTCAGTATGTCATTGCATGTTATATGTATCTTGTTACGTCCCTCTTAAGACCTGGTGATCTTAAGGTGTAGTTGATCACGACTTTCTTCAGAAGTACGGGCCAAAATCAGATTCTTCTTTCCGATGACCTCTGATTCTTCTAGTTGATGAACTACTTAGTTACTTTGTTTATTTCTTTGACGCTTGGTAGTAGATTTGTCTCCACCTAGCTATTATTTTCTTTGACATTCATGCATTGATTAAGTTATGTTATTTTATTGAGATTTCTTTTATTTATGTAGATGAGATATAGTGTGCCCACAATTACGATTAACCTATTTGTGATAAAACTACATTTACAACTTACATATGTATACGTGGTATCTATACATTGGATTAGCCTACGTATATATACGGCTGGTATGTTTATGTTTCCTAGTCCTAAGTATATTGGGTCTGGGGCGTTACTGTGAGACTCATCTCACAGTATCAGTATTTATATACGGATACGTATTTTGTAGTATATTTCATATTTTCTTAGTTTTCAGAATGCTTTAATTTTTTTCCAACTTATAGATTTTCTCCTTGGCCGGCATACCGCCAGTATTCTGGTGTATACCGATGGCATACCGTCCGGACAGATTTTTCCACATTTTAGGTATTTTCGATTTCAGATATTTTCATGAATAGTATTTTCGATATTTTCGTGAATAGTGTTTTAGATATTTTGATGAATAGTTTTTAGATATTTTCGTGAATAGTGTAGATGCACCCTTTTATACAATGGACACTTGGTTTTCTTTGGATGGCTAGGATTGACTTAGATCTTCACATGGGTCACCATCCGATGGTCATCATTAATTCCCCCTTCTATTTATACACTTTCACTTTCTTTCTCCTCTCTCTTTTCATTCTCTTCACTCTCTCTTCATTTTTTCTTCTCTTCTCTCCTCCTTGGAGCCTGCTAAGAGCTTGGCCATGAGGCCTTGGGTGTGGTGTCTAACCCCCTAGGAGGAGGAGTAGAAGATTAGGCTTGGTTACTAGAGAACCTAGGCAAGTACATCTTGCCAAATTCTTGAACCATGTTATTTTGTTGTTATTTTTGTTTTTCTTGGAGTTAAATGCTTAGAATTGTCCTAAATTCATTTTGTTAAATATGTTTTTTTTATGATTCTCATCTATATGCATGTTTTTAAAATTGGTTTAAACTAGATTTTGATTTTATGTTAAAAATCCAATATCGACTTAGTAGAAAACTTGGTATCGAGAGTGATACTAGGGTTACCATCATGGATCTTGGTCACATATGCATATATGAGGCCCTCACCTAGTTTGTATACCATGGATTTTGAGTTTGGTGGATATCGGAACCCGTTTCGATATCCCGAGAACCTCTTTTTGATGTATTTTAAGGTATTAATCTATCAAATGTTTTGATTTGTGAAAACTAACACTTCCATGTTGTATAGAATTCAATTCTATGCGATTTTGACTTTTGAAAATCCGAATTTCGATTTAAAATGAAGTTTTTATGGCCAAAACAAGTTTTGGCAAAATCTGGGATTTTGTTGCTATCTAGATAATCGGAATTCCGAAGTATACCGATGGTATACAGATTTTCTGTCCATAAACTTTCTGTCTTTGGCCGAAATATTGCCGATATACCACAGTATACCGCCGGTATACCGAATTTGGCTGATTTGGGCTATTTTTTATTACTTTTTTTGCCCGTTTATGTCCGTTTTTTGATATTTTCTTCGAGTGTAATGAACTCCTAACATGATTAGATAACCTTGTATTGTTAGAGAATGATTGTACACCCTATATACACTTGACACTCACATGTTCAATTATTATTCTATGACAAATACTTACTTTTTATTAATTCCTTCTCAAATGCCATGATATGTCTTTCCTTTCGATTCTTTCTTATATGCTATGATAGTTGTTGCCATGTCTTCTTCGCTTACTAGATAGTGGTCCGTCATGGCACACTTTTCTTACATGTCTTCTTTGTTTACTAGATAGTGGCCCGTCATGGCGCACTCATGATACATGTCCTTCTTTGCTTACTAGATAGTGGCCCGTCGTGATGCACTCATGATACATGTCCTTCTTTGCTTACTAGATAGTGGTCCGCCGTGGCACACTCATGATATATGTCCTTCTTTACTTACATGATAGTGTTCTGTCATGGCGCACTCCGTATTTCTTTATAGTGGCTTGTCGTAGCGCACTCCTAGCTTCCAGTTTATTATATTTTCTTGTTGTCGCTTGTTATTATAGAAGCATAGAAAATATAGGGTTCATGCAGATCACAACTGACCGCATGAGTACTTTGGGCCAAATTGGTCCGCATAAAGAAGAGACATAAGACAGACTCGACATGCCCCCTACGGCCCATCTTCACTATCTCGGATTATATGCAACCAAACTGATTTGAGCCACAGAAGAAAGAGTTGCTTATGCGGCCAAGGCGATCAGCCCTTCTGATGAAGCTGACAAACTCTGTCAAAACTGACAAAACTGACAGCTCTGACACTCTGAAAAAGAAGAAGAAGATAAGACGTGATCAGACAAAATATCATGTCACCAGTCTGGACATAGTCATGCAGCCAGAAGGACTGCGACCCGAGTCGCATGAACCTTATGCGGCTCAATCTATGCGCTGCATGCGGCAAGGGTGACTGCAATCTGAGCCGCATGAGCTTTATGCGACCCAGAATATAGAATCTATGCGGCTCAAAAGTCCCCAAGCTACAAGCGGACTAAGGGAGACTGCGACTTAAGCCGCATGAGTCTTATGCGGCCCAGCATGGCCGAATACTAAAAGACCTATTTGGCTCAAAATGACTCAAGCAGACTGATCCTATCCTGCGATAGGACACGTGGCAGGCTGACCAAGTCTCAACCACCCAGATTTGTTGCAACAAAATCTCAACAAGTCACCAGTTGGCGGCCAAAGAGCGGGCCTTTGTGTGCTGTTGTAGCCATGTGGTCTCGTGGCCATCTATGCGGCTCAAGATATCTATCACTTCAAATAGCAGGGTACTACACCCATGCAAAAGGCTGGCAACCTACGAAGGACAATTTCTTCAAGAGCAAGGATCGTGTCTTATAGTCCAAGTTGTAAGGCAGAGTTGCTACACTTTCCCGAGCCTCTATCGTCACCCCCCAGAATCAAAAACTAAACAATTGTACATAGATTGTTTCCTAGGATTTCTTTCTAGCCTTCTTTTGTACAAGCGAGTTTGCAATCAAATTCAATTCCTCTGTAATTCTTGTTCTTGATATTTAATGGCAAACACAATGGTGACTCTGCTGGGGACATCCTTCTCCGCTGATGAGAAGTTGGTGACGCAATCTGACGTGTCCAAGCTCGGCTATACACAGCAAATGCTCGTGGTTCATTTTGACCAACGAGTATTAGAAGAAATGCTCTCCGAAGGGAGCGCCAGCCCGTCACAGAAGCGAGCCAATCCAAAAAGAACCCACGGGACGTCAAAGCGCAAAACTGTTGCCCCCGACCAGGTTCTCGAAGAAGCTCCTTCTGCGGCCCAAGACAGTGATCAAAGTTCTTCTACGGCCTTGCTTCTGACCGCGGAGAACCCCACTGTCCCCAAATCCAGCAAAGAAAAATACTACGATGCTGAATTTTTGGGGACACAATGGAAATACATCCGGACAAGGAAGAGGCTGCATAAGAAAGATGAGCAGTCTGCATATGCGGCAGCCAACTCTGGCCGCAGACGGATGGCCCATGCGGCAGTCAACTCTGGCCGCAGGCAGATGGCCCATACGACTGTCAATTATGGCCTCAGGCAGATGGCCCATGCGGAAGCCAACTCTAGGCGCAGGCAGATGGCCCATGCGGCAGCCAACTCTAGGCGCAGACAGATGGCCCATGCGGGAGCCAACTCTGGCCGCAGGCAGATGGCCAATGCGGCAGCCAATCCTGGCCACAGACAGGGTATCTCATGCGGCCCTGTCAGAAGCTCTGTGTTCGACCGTCTCTCATGTGGGCCAGACTCCATGCGGCCCATTGAGAATATGGAATATTCCAATCTGGACTCTTCTTACTATGCAATTTCAGATGCTAAATCGAAGAAGTCTAGGCCAGTGCGGGCCCAACAAGCTCAATCAACTGTCCAAGTTGCTGACCATCAGCGGGCACCATTAACTGTTATACGGGCTCCTAATGGAAAGTTGTACAGAACCACCCGCGTCCAGTCCCCCAGGGCTAACGGACAGTATGGGTCTCAAAGTCTCCCTTCAACTATCGAGAGCGAGTGCTTTTACTATCCTCGGATCAGGGAGCAAACATGATACATACGCACCCGTTTGCTCGGGATACCCCAGTCCACAAATTGGATGCAAAGGTAGATCAGTCTGCTATTGACTTGAGATAGGTGATTACTCATAAATGCAAGGAGAAAGAAGCAACCTTAGCATGTGATGAGCCCTTTTCGGGATGTCGTTGCACCCAGGTCATCATCAACTGCTGCTGCGACAAGTCAGCAGCACCTGAAGATCGATAGTCCATTTTTCAACGACTGCACCAGCCATCACCTGTCCGACAACAACTTGAGAAACAGGTGCAAATCCTAGGAGACGAGGAATTTCCTTTCGCCTCCTGTAATTCAACTAGAAAGGTCTTTTCGGCAAGGGAGGAAAGAAGAAAGGCTCTTCTAGTCCAGCAATCTCAGCCAGCACTGCAAGGAAACTCTCGTCGGGAAGATTGCCACCGACAACCACATAGGGTGTCTACCTAGGCACTCGATCCAGAAAGAAGCTCCAAACTCCTGGGGGTGCATCCTCGACCTCCCTGGGGGTAGATGAAGTCAGGGGTAGCAGTCCCCTCAATGTATGCGACAACCCGGTGTTCCAAGAGCATACGCAGGAGGTAGCGATCCACTGAAATTATGCAACAAACATGGACATCCCTGAGGGTGACCGCCTTCGCCAAGACAACGCGGCTTCCTGCACAGTGGTAGCACCCCTTCCGAGTCCGAGAAAGAGGACATTTCGACGTTCCCCGACGATTTCTCTGTGCGAGAATACGACACGGAGAGCACATCTTCTACGGTCCCTTCCACGTCTGCCCACGTGCGGACGGTCTTTATGGCCGATGATGACTATGAAGGACCTACTGATCAGCAACGTCTAGAAGTACTTGAAGCCTTGCTCCAGTCCCTGGTCAAGTCAGTAGACGAAATCAAAGCTGCCTTGCCGACTCAACCGGTAAGGACGCCTGGACAAACATGCTTAGGACCCGCAGTCAATGCAGACTCCGACACGACCGCTCCTCCTTTGGGTAAAAATCCTCTAGGAGCATCCACTCCTTTAGCTGCAGACGAAGCCAGGAAGGCAAGAAGGAAAGTCCAGGAGCTTCAAGCAATGTTCAATGCCCGAGACTCCTCCCGGGACCTCAGAATACGGCAACCATATCCCGTTGCTTGGATAGATGTTCCTTTTCTGCCACGGTACAAACCGTTTCATATCGATTCGTATGACAGAAAGACCTCCACTAGTCGATACATGACATATTTTGAGGTCACAACAGACCACTTGTCGCATAGCGATGCCATCCTCACGCGATTATTCATCGAAGCATTGGAGGGGATCGCGTTCGACTAGTACCGCAACCTTCCGGACAACTGCATCCATTCTTTTGAAGGCTTCAAGCACATGTTCCTAGAGAGATTCTACGAAGTGGGGCACGATGTGACAATGTCGTCTCTCATAGACGTCACTCAGGGGGAGAGGGAGCTAATAAGAAACTATATCGAGCGGTTTTGCCAAACCGTAATGAGATTGCCCCAAGGCAATTCCGAAAGCTCCTTGATTAAAATCTACCAGAAGAAGTTGCTCCCCGCAATCAGCCTTTGGATGGGCGAAGATCAGTTTAGGAATTGGACAACCTTCACCATAAGTGCCACCAATGCGGAGGCAAAGTTAAAGAAGGCTCGCTAGCTGGGATTACACATCCCGGATTGAGAAGACAAAGGCAAACGTCACGATACCACCCCTAATAACAACAACACTGGCGGCACCTCCAATAACCGGGACAATAAAGGCAAACAGGCTATGGTCGCTGGTACGACCAAGAATCCTGAACAAAAGCAGACAGAAGCTCAGTGGCCCAAGGTGAATTACTTATTTGAAGATAGTCATGTCAAGCCTATCTTTGACATGCTCTTGTAAGGGAACAGGATCCAACTCCCTCCACCAAGGTGCGAGCCTCGAGCGACGGAGATGGAGGACCCAAAATATTGCCACTTCTACCACTATGTTCATCATTCCACTCATGACTGCTTTCAACTAAAGCAGTACATCCAGAGTCTTATCGACGCCAAAGCTCTGTCCCTAGATTTTGAAGAGGTTACTGTGGCAGAAAACATGGTATCAATCCAGTTCAGTGACTTCCCCCTACAAATACCCAAGATGGGGTAATACCGGTCCCCCGGGCAATGATAGAGGTTACTAATCTTTCCCCCGTCCTGGACTAGACGACTGGCTTGGTACCTCTCACCACGTCACGAGGAGAGGCCATGTGGGTGCACCCAGACTTAGTGCCCGAAGTTATCCAGGCGGTGTCATCTCCAACCAACAAGAAGAAGGGCAGGAAGTCCAAATCCAGCCATATAATTTCAACCGAAGCTGAGGAGGCGACGACCATTGTTACCCGGTCTGGGGTACAAGTCCAGCCCACTCCGGGTAGTTCAGTCGAAGACCCTCAGCCAGCAACGCCGGTTGTAATTGATATTTCGGGGCCATCTCAGGCCCCACCAGCGGACAGGTCCAAACCGAAAGAAACCCGCTTCGACATGCCGCTCCGCAAGGATGCACCTCAGGGATTAGAGAGACCTTAAAACTTTGACATATTTGCACAACTGGCTAATATGCCTGCAAAGTTATCGTTATACGAGCTCCTAAGGCTCTACAAGGATATTCGTGTCGTATTGAGCGAAGCACTCTAGAATGCCGACGCCTACTTAGCCCAGGTCAAACCTACAGGGGAAGACTCGTCAGCAGATCTCCAAGGCAGCAATTATGCACACGTAATGACCAATATCATATTCACCCCACAGGACATGCTGATCAAGACCAACTTGCATGATTGCCCCTTGTACTATAGTGGATACATAGGCAACATCAAGGTGGATCGGATGCACATCGATCCTGGCTCGTCGATAAGCATCATTCTAAAAATCTTACTTCAAGTCCTCGGCATCCCTATGCACCGGCTAGCGGCGACCAACACTGCCATTAGCGGTTTCAACTCGGGAAGGAGCTACCCTTTAGGAAAGATCCGATTGAAATGTCAGATCGGCGAACTGAAGACGGAGGTTACCTGCTACGTCATAGATGCAGATACGTCCTACAATATCCTCTTGGGGCGTCCGTAGATACATGACTATATGATCGTGCCATCCACACTCCACCAGTGCTTCACGTATATCAGTAAACACGGCTTCGTGAAGACTGAATTCGCCGACATCGATCCCTTCAAAGGGGTTGAGTCTTATTATTCTTCGGAGGCTTGTCTATATAAAGAATCCAAGAAGAACATAACTGACGAACTGGAGGCCATCACAGGGCCAGAGGAACCCTTGAGAATTTATCTTCCGGCCCGTAAACCGGGCAAAGCCGCTCCCCTTGTCGCAACTTTACATAAAGAGGTGCCCGGTTCTTCCGCCTTAGCTGCACAGTCGGAACCGATCGTCATCCGACTCCCAAGGTCCAGCCAGGAGCCAAAACCTGTCATAGGGCCGATGGTGATCTGATTGCCAAAATCCAATCAAAGGCGACCGAAAGATATAAGGCCCTCTGTGGAGCCGATGGTGATCCAATTGTCAAGATCCAGTCAAAAGCGATCGGGAGACACGAAGTCCTCTACCGAGCCGATGGTTATCCGTCTTCCCAAGATGAGCCAGCAACCAAGTGTTGATCCGAGACCCTCATGCAAGCCAATGCGACAAGCAGAACCCTTGGTGGTCAAGTTGCCCAAGACAGTGTCCCAACCTCCGGTCACGTAGGGGGTAGCTGAAGAGGAGGCATAACTCGCGAAGCATCTTGTTGCAAAGGTGGATAGTCCCTCTCCTGATGATGTAATCCATGTCGACAAAATTTCTTATTTCATCAATAAGAGGCTGTCGTTGAACTACCCTGAGTGTAATAAACTTAATCTGATGTATAATGTGGGGTACGGTCGGGACATTAACCTGCACACATAGGTGACAACCGTCCATACCGCAAACCGACTTACTACCATTAGAGGTGCCCACTTCCTAGTCCCAGGTAGAAGAAAAGGGGATCACACGATCATCTTTGGCCGAAAAGAAGGTCCTCAACCCTTCATGCCTCAAGAGTTTGATCTCGAACCCGATATTGGAAGATTAACTCTCTACCTGTATAGTCCTCACGCCAAGTACTTCATGTAAAATCAGGGGTACGACATGGAGGCTGCCCCAAGTCTGAATTACGGCAACGGTCGACGATCGCCTCTGCAGCTGTCAACCCCGTCTAGGAAACCACGGGATTATTATGGCAAGTCCAAATGCGGCCTCGGTTATATTACACTAGCAACAACGCCCGAGAGCTCCGATGATGAATGCGAGTGGCATTCTCACTCATCCGAATCACCTATATACGATTCCAATGACAGCATTAGAGATATATTCAGTCAGACATTATCTGTCGATATGGCATCCGCTGACATTGAAGAGGAAGATGAAGACTTATTCGAACCTCTTGAATTGGAGCCATGGGCCCAACAAATTGATGCACAATAGGAGAAGTGCTTTGAGCTATGTGACCCTCCTACTGAAGATAAAGTCATGCAAGTTGACCTCGGTGATGAATCCTCTCCAAAGCCAATCTTCATCAGTAAAAGCCTGACGGACGATGAGCATGAGTCGTTGTTGCAACTCGTCAGAGAGTATATCGACATTTTTGCTTGGATCTATAAAGACATGCCGGGGCTAAACCCCGAGATCGCACTTCATAAGCTCAACATTCATTCACGCAAAACCAGTTAAACAATGGCAACAGCGATTCCGTCCAGACATCATGAACGCCATTGAAGTAGAAGTAAATAAGCTTATAGCTAGCGGTTTTATCCGCAAGGAGAAGCACCCAGACTGGATAGCTAATATAGTACTAGTTGTCAAGAAGAACATAAAGATCTGAATCTGCCTCGACTTTCGCAATCTGAATGCGGCATGTCCTAAGGATGAATTCCCTCTTCCCATCATCGACATAATGATCGATAATACGTGTGGCTTCGAGCGCATGTCCTTTGTGGATGGCTTTTTAGGATACAATCAAATCAAAATGTCTCCTGATGATGAGAAGCATACGTCATTTTGAATACTGATCGGTGTGTATTGTTACACAGTCATGCCCTTCGGCCTGAAGAACGCCGGTGCCATATATCAACGAGCTATGAGCGTCATCTTCAGAGATCACTTGTGCAAGACAGTGGAGTATTACTTTGACGACATCGTCGTCAAAAGCCGCTCTAAGGATGATAACTTACACGATTTGAAGACAGTGTTCGACTTTATGTGAACGCACAATCTGAAGATGGATCCCACCAAGTCCTTCCAGGGTGTGTCCAGCGAGAAGTTCTTGGGCTTTGTTATTACTTTTCGGGGCATTCACATAGACCCCGATAAGACAAAGGTAATCCTGGAGATGAGTTCACCGAGGAACCTCCGTGAACTCTGCGGCCTTCAGGAAAGACTAGCCTGTATTAGGAGGTTCATATCTAACCTCTCAGGGCGATTTCAACCCTTCACATAACTCATGAAGAAAGACGCCTCTTTCATATGGAATGAAGAATGTCAACGCATCTTTGATGACATTAAGGAATACCTGTCAAATCCATAGATTCTGGAAGCCCCGTTTGTCGGAAAGCCTTTTTTTTTCTATGTACGGGCGATGGAACACTCCTTCGGTACCTTGTTAGCACAGAACAATGATGCGGGGCACGAACAAGCCATCTATTATCTCATCCGAATGATGGTGGGGTTGGAGCATAGGTACACCGTCGTGGAGAAGGAATGCCTTGCCTTGGTGTTTGCCATTCAGAAAACACGATACTATGTGTCAGGGTAGACCATCCATGTTGTCTTGCGAGTTAATCCCCTCAGGGTTCTCATGACCAAGCCAAACGCACTCAGTTCTCGTTTAGCCACTTTGGCGATACCGTTATCCCCCTACGACATGGTCTTCATTCCGCAGAAGGCTGTCAAAGGTCAAGCCTTGGCCGACTTTCTTGTAGCCCATCTAGGCTCAGAAATGGCCAAAATCTATGAATAAATCCCAGACGAAGTTGTTAACTCAAACATGACTTCACATGATGACGTTTGGCGAATGTTCTTTGACGGTGCTTCAAGAACAGGGCTTCAAGGTGATATCGTCGCTGGAGTTGGGGTAGTATTAATTTCTTCCTCTGGATTGGTAGTCAATCGGGCATATTCTCTCACAGAACCTTGTTTAAACAATGTAGCTGAATATAACGCTCTGGTCATCGGACTCCGACTCGCAAAAGAGGTAGGGGTCAAATACCTAAAAGCGTATGGCAACTCACAGCTGATTGTTAATCAGATCCGAGGCTCATATGAGGTTCGTAACGAGGACCTGATTCCTTATCATCAGACAGCAATTGCCATCATTGCAACCTTGGAGGGGTTCTTTATAGAGCATGTTCCTAGGCTCCAGAATATTGAACCGATGCCCTAGTAGGCCTCGCCGCTTCTTTGGCGGTTCTAAATTATGCTCATCATCTAGTCGACTTGATAGGCCATGAGTTGGTCTGTCCCAAAAATAATGTCCAACTGGATATGAGTTACTCCGCCCAGATAACCAATGACGTGCAAGACTGAAGACTCTCGTTTATCGATTTTACGGTATACGGAATCCTGCCTGAGAATATGAAAGAAGTAACTTCAATCAGAAGGCGTTCTCTCAGATTATTTTATGACACAGAAATAAAAATTTATATCGACGATCTTACGACGGGCTGCTGTTAAGATGTCTGTCAAATACAGAAGCCAAAGAAGCCTTATGCGAGGCTCATGATGGCGTTTGTGGGGCTCACCAACCTGGACCGAAGTTGTAGGACCGTCTCCGACGGATGGGCTATTACTGGCCTATGATGGTAGCAGTCGTAGTCGACTATGTAAAGAAGTATAAGGCTTGTCAGATCCACGTAGATTTTATACATCTGCCATCCGAATTCTTGCACCCAACGATGGCCTCTTGGCCATTTGAAGCATGGGGAATGAACATCACTGGCCCAATCACCCCCATCGTCGTCCAAAGGGCATCGGTTTATACTTGCAATCACCGACTACTTCTCCAAGTGGGCGGAAGCTGTTCCGCTGGCAGAGGTAAAGACATCAAACGTGATCAGTTTCATAAAACATCACATCATTTACCATTTTGGACTGCCACGGAGGATCATTCATGACAATGGTCCACAGTTCGTAAGCCATGCCTTCTATCGATTCTGTGATAAGAATCGGATTCAGAATGTTGCTTCAATAGCATACAACCCATCAGCTAATGGTCTGGCCAAAGCCTTTAACAAGACCACCATCAGCTAATGTGTCTTCAAACAAACGTGACTGGAATAAAAAGTTGGGCTAATGCTTATGGGCGTACCGCACTACGAGTCAGACGGCTACAGGAAATACACCGTTCTCTCTGGTGTACGGGAGCGTGGTAGTTCTCCCATTGGAGACTCAGATCACCTCACTTCGTGTGGCCCTTACTTATCGGTTGACATCAGACGATAACTACCGCCGACGGCTACAAGAATTGAAAGATTTAGACGAGAAGCGCTTGCAAGCTCAACAAAGCATCGAGCTCTATCAAGCACGCATCTCTCGGGACTTCAATAAGAAAGTCAAGCAGAGGACATTCCAAATAGGCGATATCGTCTTGGCCGTCCGCAGACCGATGGTCATGACTCACAAAACCGCCGACAAATTCCAGCCCAAGTGGGAGGGTCCATTCATCATCGAGACCGTATTCTCCAACGGCATATATCGACTCGCGAAGTAGAACGGAGACTTGCTCATGATGCCCATAAACGACAAATTCTTGAAGAAATACTATGTCTAAGGACATGTTGGTAATTCCTTAAATCACCAAATCTTCCAGGCCATCGAGTTATGTACACGAAGTACCTCTGAACTCATACTCTATTTACTCCGAGTAGATTCACATCACATCTCCCTGAGTGCGAGTCATGTATGTCGATACCTCTGAACTTCCACTCTATTGCTTTATCACACAGGAGTCTTCCCAGCTTATCGTTATCCCTGAGAAAACTTCCTGGTCCTGATTATCGTGTATCACGTCCGTATTACCTCTGATACCGATAGTCTTCTGACTTAACACCTGTACCCAACCCGAGATAAAAGACATGGTGTTAAGACCACAAAACCTATCACGTCCATATTACCTATGTTGGGTTTTGTCTCAAAATCTATTACTCCACCACCAGTGCGAAGAAGAGTAATAGGTCCACCATAGATTATTCATGATTATCGTGTGTCACGTCCATATTACCTCTGATACCGATAGTCTCCAGACTTAACACATGTACCCAACCCGGGATAAAGACATGGTGTTAAGACCAAAAAACCTATCACGTCCATATTACCTCTGTTGGGTTTTGTTTCAAAATCTATTACTCGTACCACCAGTGCGCAAAAGGGTAATAGATCCACATAAGTTATCCTAATCTATTACTCGTACCATCAGTGCAAAAAAAGGGTAATAGGTCCACAAAAT
The DNA here is from genome assembly GCA_029216955.1 of Iris pallida. Classification (NCBI taxonomy): domain Eukaryota; kingdom Viridiplantae; phylum Streptophyta; class Magnoliopsida; order Asparagales; family Iridaceae; genus Iris; species Iris pallida. The sequence goes on from JANAVB010038018.1 coordinate 26,568,772, forward strand.
ATCATTTAAATCTATTGCTCGCATCTCCAGATGCACAAAAGGGCAATAGGTCCAAAAAAAGTCCCCCAGTGGGATGTCCTTTATCAAAACACAAATGATGTATTAGGCCCTCTAGTACAAGCACCACGAATACCACAAGCAAAAAATAGAGTGAATGTATTATGTTTATTCAAAATTAGTTGCATTTATAGGATTATATCTCAAAAAAATTAGGAGGAGGGAAAGCTGAAGAAAAGTCTACTACTCATCAGCAACGCATAGTTTGGTGAGAATGCCTTCCAGCTGTGCAGTTGAGCGCTCGATTCTCAGTTTGGCTTGGCATTCAGCTTCCTGGGTTAGCTTTTCAGCATCCTGAAGATGTGCATGAGCTTGACAATTGTCCTCTAACTTCTTCAGTGCACCCTCTAGAGCGGCAGAGGCTCGTGTGACCTCATCAGTCTTCTTATAGATCTTCTCTCTCTCTTGACGAGTGGCTTGGAGCTCAGTCTCCAGAGATGTTAGCTTGGCCTGCAGCTGGAGGAGCTGCTCGTTAGTTTCGGTCATAGCACGAACGGTGGTCTCCTCACGAGTCAAGCAAATCTCTTCCTCTCGGCTCAGCTTGTCATATTTAAGAGACAACTTATGGAGGTCCTTCTCCAAGGTGGGCTTGGTCGTCTCCTATACAGCCTTCACTTTTTTCACGGCTGTTATGAGAAAAGCACGCTCCTGTTCCACTGCAGCAAACACATCGACTTGCCGTAGTTTTTGCAGCTGGATTAGGCACTGATCAGCCTCTACCAGCTTATGCTCCAGAAAAATGGCCGTCCCTTCTCCACCCAGAAGCGTCTTCAGTTGGTCAATATGGCCTTGGGCGTAATGACAGGCCATGACAAATAAAGTTCCCCTCCTTGAAGTAGCTTCAACCACCTATTTTAAATGACGGTAGAAGCTCTCGACTATATCCCTTGACGATTTGTCTAGATGCTCCAAAGAGGATGGCGTCGAAGGAATATCAGCCAAGGGAGATGAAGGCGTGTAAGAAGAAGGCATAGCAGAGCTTGATGAGACGGTTAAAAAGGAAATAAATTTCGAGCGATGAGACTCCCGCACAGCAGCAATCTCTTCCTCCGCAGTCCGAAGGAGCTGAAGACTAGACAGAGCGGAGAGTTCAGTCTCCGGGGAAGAGACAGCTTCAACCGACCCTGCATCCACCGATGCTGGTACAGGAACCACCGCCCCTACCATCAGCACTTCTGGTATAAGCGGCTCTGAACTCGGCTCAGCGGGGAGTTTCTCGATTTGAAGGAGAGGAGGTACACTTCTTCTTTTTGGTAAGAGATCCGCCCCGACGTCTTCCACTATCTCCTCCTCCGCGGCTATGTCCACCAATGGTAATGAAGGAGCACCGGTTATAGATCCAAAACAACCGACAATCAGCTTGACTCGAAGGATATGGAGAAAGAGCGAATGAACCTTCTTGTTGGTAAGAATATGACATAGCTTACCAGGAGAGGGCGGTGGAGACCGTGGCTCATTCTGGATAGTCATAATTCCTTCCATTGCCCCAATATCTTCATCAACAGCAGTATCCGAACCACCTGCATCCACCACTCCAGCCTCGGTTGACCCGAAAGGAGATGTAGCTGGCTCGGTAGCGACCAACTGAGACCCCGCAGCCTCGAGATCTGGTTCTGTAAGGCTTGCACCTTCTTCGACCAGGGTGCCCATAGTTGAAGGAATCTCGGAAGCAGCATCGGGCTCCGGAGGGTTTATGTCTTCGAAAGCCTGCACAAAGGAAAAAGAGGGAAACAATAAGGCAAAGTCCCAAAAGTAACATAGTGGTCGGTCGAAATGAAATTTACCTCTGGGATGGTTTCGGCGTCATTGCCCTCTTCTGCGATGTCAGACCCTCGATTCCTAAAGGCAACCTATTTCTGGGAATGAGGCCTGTCAACAACGGAGAGTCCACGCTTACTTCGCTTACGCAGAGGACTCGGCGCAGAAGAATGCAAGCGCATCACCGAAGTACTTGCCGGGAGTGATAGATCGTTGTACTCATCCTCCTCTTCCGTATCAGTAGAATCGGAGTCAGACAATTCAACTACCTTCGCTTCCCTTCCAGGTTCCTTTTTTTGGGCTCCTCGTATTTTTCCGCCAACTTAGTACCGGTTATGAAACTAGTACTTACATCGAAGTCGTGGAGAGGCCCATTCACGGAGACATGGTGGAGGGCCGCCATGTACGAGATACGCACTAAGCCCCCGATATTAGGTAGAGAAAAGCTGGTTTGGGTACGGACGACACTGTAGTAATGCCAGGCCCGGACGCCATCCAGGACGCCTCCCTTATAACCCAAGCAGGGAATCGGGTTGTCCAAAAACAACTGGCAGTACCCAAATTGCCGCGAGTATTGGCTGGATAAGTAAGGTTCCAAGAAGACAACATTACGGTTACGGTACACCAGATGTGCAGTACGGATATTCTGCAACCAGCGGAACATCTTCTCGGATAGGATTTGGGGCGCGACACCACTATCAAGATAAAGATGCCTTATTTCCTCATCGGTGAAATACGGGACCGACACAAAAAAGAGTAGCTTTCCACCCGAGCGAGCGCAACATGGCAGTCGAGCATGGTTGAACAGGTCCAAGGCATATCATGGTACTGATAGATGAACGTATCGTTGGCCGTCGCATTCCCCTCAGGGCCAGGTCGCATCAGAGAGGGACAGTGCATTAGCAGCCACCCCATCAGGTAGTTGTAGGGCAACTCGATTCGGTTGAAATCCTTCGTAACATCACAAGCTATGGTTCTGGCCATAAAGATACGAAGGCCCCGATGGATGCTGCACACTATAGCTGGGAGTAGAGCTAGCCTGCCTTTGAAGACTAATTTGACAGCAGAGAGCATCAGGTTGTGGCTGATTCTCTCAATAGAACCAGAACCCCCTAAGACCACACAGATCCTCAGCCATATCATCAGGAACCCAACCAAGATGGCCTTATCAGACAAGAGTTGGGTATCTTGATAGAAGTAGCTGAATGTGTCGAATTAGCCTCCGAATCTATCACCAGAAGCTTTGGTCCTCTTGGCGCTTTGCACTTAAGCATCCACCCATGCTTGAGTTTGAGGGCTCCGAGGGACAACCCGACCCGAGGCCCCAAGGTCGAACAGGTAACTGATCCAAGCCTTGGTATGGGGAAGGGTCCCCTCATAGCTTTTATCCTTTTTCTTTGATATTTACTGACAAGTGCTATGATGACATAACACTTCCCGATAAACGGCAAGTAACCTGGGGAACCGTTGCTCTAAATCCTCAAACTCCTCATCCGTGGGAGTATTCTCCTCATAAGCTTCGTCTCCCCAGGCCAACTTGGAGACGTCGTGCATTTCATGGAGAGCAAGCCCCATCTCCCCAGCAGGTGTAAAAAAGGTCCCCGTATGACGGTTGTACATCTCGAGGAGTGATATGAACAGCCTTGTGTTCATAGGAAGACCGTAGCAGGTGTCCCGTATGGCATAGTAGAGGCCGAGCTGCTGCAAAGTATCCTCATACCTCGACAGAATCCAAAGTGTCAAGTTGACCCACGGAGGGGAACGATACATCCAATTCGGCAGCGACAGTCTACCTGTGGGATATGATCCTTTGCGAGCAAGCTGGTTCAGGAATGTATCGACTTTAGAAAATTGGTTATTAGGCCTCAGCTCATTTATAAAACTACCGGGGGCTAGTCCGACGACAGAACAACTGACTGACTCCCTGGTCGTAACCACCGACCGCACTCGTCTATTATAATGGATATTGCCTACGAAGACTGCCTGCTGGTCCTAAGTTATGGGATCCATCATTTGCCTCTCGATAGGCACCATGTCAAAACTTGACAGAAAGAAATGGTATTCCATCTGAGGAAGGTGAATCGCTATCCCATTGGAAATAAAATCCCAGCTCTCAGATAGCTCCAGTATGCGGGGCTTCGAGACAGCTATAACATCTCCGAATAAGAATGTGGGCTTCAGATAAGTGTGTCCCAGTTTCTCGGAATTCATCATGCTGAGTAAATAAAAGAATAATTGGTTTCTGATCTCCCTTAACCTGTCTTCAGGTTAACTTCGGGTAATTTGAGACGACACACGTTCGACTATCTGGTCAAATCTCACACCCAACGCAGATTGGGCATATCCTATCAAAAGTTCCCCCGATGGAGCTGTGGGCAAGGTCGCTACAAAGGACAAAGAAGAAATGTAGTTAGAAGAAAACAAAGTTTATTCTTCAGCTATGTGGCCTCGCCAAACAGAACCTATGCGGTCTAGTTATGAGGGATGTGCATGCGGCTTAAAAACATGAGACGCATACGACTCAATCGTACAGTTATGTTAGACAGCACTTATGTGGCTCAATCATGAGGCATTTATGTGGTCCAAGTTATAGAGTGCTCATGCGGCTTAGTCATGAGGCACTTATGTGGCCCAGTCACGAGGCACCCATGCGGGTCAATAACGCTTATACGGCTCAGCCCATGTGGCCCTATCATACAGAACATATGCGGTCCATTGAGATAGGGCATGCATCGATCATGCCTAAAGCACAGAAGCGATACATGACAGGCATGCACATAAAATATGCGATATGGCCATTCAAAAATTAAGTCATTGTCTTCCCACCGTCCTTACCCTTAATAAGGGGTTGCACGTCGGGATGAATGGAAGGAGAGTCTGCAGCTCTCGACGGAGAGACGAGTCCCTTCCCTTTGGCCGCAGCACCAGTCGACTTGGATGCTTTTGGAGCCATAGCTAATTGGCACAGAAAGGATGACAGGGACAATAAAGATGAATGAGAAGAAGGTGAAGGAGAAAAATTTCTCTCTCCGAATGACCCATATTTATAAAGTTTTCGAAAGAGCATCGTTTCGATTCTCGAGTTCATTAAAGATAATGATGACGTTTGGGGATTTTATCCTTAGTAACCATCAACTTTACCTCAAAAACAGAACCCAAATCCAAAACCAAATCAAGGCGTTAAATGCAGCAGTGACAACTGGCAGTCTGGACAAGATCTTCCTGTGGCTCAAGATCGCCCTACGGCTCAAGATCGCCCTGCGACTCAAGATCTTCCTGCGGCTTAAAATGTCTCTGCGGCTAAAGGTCTCTCTTGACTCGAAGACTCCCTGCGGCTTGACCTCTCTCCATGCTTCTTATTCAAAGTATTCCAAATTTGCAATTTGAAAACTTTGAAGGGGGTCTTGTAGAAGCATGAAAAATATGGGGTTCATACGGATGACAACTGACCGCATGAGTACTTTAGGCTAAATTGGTCCGCATAAAGAAGAGCCGTATGATAGACTCGACATGCCCCCTGCGGCCCATCTTCACTATCTCAGATTATATATTAAAAAACAACCAGACTGATTTGAGCCACAGAAGGAAGAGTTGCTTATGCGGCCAAGGCGATCGGCTATTTTGATAAAGCTGACAAACTCTGTCAAAACTGACAAAACTAACTGTCACGACCCGTATCCGCTTTTTGGACGCGATTCGTAAGCAAGCCAGGTATGTATCGAGCGGACTCCAGCCTGACTCGAGTACGTATAAGCTGTCCAGAGTAGGGTATCATGTCTAATCTAAACTATATCTCAATCCACATGAATCATATAAACAAGAATGAACAAGTATGGGTCATGGTCTGCAGCCCATTAGCATATTGTCCGATTAGACTCTAAGAATGATATGAGTCTACAAATAAGCAGAGTATATCATGGTACTGAATATAAAGCACGAGAGGAATATAAAGAAATATCACAAGCAAATACCTGTATCATGCATCGCAATCCTCTACCATTCCGCTCTGCTAACTAACTCCGTACCATCGCTAAACCTGAAGTGATCATCAGGTCCTCAGAGGACTAGCAAGATACATAATATACAAGCCAACATGTAACAGTATAAATATACAAAGAAGTAAGGGACAATTAAGGATATCCAACGAGATAGAATAAACTAAGACACAAGATCTAAACACAAGGATCCTAAGACACTGGCATGCCATACTATATGTCAAAGCTATAGACTGCAGTCAAGGCAAGTACTCATAATCTATAGTGTCTCAATTATAGTCAAGGCAAGTACTCGCAACCAAGACGGTAGCCAATCCTAGTATAAAATCCTATAGACCGTAGTCAAGGTAAGTACTCACAATCTATAGAATGTCAAAGTCAAGTCCTACTCAAGTCATGTCAAATTAAGTGAAGTTATAATTAAGTCGAGGGAATCATGGTGTAGGACTAGACGACTCTATCAAGAAATACATATGAAACTAAGACAGTGTAACAGATAGAAATATCATAACAGAAAGGAACAAGAATGTGCAGACAACTAGAAACATGTAAAGTAGAACTATAACAGGATGAGTGTACTAGACATGGAATAAAGCAATCACGAATGTAAGGAAAAGAACCACAGCGAGATGATGAACATGCATATGAATTATACTATAAAAGTTGGCAAGGTATACTTGCCTGGAGGTTGCACGGAGAACCAACAATGTATCGCCAATCACAAGTCAAAAAGTCCAAGTCATCACACTATCTCCGAAAGCTGAAATAAACGTTACCAACATTCTCAAAATAGTCAAATTAGCTAGGATTGCCTGTCCTTAAGTCCAATTCTGGACACAGGGGCAAAACGGTAATTTTGGGCAAAAATGGTGTCCGCCGTTGGACCCGCTTTGCACCGAAAAATGTGCCAGAGTCAACGGTCTCTAAAGTTGTCAAACTATATGTCAATAGGTCCGATTTTCCAATACGAACTCAACCGTATGTCCAAAGTTGGATTTCGACGGACCATGCACAAAATTGCCCGTTGAATCGGATCGTGGGGCCCGTAAAACGACGATCCGATCAACTGTCACAGAATTGGACCAAACTTGACACAGAATTGGACCAAACTTGGACCAAAATTGAATCGGATAGGACCAAAAAAATGATACGATCCTGTTGGAGTAAGTTTTGTCACGATCTGACGAGCGTGCACAAAGTAATTGGAAATTTTGCACAGAGGTCGATACGATAAATTTCGACGGATACGCATCAAATTCGTCGCGCACACGCGATCAATTTGAATTTCGTTAAAGCTCATACGTCCACGAAGCCGTTACGCACCTTTCGATGCTTACAGTGCGTGACCACCTCGCCCGGATTGGCAGGACACACGTCGTGTCGGAGCGTTTCTTTAAAAACTTCCAGTTTTGAAAACTAATTTTTCTTAAAGTTTGCAAATGTTTTACTAGTAATCTAACAAACAAAATTGTAAACTATCAATGGTGTTTCCTACTCATATAGGTTGTTTGTGAATCTGTTCAAACGGATTTTCAAGGCTGTTATTGGTTTGGCTAATAATCGCCTTCCAAACCAGCCTCAAAACTGTTATAAACAGAGCATATCAACGTTGATTTCGTCGATCTTGGGCTCAATTTTTCTGTCAAAACTAACCTAGTTCAACCCAAACTAATTAACAGGGATTGATGAGGGTCATGTGGGTTATAAGTAGAAATTCATGGTTCGGGAAATGATCGAGAGAGAAGAGAGAAAATTATCTACAAACTTGGCCCTGTGCAGTGCAACAGTTGTTGTTGTTGCTACTGATCGCTGCTCTATTTGCAGTGGCTGCAGCCGCTCTCCGACGACGCACGTCCGTCGGGACGGCCGTCCAAGGTGGCGCGCCATCTCCTTCATGGTCGGGTGGTCGCTCAATGCTATCGGGGTTTAGGGTTTACCAGCGGTTTCGTGTGTGCGTGCGCTATATATATTACACAGGGGAAATTGAAGGGAGGCTTGGGTGAGTTCAGAGCATGGGGGAAGAGTTTGTATGGCTGTGTTACTGGGCTTGGTCCTGGCTGAGGGGCTCATGGGCAGGCCGGTTCTTGGCTGGGCTGCTTGGGGAATAGGTTTTGATCCTGTGGCTTTTGCGTAATGTTGCTGGCTTGAGAAAGAGTTTAGGGTCGGGTGTGGGGGTCTTTGGAGTGAGCTGACCTGGTTTAGTTGGGTTAGAATTATTCCTTTGCATTATTCTTATATATAATTAATTTACATATAAATACTTATATATATACATATATGTATATACATACAAATATATTTATATATATACACAAACACACATATTTCTATATACATTTATATATACATGCATATTTACACCCATATATATATATATATATATATATATATAAAATATATATATATATATATATATATATATATATATATATATATATATATCTAAAACTATTTATATATCTATACATATATACGTATATTTATATATGTACATATACATATATACGAGTATTTATATATATACACATACATGTATACATTCAAATATAAGGAATAAAATATTCTAAATACACTTTATAATAGAAATACCATGTACTTAAATCTATATACCAAAAATTCACATAAATCAAATACAATGATATTTTATATATATAAAAGCCTAATTTGCCCTATACCATAAATACGCTACTATACATATATACAAGTATATATAGAACCTAGATAATTCCTATAAAGTCCAACATATTTTTTAAGGACAATTATTTACTATATCATCAACAAAACATTATTTAATATTAAGAACTTATAATATATATAAATACCACCACCTTTGTGAAATCGGCTATCGTGTCACTAAATTAGAATAGTGATACGACATACGTCTATATGGACGCCTTTGGTCTCACTACGAGCCTACACGGGATTGGGTTGGGTTCGGGTCAGTTTGGTGCGACCGAGTCTTCTAAAATCAATAATCTAAATATTAAATAATTAAAACGTCTTTAGAGGTTAAGTCGCAACTTGGCCTGATTTTCCTAGTTAGGACATCACTATGGCTCGACCTTCCCTACCAGGGCTAATACACTAGTCAAAGAACGTCACTGCACTATACGTGCCATGATTCCTAGTCGCCTTGTACTCCAAAACTCCACCTTGGCTAAAGTCATCTACCGAAATAATAAACTAAATAATTTATAAAATCTAATAATCACCATTTAAATCAAATAAAAAAAATATTTTAGGATTTTCGGGAAGGGGAGCTACACTAACAGCTCTGACCCTTTGACAAAAAAGAAAAAAATAAGACGTGATCAGACAAAATGTCATGTCACTAGTCTGGACATAGTCATGCGGCTAGAAGGACTGCGACCCGAGTCGCATGAACCTTATGCGGCTCAATCTATGCGCTGCATGCGGCCAAGGGTGACTGCAATCTGAGCCGCATGAGCTTTATGCGACCAAATCTAGGCGGCTCAAAAGTCTTTAAGCTACATGCGGACTAAGAAAGACTGCGACTTAAGCCGCATGATTCTTATGCGGCCCAGCATGGCCGAATACTAAAAGACCTATGCGGCTCAAAATGACTCAAGCAGACTGATCCTATCCTGCGATAGGACACATAGCAGGCTGATCAAGTCTCAACCACCTAGATTTGCTGCAACAAAATCCCAACAAGTCACCAGCTGGCGGCCAAAGAGCGGGTCTTTATGTGCTGTTGTAGCCACGTGGTCACGTGGCCATCTATGCGGCTCAAGATATCTATCACTTTAAATAGCAGGGTACCATACCCATGCAAAAGGCTGACAAGCTACGAAGGGCAATTTCTTCAAGAGCAAGGATCGTGTCAGATAGTCCGAGTAAGGCAGAGTTGCTACAATCTATCGTCACCCCCCAGAATCAAAAACTAAACAATTATTCTTAGATTGTTTCCTAGGATTTATTTCTAGGCTTTTTCTTGTACAAGCGAGTTTGTAATCAAGTTCAATTCCTCTGTAATTCTTGTTCTTGATATTTAATGGCAAACAGTTATGGTGCACATTCTTGCTTTTTGTCCAGTCTCGCATGTCAAACAACTAGCTTGATTACCTAGATCATTGGAGACTTTTTCAGTTACATGTTGCTTCTTTGGTCTTGGTCTTATATATATATATATGGGATTTGGATCTATCTATCATAATGAGCACTGTTCCAGCACACCGTCGAGTGGGGCACTTCTCTAGGATACATGTATCTTACTACAGTGTGTCTGCTATAGTTGTTTTTCTTTTGGCGTAGATCATTCAGGTAGCAGCAGGCAGGTAACTGGAATTGGATTTCTCAAAAGTGCATATGTTAGTAATTAGGATTGTGATAACCCTAGTTAGCTAATGTATAAAGCCGTACTCTTTGTTTGGCCGTGATTGTTGTATGGAGTCTAGTCTAGTCTTGTCTTGGCAGTGTTCAGATTTATTTATTTCAGTACATCATTGTTATGCTTTACTTTTGTTGGTAAATGATTAGATACTAAAGTTCTGTTCAGGAGAAGGGTTACAACTCCAGTCCTTGTTTGGTTTACGGGTTGTAACTTAGGTTTCAAAATATTTCCTAAGTCATCTTATCATTTGTCAATCTATATAGATCTAACATGCTCACATGTCCAAGTTATCTAACATGCTTACATGTCCAAGTTATCTAACATGCTCACATATCCCAGTTATCTTATATGCTCACATGTTCAGTTTATTTCACATCTTTACATGCTTTCGTTTAATTCACATGTCCACAGTCTCCATCATGTCACATGTCGTTTACTTTATGCTACATGTTGCTTTACTTTTTATCTTTTCTATTCTCAGGATAAGTGCATTGGTAGCGCACGAGTCTCGATTTGCTTTTACTTATTTCTGTCTCTATCCATTGTTATGTTAGTTATTGCTGGTTTTAGTTCCTAATTTGGCTTCCTTTGTGGTATTTGCTATTGGGGGTCTGATCCTACTAGTTTTGTTTGGCCAGATCTGATAGAGGAGCCCGAAGGATCTTCCATACCATCTACTCGATGGTGACTACCAGGAGCACCAGAGTGCCATAGTGGGTTTCCTATATCATTCTCCCACTAGTTATGTACATTATTCTTTTACGGCATTTAGCCTCCGAGCTCGTATTTAGCTCGTATTTTGGACTTGACATTTAGCCTACGGGCCTAAACATGATTAGCGTATTCTAAACTATAGCTAGAGCTTATCATGTATGAATATTACTCTTGCTAGTTATCCTTTTTGTATTACTAGCCTCATGATCATCCATGTATATGTAGTTTGGGACGCTTTACTATTTTATGTCTGATGATCATACTTCTTGTACTTTACATATTTGCATGTGATTGAGATACCTGGGATTCTTAACCTAGGATTGCCTGTTGGATTGTAGTAGTAACCCCCATGTCTATACAGCTTATACATTATTTCGGAGTACTGGAGTACTTTGGTATACGTAGCTAGCCTGTTCCACCCCTACTTGCCAGTATTCTGGTTCTGGAGCGTGACAGTTACATTATATCTCTGAAAGCTAACGTGGTTCGGGCGCTTGGGTGCCTAATATCCTTCTGTATTATTCGACCTTTTATTATGAACCTCCTACACTGGTGTTGGCACTTGTGCCGTTAAAGGAAAGTATGGGTCTAGTTCTTTGGTGTGTTCAAAAGACTCCATAAAAGTTACTCTGAACTACGACTTGAGCCTTTTGAGCAGGCCTAAATCCTTGCTCAAACCGGCGAGCCTTGGACGCTTCATCGGTAAACTTCGTAGTAGCATACTGAGACAGTTGAGAGAATTCTACCTCATACTGTTTCACGGTCATGTTCCCCTGTTCCAGCTTCTGGAACTTAGTTCTTTTTGTCGCTGCTCAGTTGAGGAGGAATACTAATGCATAAAAGCTTTCCAAAACATCTACCAAGTAATCTTAGTCATTCCATTTGCCTCCACAAGGATCCTTTGCTGACCTTGCCACCAGTAGTGTGTGTTCGAAACCAGCAATAGTTTTGCGTACGACACCCTCTTAGTCCCAGTGATGCCCAAAGCTTTGAGATGGTCATCTACTTCAACTAGTCATTCCATATAGAAGTGGTGGCTTCTTCCGTTCCATTAAAGGGTATATTGTACATTTTCTTGAATTTAGATATGTTGTTCTCGAAGCTTGCTTTCTTTGCAGAATGAGGTTCTTCTACCTCCCTTATATCACTCTTCTTTGAGGTTGCCTGGGTACCATTATCTACAACTGATTGTACTAATTGTTGTAGTGCTTCTAAATATTTTCGTTGTGTTTCAAACAGCTTGACGTTTTGCCTTTTTTGGCTTTCTATCATAGTCAATATTCTTTCCATTGCCGGTTGAGGCTACTGCCTTTGAACTACTCGCCTTGTTCGCGTTACTCGCTTTCGTCATCTCTGTAATATAGAGAAATCTTGTTACTCTCATATAATATTTATGGACTTATTGTATAGAACATCTCATTTTGGAATATTAAATAAAGATTTTCAAATCATATAAACTTGTGTCTTTTTGAAATCTTAAAACAAAGAAATTTCCAAGTACGTAAAGTCGTGCTCTGGTACCATTATATCCTCTAGCATTCGCTACCAAAATTTTAATTTGATACACTAGTAATCTGTCCACTGTGTTAAGAGAGTATAAGTTTTCAAAAATATATATATTATTCTAGTTCTATTAGTACTTAATATGGAACATGAGACCTATTAAGATATTAGCAATTAGAAAAATGAATACATAAATAATATATTTTAATTAAAAGTATTTATATATATAAGTTAAATAAATAATAAATTATATATAATTGAGAATGTACTTTTATATGATCGAAATTATATATATCCCTATGTGGATGGGAACATCTGTCACGCCCCGATCACGCAGAGTCCTTTCATCCTCGCTTTGAAATCTTTGGAACCAATCGTCATCGCTTGGGCGTGATACCGTACAAGCCTAAGTCGTGCTTTCACAAGGCCAAGACCTGTACAATGACAAAATAAATAAGATAGACAATGTAGCTCCCCTTCCCGAAAATATTTAAAATATTTTTTATATTATTTATTTGATTTAAATATGATTTTTAGAATTTTATAAATAATTAATTAGTTAATTATTACGATATATGGTCTTAGTCATAGTTGAGATTTGGAGTACAAGGTGACTAGCAATCATGGCACGGATAGTGCAATTGCGTGCTTTGACTAGTGTATTAGCCCTGGTTGGGAAGGCCGAACCATAATGATGTCCTAACTAAGAAAACATGGACAAGTTATAACTTAACCCCTATAGATTAATTAATTATATATTAATTAATATTTTGATTTTAGGAGACCCGGTTGTGCCAATTTAGTACAAACTGGACCCGAACCAAATTCAAGCCCATGTGGACATGTAGAAAGACCAAAGACGGCCATATAGACATTTTATGTGTGTAAAAATATTTCTTATTTATTTTTAGGACTTGACAAATATTTTCTAATATTTAATAGTTTATTTAAATGTTGTTTTAGAATAATTGTACGAATTTCTGGAGCCAAATAAATGGTGTTTGATGAGTTCACCGAAATACATTATGGTTAATTTCAGTGTTATTAGGATTATTATTTATTAGTGTTGTTGAGTTATTAAATATATTATTTTACAATATGGTTATAATTATTTATTGTCAAATACAATATTATAGTATGTTATATTTATGTAGGTAGGCCCTATACTAGGTGATAGAAAGTATTGAAGTTTATTTGGATTTTATGCAGATTATAAATATATATATGTGTGCATGTAGGTATATATAAATAAATAATATCTACGTACCCATGTGCATGATATATAAATATATATATATAATATATTATAGGTGGTATGTGTAGTATATATA